>JALPQD010000239.1:600000-1176574 GCA_023101885.1 Typhlomys cinereus | reverse complement strand
CACCTCAATATTAGACCTGAAATTATGAATTATTAGAAGAAAAAGTAGGAGGTTACAATTGAATTAATAGACCTAGGTAAAGATTTTCTAAGCAGAACAACAAAATTCTCAGGAACTAAGACCAATAATCACCAAATGGGACTTCATGAAATTAAAAAGCTTCTGTTCTATAAAAGAAACTATTAAGTGTGAAAAAAAGACAATCAATCCCAGAAAATTAAACACCAAGACAGCAAACATATCAATTAAAAAATGGGCCCAAGAACTAATCAGAGATTTCACTCAAAAAGAATTTTAAATGTCAAATACCTTAAAACATGCTCAACTTCCCTGATTATTAGAGAAATGCAAACCAAAACAACCCTGTGATACCATCTTACTTACTCCAGTCAGAATGGCTAAGATCAAGAACACAACAACAGAGATTGGTGGGAGGCTGTGGATAAAAAAAAATATATCCACTGCTGGTGGGAGTGTAAACTGGTACAGTCTCTGTGGAGATCAGTGTGGAGGTTCCTCAGTGTGGGGGTCCCGAGGATTGCAGCTCTGTCCTGCAGGCCAGTCCCGTGGGTCCTCCACAAGGGGGATCTGGAAAGGTGAGTGTGCTGTCCGCCCCGCTCCCAGCCCCTCTTTCCCGAGGACAATCAGAAGCGACAGGGAGTCTAGTCAAGCAGGAACTCCTTTATTGCAAGTCCACAGCCATCTTATAAAGGCAGAAACTGCAAGGGGAATTCTAGGGTGGGAAAATGGGCAACCAATCATCTTAAGGTCAAGCCAGGACGTAGGCTGTATGTAGCAAGATTTCTTCAAAACATCCTGAGCTACATCTCCTATTGTCTTCCTCCATCAAAACATCTTTGTCTAAGCTTGCCAGACCACCCAGGTCACCTAGACTGAGGCCCCCCACACCTCAGAAAGCTTAAAATGGAACTGCCATATGACCCGCTTTACCACTCCTTGGAATATTCCCAAAAGACTCTACACCTTATCACAAAATCACTCATTCATCTATGTTCATTGCAGCTTTATTCAAAAGCAAAACAAGATAGAATCAGTCAACTTGCCCATCAACAGAGGAATGATAATGAAAATGTGGTGCATGTACACAATGGAATATTACTCAGCCATCAAAATGATGTGATCATGGAATTTGATGGAAAATAAATGGATGGAACTGGAAAGTTTAATATTGAGTGAGGTGTCTCAGAAACAGAAAGTTAGGCACCACATGTTCTCTCTTATATGTGGATGATTAAACTGATACCTTGTCAATGTATTGGATTAAAAACATTGTAAACAAGCCAGAAAATTCAAAAAAGGCCTTAAGTGGGAAGATGGGAAGAGATGGTTAAGGTGAAATCTTTTAAAGGGAGGATTTAGGATCCTAGGACAAGAGTGAGGGAGGGAATAATTGGGAAACAATATATAGCTGGGAATGAGGGGATGGTAGATAGGGAGGGCATGGGAGATGGAAGAGACTGAGAGACTTATAGAAGCACCCTAAGACTGTGGGAAGTAATCCTATGCCAGTAATATGTAAAACAAAATGTATCTTAAAGAAAGAAACAAGAATGGGCAATCTCTATGCTGAGGAGCAAAAGGCTTGAGCTAATCCATTTAGAACTCAGGGTCAAAATTATACTAGAAGTAATAGAAATGTGGCACTTCCTGACAAAATGTTGATCAGAGAGGTTTTAAAGGTCCCCAAACGTTATAGGCTTTTTGCCATGCTCTTGGTTCTCTGAAACTGTCAGTAAGACCCTATTACTGAAGATGCAACACAGATGGATCACAGGACATGGGCAAAATACATCAACTGGAACTGGTCTGAGGACTTTCTCCTTGCTGGAGAGCTTACATGGTATCAAGGAGCACTGCAGAAGCTGCTGGAGGAGAGAAATAAACACAAACCCCAAACATCACAGCAAGAGATCTGTATATTGCAATATAAATCACCATGGCAACAGGTGACCACCAGTATAATAATGGCATGAGTACCAAGGAGACAACCAACAGCTTTCTGATTGGAGTCAAGACCCACTTGTCAGAATAGTAACCATCCCTGTTACTGTAAACTAGAACAATAGCCTAAAAAAGGGAAGGAAATAGATCAATAGGGATGACAGCAATAAACCTATAGGTAGAAAAATAGTACATCAAACTACTTTGTAGGCAGTTGTCATTATCCCCATGGAATGAGAACTTACAGTGTAAGCCTTTGGGTGTAGAGCTGGATGAGTGAAGGGAAATGGACACATTATCAGTGGAGTGGCCTAAAGAGGCCTGAGCCCCCGCAGGAGGAGACCAGCTAGAGTGAACCCTGAGGTCCACAGAAGCATATTGGTAGAAGGGTAGAAGAAATGGGAATGAGATGGGGGAAGGAAAGAGAAAGAGGAGGGAGGCAGGAGGGAGGGAAGCTGGGATGAATACTCAATATGCTTGTGAAAGTAGGAAAAAAAATTAAAATGGGAAAACAAAATAGCAAATATCCATGGATCCACCAGATTTGTCCCATCCATCCAAGAATTTTGCTTGGAGTCCAGTTTCTTATTTCAGTTTCAGTTCTGGTTTCTTGTTATAGCCATTTTCACAGTGAATCACTGCGACTTTCGATTAACTTTTACATTGTAGTTGTTAATGGCTCAGGATGTAAAGACTTTCAAAACAAAGTGCACAGAATTTAATTAAGGTTTTAAAATACCTTCTATATTTTACAGTTGTCTCATCACACACAATTAGGCAATTATATTTTAATTAATTCTCCTTTTATCAGTCTAAAATATCTAACTTAAGTTTAGAAACAAATGAGGTGATACTGTAGTGCTTATTGTCATAATGGTTTGTTTATTTTCTGATTTATTTTGTCACTGGCTGATTGGCTGCTGGACTGTTTTATTTCAGAGAATTCTTCAGAAATAAATGCAATTGACAGAAGTTTCTGAGCTCTGCTCTAAGACCCTCTAGAGAAACTCAAATAAAAATCCCAGAGGAATGAAGGTACCTTTTGGCCAAAATGACAGGCTTCTGGATATATATCTAGGATTGATCACGGATAAGGACTACAATTAAGTCTTTCAGTGAGACAGGGTCTGAAGACATCATTTTTCTTAGTTTACTTGCTTATTTTTTTTATCAGATACTGTGTGATGTAGGGGAACATGCTACCTCCCCCATCCCATGTTTCTTGGAAACAATGATGACTTGCTCATTACTTAGTAGACTTCCCTAAACTTTGACTGGCTGGAAATTCAATTATTCAATGCCTGACAACACACCTAATCCTGAAGTGCTGAGCGGGAAACAATCCTCCTCTCTGTGATTCTAGGGAGTCTCTGTTTCTCAGCTTTGAAGTAAGTCCAGTTGCCTTCTGTCTGTGTGTGATGGGGAATCTTTGCATGCCCTGTTTTTTTTATTTGACATGTATCTTGTGTGTGTGTGTGTGTGTGGCACGTGTGTGTGTGTGTGTGTGCGTGTGTGTGCGCGTGTGTGTGTGCATGTGTGTGTGCATGTGTGTATATGCATGTGTGCATGTGTGTATGCATGTGTGTATATGCATGTGTGTGCATGTGTGTGTGCATGTGTGTGTGTGAGAGAGAGAAGATATATCTATGCTTCCTAATAAAAGCATCATCAGAACACAACAAGGTGCTTCAGAATGGTGAGTATCTGATGTCTCCTGGTAAATGTGGGCTAAACTCACATCGTCAAATCTCTGAAATGGTCTCGGACACAGCACACAGTTAAGATGTTATATTTTATCTCACTTAACTTGCCACAATCCGGAAACTACTGGGAGAAAGAATCCCAGGCATGTATGGGAGGAATTACCTTAACTGGTTAAATTGATATGGGAAGATCAATTTTAATTGTGGGCAGGGTCTTGGAGAGCTGGCTCAGTGGTTAAAGTCTTTTCCACCAAAGCAAAAAGACATTACTTCGGTTCCCAGATGCCATGAAAAAACACAGGGTGGAAATTGCAGCTGCCTGTATGTTTGGCCTAGAAGGCAGAGCCTGGAAAACTCCAGAGCAAAGTATTAGGAGGTGAAGTAAGTCCAGATATGATTTGCAAACTCAGCCTTGGGACTCCACAAACATACACAATGCTCTCTTCTACACAGCACACACACACACACACAAACACACACACACCACACACACAAAGAGAAAAGTGAAGGACATGACAATTCCCTGGACTGTATAAACAGAGTAAGTGACCAATTCTTTCAAGCATCCGCTGACATGACTTGTTTTGCATGATGGCCCTAGTCCAGAACTGTGAGTTCAATATGCCCTTTCTTTCCCTCAGTTGCTTTTGTCAGAGAATTTTATCACAACAACAGAAACAAATAAGATATACTATAATCAGCATCTTTCAATTCCTTTGTGAGAATTTGGAATTCAGCATCTTTTTCTTCATCTTTGAAATACCCTTTTCTATGTTCTTGTCCAACTGTATTGAGGGACTTCTTTTGTCTCTTGGCTAAAATAACACAGTTTAATTTGCCTTCTATGGATTCTCAATCTCTCTGAAATACTTTGTATATTTTTACAAAAATTCATGCGTCATTTATTTAATTCTGACTTGTGTCTTTGAGAAAATATAACAACAATTAGAAACTTGTATAACAGAAATTAAATGTACATTGATTCCTAACTGTTACTCACACAAGATGTTAGGAGGAAGGCTAAAATGTCCGTAAGAACTACAGCTCTTACCTAGTATGCGAGCATTCTCCTCCCCACCACCAACAATTGCACAATGCTCTCTCATTTGAGGGAGGTTCATTTTGTCATTTTTTCAGGCTTATTTTATCTGAGCCCGAATTTTTCTATCTGTATAATGGGTGGGGCTGCCATTTGCACTTACTCTTGAGGATTGGATTGAAATATATCACTTTCAAGTCTAGATTGTGGTAACTATTCAGCACTTGTTCAATTTAAATTCTATTCCGGAAGCATCCTTATTCTTTCATTTAAATTTGCACAATCTCTTCCACATTTTTAAAAAACACTAAGTTATATTTTCAGGCATATAATTTGCTAAGTTTTCTTCATTAAACAAAATAAAGTAACCATTTCTTTTTTTCATTCTTCATAATATTATGTGTAAAAATACATATGTTCACCAGTGCAAACACGATCACACGCACTCACACACACACATGCACATGTTCACTACCACATACACAAAAACACTATCAAATACACAAAAACATCTTCACTAAAACACATATTTGCACATGTGTTTACTAATACTAAATATACAAATTAGTGGAATGACAATATTAAATAACTCACTATCAAGACTTCTGCAGTTTGGCTTAAGTGTGTGAAAATCCATTCCATGAAACTAGGCTCACAAATTAGGAAGTGAGCCCTAAACTATTCTAAGTGGATGCATTCGAAGAGATAAGGAATATTTTCCGAAGACATACAACATTTTATCCAAATCCTGTTTCACTCAGTTAGATTTAACTCAGCAATAGTGACAGAGATTGAGCAAACTCATAGCACGAAAAAGGTTTTAATTCTCATGGCTTCCTTTTAAGGTTTATTTACAGTGCTTAATTTTCCTCAAGGTCTTGACTCAGAACTTTTATAGGTCATAAGCTCTCATAGTTAAATGTAGGTGTCAATTTGACAGTTTGAGATCTGAGCATATTAGTAAAGAATTAGTAGTTGAGTGAGTCTGAAGAAGAAATTTTAGTCAATTGGGAAGACCCAGCCCATGGCAGGTAGGTTAGTCCCAGGGAAGGTGGATAGAGGGAACTGGTTAGGGATGTGGGCAACCTTCTGTATAGTTTGTCAGGCATATGGGTCTGTCAAGTAGGATTGGCTCCTCTCAGCAGTCTTAAGGATGTATGAATATGGTGTGGTTAGTTTCCTTGACCTTTCACATTGTTGTGTGCTCTCCTGCTAATTTGGACAAAGAACTATAACTAAGAATTACAAGCCAAAATAAAACTCCACATTCCCTTAAGCCTATTTTGGTCTTCTGTATTTTGGCAACAATGTAGACAAGCCACAACATAACCTCACAGGAGTGTGGTAATTATTCTTTCTGCTGTGAAACAGCACTCAGACTCCAGTAACTTAAAAAGAAGAAAGGACATTTATCTTAATTATGGTTCTAAATGAACAAACCACAATCCAGAACTTCAGAGACTCTATATCAACCACCTAAAACTAGGCCAGACTAATCTCTCCCCATCCTGAAGCTCAGGGAAATTTGCGGAAGAGGGGGCGGTAAGAGTGTAAGAGCAAAAGGATGGGAGGAGCAAAGATTTGCAAGACACTCCACACAAGTTAGGGACCAAGCAATCATAATTGGACGTTGCATGCCCTGCGCAATGTCAAACACACTATTTTTTTAATATAATACATTTTTATTATTATTTCAGCTCATACAAACTTAATAGGTACACCAGTTCCCTCCCTCCCTCCTCCTCCCCCCGAACCCCCTGCTCTCCCTCCCCTCCCCCCTCCCGCCCCATCCCCCAGTGCCTCCCGCCCCGATTCCCAGAGTCCTTTCTTGTGCATGCCTGACTCTCCTCTGGGCCCTCCTCTCCGATGATGTACAAGGACCCAGTGGCATTTCCCTGAACCCCTTCCTGTGTTCCCCTTAAGCATAGGAACACTACTGTGGCTGTCAATCCCTTGCCTCCAAGGATCTTGGTGCCTTTAGCAGATGCTAGACTTTGTGAGGTCAATAGCGTTTTGATCATAAAAGGCTGTTGGATCTTGTCAAAATCTTTTTCTGCATCTATCGAGAGTATCATGTGGTCTTGGACTTTGGACTGGTTTACATGATGAATTACATTTATTGATTTGCATATGTTGAACCAACCTTGTGTGCCGGGGATGAAGCCTACTTGGTCCCAGTGAATAATCTTTTTAATATGTTTTTGAATCCGATTTGCTAAAACTTTGTTGAGAATCTTTGCATCTGTGTTCATCAGAGAGATCGGCCTATAGTTTTCTTTTTTAAGTGAGTCTTTATTAGGTTTTGGGATTAGAACGATATTAGCTTCATAGAAGGAATTTGGTAGTGTTCCTTCCTTTGCTATTTGATGGAACAGTTTAAGGAGTATTGGTATTATTAACTCCTTAAATGTCTGGTAGAACTCTGTGCTGAATCCATCTGGTCCAGGACATTTTTTGGTGGGAAGATTCAAGATTACTTCCTCAATTTCCTTATATGTTATAGGACTATTTAAATAATTCACAACTTCCTGATTCAATTTAGGTAAGTTGTGTTTACTTAGAAATTCATCCATCTCTTTTGTGTTGTCAAACTTCACAGAGTGTAAATTTTGAAATATGATGTTATATTCTCTGAATTTCTAGGGTATCAGTAGTGATAACTCCATGTTCATTTCTGATTTTGTTAATTTGGGTTTTCTCTCTCCTGCTTTTGGTTAATTTAGCTAGGGGTGTATCAATCTTGTTGATTTTTTCAAAGAACCAGCTTTTTGACTGGTTGATTTTTTCTATCATTTTCTTAATCTCGATTTCAGATATTTCTCCCCTTATTTTGCTAATCTCCTCTCTTCTACTACTTTTGGGATCAGATTACTCTAGTTTCTCTAAAGCTTTAAGCTGCATTGTTAAGTTGTTTATTTCTGATGTTTCCATTTTTTGATGTAGGCATTAAGAGCAACGAACTTATCTCTTAGAACAGCTTTCATTGTGTCCCAGAGATTTTGGTAAGTTGTATTTTCCTTATCATTCACTTTCAGGAATCTTGAATTTCCTTTTTAATTTCTTCCTGAATCCAGTTCTCATTCAGCATCATATTGTTATGTTTCCGGGAGTTAGTATATTTTCTCTTGTTTGATGTGTTGTGGATGTCAAGCTTTAGGCCGTGGTGGTCTGATAGGGCACAGGTTAGAATTTCGACTTTGTTGTATATGTGTAGATTCGTTTTGTGGCCCAATATGTGATCTATTTTGGAGAAAGTTCCGTGTGCTGTTGAGAAAAATGTGTATTCTTTGGTACGTGGGTGAAAAGTTCGATAGAGATCTGTAAGGTCCATTTCTTTCAGTGTCTCTGTTAAGCTTTTGACCTGTTGATCTATCCCATGTTGAGAGGGCAGTGTTGAAGTCCCCAAGAATTATCGTTTGGGGGTTGATTTCTTGCTTTAGACACTGTAGTGTTTTCTTAATGAATGTGGAGGGGCGCATATTGGGTGCATATATGTTCAGTATTGTGAAGTCTTCCTGGTGAATTGTACCTGTGACTATAAAATGTAGTATCCATCCGTGTCTCTTATAATTTTCTTTGGTTGAAGTCCACTTTGTCTGATAGCATAATGGCTACCCCTGCCTGTTTTTCTGCTTCCATTAGCTTGTAGAATTGTTGACCAGCCTTTTATTTTTAGAGCGCGCCTATGTTTTGTGGTGAGATGGGTTTCCTGCAGGCAGCAGATTGATGGATTGTGATTTTTAATCCAAGTTTGTAATCCGTGTCTCTTGATCGGTGAATTAATTCCATTAACATTTAGTGTTATAATGGAGAAACTATTTTTAATTCCAGACATTTATTATGTTAGTAGTTTTTATAAGTATATTGCTTCGCTTTTAATGGTGTTATACTTGCCTTCTGTTCTCCTGGATATGCCTGTTTTTTTCTTCATGCTTGAGTATCATTTCTAGCATTTTGTGAAGGCCTGGTTTGGTGGACATGTATCCCTTCAAGTTGTCTTTGTGCTGCAAGATTTTCTTTCTCCCTCGATCATGACTGATAGTTTTGCAGGGTAAATCAGCCTGGGTTGACATTTTGCTCATTCAATACTTGAAGTATGTCCTCTCCAAGCTCTTCTTGCTTTTACTGTTTCCATTGAGAAGTCATTTGTTATTTTAATAGGTTTACCTTTAAAAGTGACTTGTTTTTCTCCCTTGAAGCTCTCAGCACCAATTCTTTATCTTGAATGTGGAGTGTTTTAACTATTATTTGCTGTGGCGTGCTTCTGTTTTGGTAGTATCTGTTTGGGGTGCGGAATGCCTCTTGTATATGGATGGGCCTCTCTTTTTTTAGATGAGGAAAGTTTTCCTTGATGATCTTTTGAAAAATTTCCTCAGGGGTGGTATTTTGAGATTCTTGCTCCGGTATTCCATGAATACGCATGTTAGGCTTCTTCAGGGTGTCCCATATCTCTTGGATATTTCTCTCAAGTATCTTTTTGGCTTTAACAACCTCTTCCATTGAGCTGGTTAGTACTCCCACTTTATCTTCAAGGTCTGAAATTCTGTTTTCTGCTTCGTTAGTTCTGTTGATAAGACTCTCTGTAGAGTTCTGGGTCGAAGATAACTTGTCTTTTAGCTCAGTTTTAAACTCTGCTTGAGTCTGTTTTAACTGCTCTATGCCAGTTTTTGTTTCTTGCACTGTTTTTCTCTACTCCTCCAAATGTCTGTGTGTTCCTCTTCAAAGCAATTGATTCGATTATGTAATTCCTCCCGGATTTCCTCTTTCATAGTATTGAACATGGTAATGATCATATTTGAAAGTCGTCATCCTGGGTCAGGCTTTCTTGGCCTTTTTCCGCGGGTTTGTTCTGGTTGGTGTCTGACATTATGGGATTAATTTCTTCAGTGGGAAATTTGTTTACTTGAGTGTTGCTTCTCATGGATTTGCACTTTGACTTTGGCATTGTCGTTTTAATTCTTAAGATCTTTCAATTTTACTAAACTGAATTATTTGGCCTGGGGTTCTGGGGGTGGGCAGGGACAGAGCTCATCCCGACTGGACCGCGTGCTTGTCCGGACTGGTGGAGCGGGTGGGATGAAAGGGAGGATGGGGGCGTCGGCGTGGAGCTATTTAACCCGAGGGCAGCTGGGGTGGGGCCCGGGCACAGGGGGAGGTCCTCCTAGTCCCTCCGCCCTGCACCCGACTCCTGCTGGATGGTGGGAGTCGGAGCCGGGTCCTTTTGGGCTGACCTGGGATTCTGGTGGGCGGGTGCGGGCGGGGCTTACCTAGGTTGCGGGGTGAGGCCCGGCTGGACCGCGGGCACGTGTCCAGACCTGAGGAGCAGGGTGGGGTGAAAGGGAGCCCAACACGCTGTTGACCTCACAAAGTCTAGCATTTGCTAAAGGCACCAAGATCCTTGGAAGCAAGGGATTGGCAGCCACAGCAGTGTTCCTATGCTTAAGGGAACACAGGAAATGGTTCTGGGAAATGCCACTGGGTCCTTGTACGTCATCGGAGAGGAGGGCCCAGAGGAGAGTCAGGGATACACATTAAAGGACTCTCTGGGAATTGGGGCGAGAGGCACTGGGGGATGGGGCGGGAGGGGTGGAGGGGAGGGGGAGCAGGGGGTTCAGGGGGGAGGAGGAGGAGGGAGGGAGAGAACTGGTGTACCTATTAAGTTTGTATGAGCGGAAATAATAATAAAAAATGTTAAAAAAAAGAATTATGGTTCTAGAGTGGTGGTACAGTTCATTCTGACCTCAAAGGCATAGCAGGCAGTAGAAGCTAGAGGAGGCTTAATTCACTCCAGGCACCATGGTGGCTGAATGAGTAAGCTGCAAGGTTTCTAGAGCAGAGAAAGAGCAGACACAGGGCAGGGCTAACCAAACTCAAGACCACACCTCGTGAAATGCCTTCAGCAAATCTCTACTGTCCAAATGTTGTGCTCAATCTTCTGAATCCCAAGAGACCATGGAAACGACACCGATGCAATTCGAATGAGGGCTTTATTGTAGACTCGAACCCCGGCTTACAACTAACTGGCGCAGTGGTATGGGGTTGAAAAATGTAGCCCTTTGTCCGGGCGAAGTTTTATATAGCTTACTGGCAAGGGGAGGGGGCTTCCAACTTAGTAGTTACAGATTGGCTGACAGCCAACAGTTTCGGCATGCAGAGATTGGTCTCCCCCTTGTCCGAGAGCAGTTTGAATTGCAACCTGTATTACCCACAACACCTGGGGGTTCCCATAACACCTGGGATTTTTCTCTTCTGCTACTGACAATTGGTTGCTGGCCTCCGATTGGCCCGTGCCCAGGCCTGCGCTGCCCTGGGACAGCCCATGGACTTTTAGGTAAGGGGAGAAACGGGGTGGGCAACCCCAGTCGAGCAGACACGTTGCTCAGCTAGGCATGTGGGGCCGCATTCCAAACTCCCAGCTTGTCTGTAGTTAGAGCTAATGGCCACTCTGATGAGATCACATGAGAACTCCACTGGGCCATATATACATGTGGAGAAACACACTTAAAAAGAACTAAAAGAAAACCAAAATCGGGTTCTAGGTCTCCTCACAAAGTTGCCACAACCTTCCTGAATACCAACCAAGTATTTAAACACAAGACCTTGTGGGGGACAACATATATTCAAACCATGAAGACAGAGGCTGAACTATGCGTTACTCTAGCAAAGTCCACTCGAGTCTCCTGAGAGTTATACACAGAACCATGATCCAAGTTTATAAAACGGGTGAGCACCACCATAGCGCATCTCCATAGACATTATTCGTACAGCACTAGAACAGAGGCAAAATACTCTTACTTACAAATTCTTAACTATTTAGAAGACTCTATGCAAGGACTGTACATAATGGTTTTAACAGGAAGAACCTTTAAATACTGGCCGTATACTTGTTATAAACTATCTCATACAATACTATTCAAAGAAAAAGGGCATAAAGGCTTCTTGTCTTTCAGGAAGAAGAAATAAGACCCAACACAACTAAGTAATTGTGATAGGCTCGCTTCATATGCCACAATATCTGCATTCTATGCACCAGTTGTAAGTACATATACAGTGTTGAAACAGTGTTATCTTTTCTTTCATTACCATTTTATCTGCCCATAGTTGAACTGAAATCTCTAGCTGATATTGTACATCTGATCCCTTTCTAAAAAGTGATTTTTTTATTGGGAAATTCCTCAATATGCTGATACATTTGAAGCGTGCTCAGAATATGGCTGTTATGCCAATGAAGAGCATGTTTCTCCCATACCAGTTGGAGGCTTCAGCACTTTAAGATAACCTCTGGGTATTGGTGAACATTGATTTAGATTTAGAATCCAAGCAACACTAACAGTACTTGTTATGAGGTCGTAAAACAGTAGGTGTACTACAAAGGAGTAAATTAGTCACAACCTTAGTGCTTTCACAATTAAAATAAATTCACATCGCGGCATGTCTAAAGACATATGCTCAATATTGCCCAAGGCAGGAAGAAATGTAAAGACAAAGGAAAAGCAATCAATGAAACTGTCCTTGGAATTGGAATGCTAATAAAATGTAAAATAGCAAATACACAACAAAAGGTAAATTGCTAGCTACTATTCTCTGGGGCCAAGATAACTTAAGTGTTGTGGAACCATGTAAATAACCAATCATTTCCACATAAGCTGCGGCAATTTGATATTTTATTTCTTTTTTTTATTTATACAATTGTGCGCATGTGTGTATGTATGTGTGTATGTGTGTGTGTGTGTGTGTGTGTGTGTGTGTAGAACCACGGATGAATTCGGAAACCACCATGGACGCCTCCACCTCCTCCTTGTTTACTCTGCCCGGGATTCACAGGCTCCGCCCACCAGGACCAGAAATGCAGGCCGCCCAGCTTCTGCCCAGCGTCTATACAAGGGGTCTAGGATCCGAACTCAGGACCTTCCACCTGCAAGGCAGAGGCCACCTCTCCACCCCCTGATATTTTCTTTCTATGTGTGGCGATTTACATTTTAAGATAAGAATGCTTATTCTGTGCCATTGTATGCTGGAATTATTTAACTTTTTTATTCTACAAGAACTTAAAAATAGAGATATTTGGACTTTCAGTATTCTGGAACTCAATTATTGATGCATATGAACATTTTAACACTGAACAATGAGAACTTTTTTAAAACTTTTTTTATTATTTATTCAATTGTGCGTGTGTGTATGTGTGTGTGTGTGTGTGGGTGGGTGTGTGTAGAATCACAGGCGAATTTGGGAACCACCATGGACCACCTCCACCTCTTCCTTGTTTACTCTGCCCAACGCAGGCCGCCCCCATTTCTGCCCGGCATCTATACGTGGGGTCTAGGATCCAAACTCAGGACCTTCTGCCTGCAAGGCAGAGGCTTAATCCCTGAGCCACCTCTCCAGCCCCAACAATGAGAACTTTTCATATTAGACTTTGAGGACTTTTAAAATTGTTTTTTTCTGTTAGAGAAAATCTATGGGGACAAGGAATTAATGGTTATGTTTAGGAGCATTATAATGGAGTGAATGTTAGAAATAACTATCAACATGTTCTCTAGGAGGTAACCCTTCAGTCAAGGCACCAGATCCAGCACTGTATATGAATGAAGAGAGTAGAGGGCAAACGTGTATTCATTCTTGCTCTCTGCTGGTGCTGTAGATGTGATATGGCCAGCTGCTTCAAGCTCCTATCATAGTAACTTCTGGAAAATGATTTCCTGTGCCCTAGAAAAATAAGCCAATTAAATCATTTTTCTGATTACTTGTTTGGACTAATTTTTGAAGCTTCATAAAATGAAACAAAAAGTTGAGATTGATACCACAAGTGGGGTTGCTTCTGTTATGAACCTAACCATGTGGATTTTAAGCCTATTGAATTGTTTGGTGAGAGGAATGTGGAAGAGTTTGAAATCTGGGACTGGAAAACCCACTGAATACTGGAAACATTTATTGGCTGTTCTGATAAAAATTTGCACGATAATACTCTTCAGACAGATGTGTACTGCGGAGGCCTGGCTCACAATATGTGGAAGAAAGGGACTTTTTCAGGAACTGGACTAAGGGTCATTTGTGTGATATTTTGGCCAAGAACATGGCCTCATTTTTCCCTATTACCTGAGTGAAGTTGGATTTAAAGATAATGGACTGGTTAGTTTGGCAGAAGAAATTTCAAGGCAAAAGGATGTTCTGGCTGGTACAGGTTGGTAAAGACACATGTGCTGGTAGCCTCCAGTGGTACTCGGATAGCGAGAAGTAATTCCTAAGGCCAAGCATCCAAGCCTGAGGGGCTTCATTTTGCAGCATTGAAACTTCATTTAGAGGAAGAAGATCTGGGCTGAGGGAAAGAGCTGGGGGAGAGTTCAATATTTAAGGCCAGCTGAAGGGAAAAGTATTCCTCCAGGGACAGCACAGAGCTTTGCTCTTGGAGCATCGATCGGTGGCCATCTTGGGTCGGCAGGGGAGTTGGACAACAGTTTGGGTGGTACTTTCTTTTTTTAACTATACATGGAAGTTTTTATTTCTTAATTCTTTCTTTTATTCCTTTGTTTGTACATCTGTCTTTACGTTGGCGGCACACCATTCTAACTCTTCCAGCTTTGTTTTCTTGTTATTTCTTTTCCTAGTTATACAAGTGGTAGGTGTCCTTACCACTTTCCTTTCCCCCCTTCTTCCCGCCTTCCTCTCTCTCTCCCTACTTCCCTTCCTCCTCTTCTCTCCTCATGGACCCAACCAGCTCCCTGTCACCCTCCTGTCCATCAGCTTATGTGGATGCTGGGATTCCCTCAGGATCATCTGCTCTAGTAGGGGTTCAGGCCTCTGTGGCAGACCAAGAGACCTTTCCTAGGGTGGACTACTGATGGCAGTAGTCCTGTTCACCTGTCCAGCCCTTGCCCCCAAGTTTCCTATTGCTTGAAATCATGTCTCCTGAGATCCTCGCTAATCTATGGGGACTGCTGCTATGTCAACCATTGTTCAGGTCTGATAAGGTCAAGTCTAATTGCAACCAGTTCTTGGCAACAGCAGCTCTGTCTTGAGTGGAGCCATAGACATCCCCATCTTTAGTCTCTTAAAGTCTTACCACCTCCTCTTATGCTGAACGTTAGGATGGGGAGAGATTTGGCTGGCCTGATCAGGGGTAAACAATGTAAGGTTGCTGGATTCTGCATTCTTGTCGGCTGTTGTCTTTTTTGCTGTTTTAGCATTGTGTAAGGCTGTATCTCATCTGTGTGTTAAGATCCTAAAGAACTGTTGGGTGCAGTGGTATATGCCTATGGTCCCAGCTACTTGGGAGGCTGAGGCAGTAGGAACTGGATTTGAAAACCTGCAGGATGCAAGGTCATCAGCATTGTGGAGAGAACCTGCGAGAACCACAGAATGTGTGCTAAGGAAAGCTTCAAGTGTTAAGTAGAGTTGGCCTAATCTTCCCTAAGAAAGAAGCTGTGTGAGCTACAGGCTGCAGGTGTAAGGATGCCATGTAAGGATGCCCAGCTTTTTGAAACCTACTTGATACATCACCAAATTCAGATGCTGAACTTTTAACTATAGAGTTTGGTATCTGCTCTACTAGATGGTGGTCTTGTTTGTATTTGATTGATATTTTTCTATGCTCAGGTTCTTTTCTTTTTAAATAAGAATTTTTAATCAATGCCATTATATGTTGGAAATATGTAATTTGGATGTCGTTTTACAGAAGATGGCAGTTAAGAGACTTTGGAATCTTAAAATGTTAGAAATATTGACTGTTGTGTCTTTCAAAATTGGACTAAATACATTTTATAAATGAAAAATTAGCAGGAGATCATGGAGATAGGTGTGGACAATTATCACTAAAGGAGGATGTTTCAATGTCATGGTGCCAAGGGTGGAGTGTTATGCTCACAATTGTCAACCTGACACCTAAAAGGTGGACTTCCAGGTACAACTGAGAGGGAATATTTCAATTGCTTTAATTAGTGTTGGAACATGCAGCCTAAAATTGGGTAGGACCGATTCTTATCACAGGATCCAGAATTGTATACGCCTGAGAGAAACTGAAGGTAAGCAAGCAAGTATGCATTGTTCATTGCCTGTTCTCTTGCTGTAGGTGTGATGTGGCTAGGATCTTCAAGCCCATGCAAGTCAATGATAGATTACGACCTGAAGTAATGAACTAATTAGACACAACTTTCTTTCTCTCCTAAGCAACTTCGATCAGGCATTTTGCTTAAACAATATGTAATGAAACTGAACAAATAGCATTTTTTTCTGTAAGTATGCTACTTGGTCAATTATTAGAAGACATTTTCATTCCTTTCAAAAGTTAAAAAAAGTAAAAAAAAAAAAAAAAGCTTCCCAACACTTAAGTCACACTCATCCTCCATCCTCAATACATTAATAAATTGGTAGTCTGAATAAGTCATTTGTAGAGGATGTTTTTGTTGCTTCTGAAGTTGCAGAAAAATAAACATTATCTCTACTGCTAAGCCAAAATTTCTATTCTAGGTTTATGCTGTTCAATAAAGGAATGTTTCAGGGCATTTGAAACAATGGTATATCAGTCGTGCTGAGATGGGATGAAACAAGATTCCATGCAGTATTCCAGATTCATAGTAAATGTTGAAGCATTCATGCACATGCATACTACACACTCACATGGCTTGATGCAGCACATACCTGATTGTAATGCCAGACCAATTATTTATCTTCATATATATATATATATATATATATACATAATGAGTCAATTATATACAAATATAAATGTAATGTGTATATAAAGGTCAATACATATGAGTCAATTTTCCCTTTCAATGCATATACCAGTTTAAAAGAAGTTGTAGCTCTGATTTGTGTTTAATAATTTTATGAAGCTAATATTTGATGTTATTAATTTATCAAGTAAGCAGTTAATACTGGCCAAAAGCATAGTATATTTGATTTTTTTCATTGAAACTCAGTTACTCTGTTCACATGTGAAAAATAATGAGATCACAAGATATTTACTTTTAATGTACATAAAAATACTGGTATTTCATCATTTCCCCTGGGAGGTCTCAACATCCTTATGACAAGAAATTTTGTTCAGATACTATAAGTTTACTAATATATACAATTTCCATACTATGTTTTTAAAGAACAATTCTGTCCCAGCATGACTCGAACTAAATAAGTATCCAGTGGCATTGACACAGAAAACACACATGTTTCTCAGGGCATAAACCTGGGCTTTGAGATGTCATTTTGTATTTTTTGGGAGGGAAATCAACATTATCATTGATTAGATCTGGTATATCAACATCAACTGAAACATCTGTCCCCACAAATCTGGTTCCACAAATTCTTCCTGAGTCAGACCCCAATTGCACAAATGCCTGTCCTTATCTATCTCTGTTGTCAAGTGAGTAGAAAGTAAGGCAGGGGTTTTGGACTCAAGAACATGCCTAACAATGTTGGATTTCTTTGGGGAATATTTTGTACAAGAAGAACCATCTCCATCACCAGAAATGCTAGAATTCTCATCCTCAACTTCCTTCCTTCTCAGAATGGTTCCGTGACAATCAGAGTTACGACCACTCCATGGGTTCAAACACTTTCATGGATCCCTGTTATATTTCCCCACCCTTAACAATTCTAGTATCTTAATCTCTTCAGCAGCGTAAGTTTTGTTCCTTGTGAGGAAAGATCTCTTCATTATGAATTCTGCACAGGACTCTGTTTCTAAAATCTGGCAAGCTGTAAGTCACATTAAAATCCAGCCACAGATATTAACTTAGAAACCATTGTGAATAATGGGGAAGGAAACTATTAAACTGGCCAAGTGGAAAGAAAAATTAAAGTGGAAAAGGCTCTGTTATAAGGTTCCCCCAGGAAAAAAAATGCTTCCATTATCAATGAAAAGAAGGTGCTGGAGGTTAGAAGATAGTGGGAAGGGGCCACTGAAATTGAGGACTAAAGCAAAACTACAAGTGCAGGTTCTTACACTTAGCTACAAATTATTAAGGAGAGAAACAAATCATTTATTACTTTGGAAAAAGGTAATATCCTGGAATGTTGTTATAAAATGTGATGTAATTCTTTAATTTTCAAGCTTTAAATATAATAAAATTATACCCAGCTATTTGACAAATGAGGAAGTGATTCACCATATCTCTAGCAGTCAAATATAGCTGTCTTCATGTGTGTATGTTTGTGTTGGCTTATAAAATATATATTATGTAGCTACTTCAGAAATAGCCATGGAATAACTGTATACACTGCTTAAGAAAGTTCACCTAAAGTTACTTATTTTGTCTTGATTATTCTTGTTTACTTTGGAGTGGAGCTGATATTTTACCCATGGTAAAAATGAAATGAAGTTACTTTTATTGGGATGGAAATTATCACAGCCTTCATTGTGGATGTTGGGTGCTTTTCCCAGTGGGGTTGAGAGGAAGCTAATTGATTTCCAGTGCTTATAATGAGTCAGGAATTGAGTTAAAATAATTAAGCAGACATGCATGTGTGCATAATTACACATCTTACTAGACAGATGTCTACAATTAATCCACTTTAGTCATTTTGAAGCAGAGCTTGCATGATAGATATTGATAAAAAGATATTTCTCTTATAAAACTATGCTTCATAAAAAAGTGAAGCCTAAAGTCACTTGCTTAAGGTCAAAGTGTTTGATTTTGGGAAACCTCAGATATCTCTGAAGAATGTAACCTTCTATCAGACAAATCCCAGCAAAAATATTGGTTTAAAAAACACATCAATAGCCACCTATCTTGTGATTTGTTCTCAAACTCTGTGCCATCCATTCTTAGTGTAGGCTTCACCTCTTCCCCAGTCTTCCAAGCACTGGCTCTGTACTCACCGTGTCTGACGTGCATGAACTATGAGTCAGTCTTCTCACTTTCAGAAGCTACTAAGAGGAGGAATACCCGAATGTTTAGTTAAGTCACTGATGCCTTACATGTCCCTAAGATGAGAGGTCACTTCTGAGAAGAAAAGAGAAGAGAAGAGAAGAGAAGAGAAGAGAAGAGAAGAGAAGAGAAGAGATGAGAAGAGAAGAGAAGAGAAGAGAAGAGAAGAGAAGAGAAGAGAAGAGAAGAGAAGAGAAGAGAAGAGAAATGCTCTCACATGGAATCAGAAAATATCGGTCTGCACTACAATACTAGCATAGACACACTTAAAACATCATCAGCTTACACATGAAAATAACTCCAAAGAATAAAAGCAAAAATCAAACACATGCACACAGGATCCAAGAGTTAATAATCATAAGATGAAATAAATATCATGTTGAAGATATTTGCTATACAGGATGAAGTTTATTTTGAAAAAGAGAAGTCCCTTTTAAAGAATATACACGGCCCAGCCAGCAGCACCTGCGCGCGCGGCCGCCGGCTTTGCCCCCAGCCCCCTCCGAGTCCAACCCCGACCAGCGCCCAGGTGAGAGAGAGCCCCTCCCAGCCCAGCCCCCCACCCCGGAGCCGAGCAGCCCGGCCAGCAGCACCTGCGCGCGTGGCCGCCGGCTTAGCCTCCGGGGCCCTGCCCCGGACACCAGCCCCTTGTGCCCTCCAGCCCCCCCCCCGCCCCTCGCCTCCCCCCAAGGTCGTAAGTGAAGAATTCTGCCATCAACATCAAGCCCTCTGCCTCTCTGGCCCACCGGGGACCTACGCACGTGGTCCACGGAAGACACACTGCTACTCAGAATTCAATAGAGCCCAAAGGAAACTCAAGCAAAACTCTAAGGAACAAAGGGAACACAGGCCATATATCTGGACTTCACTACAACCATTGTATCACATGCGCAAGACTCTTCACATCCAGCCCAAAGATAAGTCAACTTTTTTTTTTCTTTTCTCTCACCTTACTGATCCTTTCTAGTATCAATGCTGTAAGTCAGCTTCCTCATACAGCCACCCCAAAAACATACAACTCCAGGGAGTACACCACCCACCCTCACATTTCACCAAGACACTAAATCGTAAAAGTGCACTCCCATACTAATATTCACCCCCTGGTTACTTAACCTGACTTAACTGACGTACTAACAGCCTAGTAGTCTCATATAGGATACAACAATACCAATACACAAACATACCCAATCCAAGGCAAGCACTAGTAACAACTGCCAGGTGTAACAATACCAACTACATCGGTTCAGTGAAAAACACACAGAGACTGAAAGGTCCTAAAAAAACAAAACAACAATGTACAAGTCAAAGTGCAGATCCACGAGAAACAATCCCCAAGAAGACCTATCTCCCACCAAAAGAATCAATCCCATAACGATGGATTGTGACCAGAACAAATCCATAGAAAATAGCCATGAAAGCCAGACCCAACATAACGACTTTCAGAGTATGATCATTACCATGATTAATAATATGAAAGAGGAAATCCGAGAAGGGTTAAACAACTGTATCAACCACTTTGAAAAGGAACACAACAGGAACCTGGAGGAGTTGAGAAGAACAGTTCAAGAAATAAAAATAGGTAGAGAGCAGTTAAAACAGTCTCAGGCAGAGTTTAAAATTGAACTAAGAGATAAGTTATCTTCAACCCAAAACTCCACAAAGAGTCTTATCAGCAGAACAAATGAGGCAGAAAATAGAATTTCAGATCTTGAAGACAAAGTAGGAGAATTAACCAGCTCAATGGAAGAGATTGTTAAAGCCAAAAAGATACTGGAGAGGAGCATTCAAGAAATATGGGACACCCTGAAGAAGCCTAACATGCACATTCATGCAATACCAGAACAAGAATCCCAAAATATCACACCTGAGGAAATATTTCAATTCATCATAAATGAAAACTTCCCACAACTAAAGAATGAGAGGCCTATCCAAATACAAGAGGCATTTCGCACTCCAAAGAGATATGACCAAAACAGAAACTCGCCACGGCAAATAGTCAAAACACTCCACATTCAAGACAAAGAAAGGGTGCTGAGAGCTGCAAGAGAAAAAAAGCAAGTCATATTTAAAGGTAAACCTATTAGAATAACAAATGAATACTCAATGGAAACAGTAAAAGCAAGAAGAGCTTGGAGAGACATACTTCAAGTATTGAATGAGCAAAAATGCCAACCCAGACTGATATACCCGGCAAAACTATCTGTCATGATTGAGGGAGAAAGAAAAGTTTTCCAGCACAAAGACAACTTGAAGGGATACATGTCTACCAAACCAGGCCTTCAAAAAATGCTAGAAATGATACTCAAGCTTGAAGAAAAGAAAAAGCGTATCCAGGAGGGCAGAAGGGAAGTATAATACCAACAAAATACAAATATCAAACAACATGCTTACAAAATCTACTAAACATAAAAAATGTCCAGAATTAAAAATAATTTCTCCATTATAACATTAAATGTCAATGGGATTAACTCACCGATATAAGAGACATAGATTACAAACTTGGATTAAAAACCACAATCCAACAATCTGCTGCCTTCAGGAAACTCATCTCACCCAAAAGATAGGCACGTCCTAAGAATGAAAGGCTGGTCCAAAATCTTGCAAGCTAATGGAACCAGGAAACAGGCAGGGGTAGCAATTATGCTTTCAGACAAAGTGGACTTCAAACCAAAGAAAATCATAAGAGACACAGATGGATACTACATTTTAGTCACAGGTACAATTCACCAGGAAGACTTCACAATACTGAACATATATGCACCCAATATGGGCCCCTCCACATTCATTAAGAAAACCCTACAGCGTCTAAAGCAAGAAATCAACCCCCAAACGATAATTCTCAGGGATTTCAACACCGCCCTCTCAACATGGGATAGATCAACAGGTCAAAAGCTTAACAGAGACACTTTGGAACTTAACCAAACCCTTACTGAAATGGACCTTACAGATCGCTATGGAACTTTTCACCCACGTACCAAAGAATACACATTTTTCTCAGCAGCACACGGAACTTTCTCCAAAATAGATCACATATTGGGCCACAAAATGAATCTACACAAATACAAAAAAGTTGAAATTCTAGCCTGTGCCCTATCAGACCACCACGGCCTAAAGCTGGACATCCACAACAACACAACAAACAAGAGAAAATACACTAACTCCTGGAAACTTAACAATATGATGCTGAATGAGAACTGGATTCAGGAAGAAATTAAAAAGGAAATTCAAGATTTCCTAAAAGTGAACGAAAATGAAAATACAACTTACCAAAATCTCTGGGACACAATGAAAGCTGTTCTAAGAGGTAAGTTCATAGCTCTTAATGCATACATCAGAAAAATGGAAACATCAGAAATAAATAATTTAATGATTCAGCTTAAGGCTTTGGAGAAACTAGACCAATCTGATCCCGAAAGTAGTAGAAGAGAGGAGATTAGCAAAAGAAGGGGAGAAATATCTGAAATTGAGACTTAGAAAACAATAGAAAAAATCAACCAGTCAAAAAGCTGGTTCTTTGAAAAAATCAATAAGATTGATACACCCCTAGCTAAATTAACCAAAAGCAGGAGAGAGAAAACCTAAATTAACAAAATTAGAAATGAACATGGAGTTATCACTACGGATACCCAAGAAATCCAGAGAATTATAATATCATATTTCAAAAACTTGTACTCTGTGAAGTTTGACAACACAAAAGAGATGGATGAATTTCTAAGTAAACACAACTTACCTAAATTGAATCAGGAAGTTGAGAATTATTTAAATAGTCCTATAACTTACAAGGAAATTGAAGAAGTAATCTCGAATCTTCCCACCAAAAAATGTCCTGGGCCAGATGGATTCAGCACAGAATTCTACCAGACATTTAAGGAGTTAATAACACCAATACTCCTTAAACTGTGCCATCAAATAGCAAAGGAAGGAACACCACCAAATTCCTTCTATGAAGCTAATATCGTCTTAATCCCAAAACGTAATAAAGATTCACTTACAAAAGAAAACTATAGGCCAATCTCTCTCATGAACACAGATGTAAAGATTCTCAACAAAGTCTTAGCAAATCGAATTCAAAAACATATCAAAAAGATCATTCACGGGGACCAAGTAGGCTTCATCCCCGGCACACAAGGTTGGTTCAACATACGCAAATCAATAAATGTAATTCATCATGTAAATCAGTCCAAAGTCCAAGACCACATGATACTCTCGATAGATGCAGAAAAAGCCTTTGATAAAATCCAAAAGCCTTTTGTGATCAAAACGCTAGAGACTGTAGGAATGAAAGGAATCAATATAATATAAATCAATATAACATAATATAATAAAATCTGTATCAATATAATAAAAGCTGTATACAACAAACCCACAGTAAGGATTATGCTCAATGGGGAACAATTGGAAGCATTCCCACTTTGATCAGGAACTAGACAAAGCTGTCCACTCTCACCACTTCTATTCAATATTGTACTTGAAGTCTTAGCTGAAGCCATAAGACAAAAACAGGACATAAAAGGGATTCAAATCGGCAAGGAAGAAGTCAAGCTATCCCTATTTGCAGATGACATGATCTTATACCTGAGTGATCCCAAAAACTCCACCAGGAATCTCCTGGAACTAATTGAGAAGTTCAGCAGGGTGGCAGGATACAAAATAAATGTGCAAAAATCAGAGGCCTTCCTATATGCCCAGAATGAAAGAAGTGAAAAAGCCTTGAGAGAAACCATCCCATTCACTATAGCCCCTAAAAAATTGAAATACCTTGGTATAAACCTAACCAAGGAGGTAAAAGACCTTTACAATGAAAACTTTAAAACCCTAAAGAAAGAAATTGCAGAAGACACCAGAAGATGGAAAGACCTCTCATGTTCCTGGATTGGTAGAATCAACATTGTAAAAATGACCATCCTACCAAAGGCAATATACAAATTCAATGCTATACCAATTAAAATCCCAAAGCAATTCTTTAAAGAAGTTGACTAAATAATCTCAAAATTCATATGGAGGCACAAAAGACCCAGGATAGCAAAGACAATCCTGAGTAACAAAAACACTGCTGGAGGTATTACCATACCAAACCTTAGTCTATACTACAAATCCATAGTTATAAAAACTGCCTGGTACTGGCTCCAAAATAGACACACAGATCAATGGATAAGGGTTGAAGACCCAGATATAAGCCCACAAAAATACAGCCATTTGGTCTTTGACAAAGGGGCCCAAAGAATCCAATGGAAAAAGAACAGCATCTTCAACAAATGGTGCTGGCAAAACTGGATCTCCACATGCAGAAGATTAAAGCTGGACCCATACTTGTCACCATGTACAAGACTTAATTCCAAATGGATCAAGGACCTTGATTTAAGACCAGAGACTTTAAAAACCATAGTTGAAAGTATAGGGAACTCCTTCGAGCTGATTGGGCTAGGCCAACATTTCCTAAACAGACATCCAATGGCACAGTCACTGCTACCAACTCTCAACAGTTGGGATCTTGTGAAATTAAAGAGCTTCTGTTCAGATAAAGAGATTGTCACACGAGCTCAAAGGCAAACCACAGAATGGGAGAAAATCTTCACTAACCACATATCTGACAGAGCTCTACTGTCCAGAGTGCACAAAGAACTTAGAAAACTAAACTCTAAGGAAAACAATGGCCCAATTAAAAAATGGGCCCTGGAACTTAAAAGAAACTTTACCAGGGATGAAATTAAAATGTCTAACAAATATCTTAAAAAATGCTCCACTTCCTTAGCCATCAGGGAAATGCAAATCAAAACCTCCCTGAAGATATCATCTCACCCCGATCAGGATGGCAAAAATCCACAATACAAACAACGACAAATGCTGGAGAGGATGTGGAGAGAGGGGAACTCTGCTACATTGCTGGTGGGAATGCAGGCTCATACAGCCACTCTGGCGAGCCGTCTGGAGATTCTTAAAGAAATTAAAGATTGAAATGCCATATGACCCTGCTATCCCACTTTTGGGAATAACCCCCCATGCAGCAGAGGTTCGCCTCAATAGCACAAGCTCGACCATGTTCATAGCAGCACTGTTTACAATAGCAAAGTCATGGAATCAACCTAAATGTCCAACAGTTGACGAGTGGATAAGGAAACTGTGGTACATCTATACAATGGAGTACTACTCAGCCATCAAAAATGATGAATTACTGGAATTTGCTGGGAAATGGATGTCATTAGAAACAATTATATTAAGTGAAGTATCCCTAACTCAGAAAATTAAGCGCCGTATGTACTCCCTAATAGGTGGCTCCTAGTACCAAACTTACCCAGCCCACATTGAGACACTCAAAAGTAAACCTATGTAACACAGTAATTGCAAGGATTATGAACAAGAGAGATGGGGTAGGAGGGCCACACCAGAAACAAGGAGAGAGGAGACCATGTTACAGCAGAGAAAATAGGCCTCCATCAAGGTCTGCAAGGGGTGACATACAGTGCCTAGCAGGATGGAGTGAAGGGCATTGCAGGAGCAGCAAAACTGCAAAAGAAAATCAACAAACCACAATCCAGAACTTCAGACTCTATATCAATCACATAGAACTAGGCCAGCCTAATCTCTCCCCATCCTGGAGCTCAGGGACATTTACAGAAGAGGGGGCGGTAAGATTGTAAGAGCAAAAGGATGGGAGGAGCAACGATTTGCAAGATTCTCAACAATAGTTGGGGCCAAAGCAATCATAATGGGACTTTGCATGCCCTGCGCAATGCCAGCGCACTGTTGCCCTCATAAAGTCTAGCATCTGTTAAGGGCACCGAGATCCCTGGAGCCAAGGGATTGACAGCCATAGTAGTGCTCCTATGCTTAAGGGGAACAAGAGAAAGGGCTTATGGAAATGCCACTGGGTCCTTATATGTCATCAGAAAGGAGGACCCAGTGGAGAGTCAGGCGTACACAATAAAGGACTCTCTGGGAATTCTGGGGGAGGTACTGGGGGATGGGGAGGGAGAGGAGGGGGAGGAGGGACTTCTGGAGGAGGAGGGGGGAGGGAGGGAACTGGTAAAAAAATTTTAAAATGTATAATTAAATTTTTAATAAAAAAAGGAAAAAAAAGAAATATACACAAGGACTGAACATAATATGTTTGGTTAAAGCTGTCATGAGTTAAATTCAAAAACAGCAAATAATATGCAAATTTGCAACTGACAAAATTACTGGCTCCATTATTATTGTTTCATGTAGTTTCCTATATCAGATTTTTATAAGAAAAAAATGCAAATGCATGTTGTAAACAGTATGCATATTTCATAAAATAAAAATAAATAATGATAATAGTGCGATGCATCCACTTGAACTTTTGAAGCTGAAATAGATTTGATTTTCATAATGAGGTAGAAAAGTTGTGGTATTTGATGTAAAAATATAGATAGACAAGTATAGGTAAAATTCCCACTAGAAGATGCCTATACCAATGATGAACACAGGGAAATAAAAGACTACAAAGACTTCAGGTTCACAAAATCTCAATGAAATTCTTTACCTATTGTGTAAAATTTGGCAGGAAACTTGAATTTTGTGTCTTCCTTCTGTAAGACAGTTAAATGAGTACTACAAACTCTTAAACATAGTCGTATAGGCTGGGAGGATGGTTCAGTGGTTGAAACCTTTGTTTAGGAAGCAAAAGGACCTGAGTTTGAATCTCTAGATCGTACATAAAAAAAAAAAACAAAAAAACTGGGTGAATAAGGTGGCAATTTGCAATTCCGGCCCTGGAAGGCATAGCCTGCAAAATCCAAGAAAGTGATAAGGAAGAAGAGGAAACCAGGATGACTTCTACTATATCCTTGGGGCTTTCACAGGCACACACACTCAAGTGCCCTCTTGTACATGCATTGGTATGCACATGTACACACGCACATGTACACACACAAATATACATACACACGCATGCAAAAAAAGCCACATAAGTCATATAAATGTTGAATTTTTTATTTAAGTATATTGTATAGCCTGTAAAAGTATAGTTCATAAAGACTATCCAAGTTACATGGTCAAGTTTTTTTTGGGGGGAGTAATCCATGTAATAGGGACAGCACATCCTGTGAAACCGTATCCACAAAAGAGCTCAGACAGAAATTCTCCAAAAATATTTCTGAAAGGATTATTTTTAAGTTATCCATTATTAACCTTGAATATAACTAAAGGGACATTTGAAAACTTGGATATCTCGTATACAGTCCTACATTAACGAATTCACTGAATCCAAAGGAAGACTGAGGAAGAGTGGATACCATAAAACTAAGCTTCCCAGGCATTGTTGATGCAAGCCATCTACAGGTCACAAGTGGAAGCACTACTCTAGTAGCTGGAACTGTGGATGTAAATATTTCTGAAAACGTGTGTGTTGCCATCCTGTCAAGAAACAGTTGCAGAAGCCTGCATGACTAAGAATTCATATATGTATTATATATGTGCATATGTATACACACATGCACACGCATGTTAAATAATATGTATTATATATGTGCATATATATACACACATATACACACACACGTTAAATAATATGTATGTTTAATGCATTCATGCCAATAATATATAAGCATTGGTATGCTCCTGATTATATTTTCTTAATGTAGTGTTTTTTTCACTTGATTTGAACTCTACTTTCTAAAAACCCATTTTTGTGATGTATCCTTTTTCAATTTTTAACGAATTTGTAGTACAAAATAAGTCACTGAAAATAGTTCTTCCTGCCTTCCAGGTTTTGCTCATTCTGTCTTCAATAGTTTATAAAAGGAAATCTCTCTTTCGTTTATTTTACATCTGCTCCCTCAGTAGACACAAAATGCATTCTGAGTGGCCAGTTCTGACTATGCTGTCTTCAGAGCAAACTGAGAAGAAATAAAATGGTAACTCACATTTGCACAGTGGCCTCAAAAAGTCCATTCTCTGAGCTCAAGGATCTGACTTGAAAGAAGTGAATGTGGAGTGAAGGGTCAAGGGCACTTAAGGACACAGAATGGCTGTATTTCTGTCCAGGGTAATCTGCAGCATGACTCCAGAGGAAGCAGATGAAAAGCAAAGAAGACCCTCATCACACCATAAGTGGTGGAAAGATTGTTGAGAGTGACAACCTTGCAGAAAAACAAAAGCTACCTGTTGACCTCAATTCCATCGAGAAAGAAAACTGTCAGCATGATCTAAGTGAAGAGCAAGCCAATGTCAAGTGCCCGGATATCACCCTTAAACTAATTTCTCCTACTAAACAGGCCCCAGGCTCACAAGACCATTAAACTGCAAAAACCTTAGGTTTACAAAACTCCAATGAAATACCTTATCAGCTGCCTAAACTTAACAAGTGATTTATACTGTGCGTGTGTTGATTTCTTATCTGTAAAGATGGCTAAGTAATTACTGCAACCTCATAAAACAGAGTTATCTAATATAATGTTTAGCATAAGATTAAATGGGAATTTTTCAAATAATTTAGTCTTTCAGACATAATCTGTTTCTTCTTTCATGTATCTTCTTTTTTCAAGACTTGGATATGGTTAAGCTTTTAGATAAAATCAAGTATGGGCATTCAATTTAAGATAAGAACATACACACACACACACACACACACACACACACACACATACATGCACGTGCACGTGCTCCCATGAGTAATATGGTGTCTGTTCCCAGCAGGTCTCAGCTAATATTTTATTGAAAAAGAGAGAATGGTGATTGACAGAAGCTGACCTCCAAGGGAACAAACTGCAGCTGGAGTAGCTGCAGTCCAAAAGACCCAGGATCTCTTGCTTGAGAGCAGAGACAAAAGACGTGTTTTAAGAGAAAGACAATATCCAAGCTGTATTGCAATAAGAACATTTTTCTTGTTGCCAAGTCAGATTAGGAAAATTATGACCCATTCAATGAGTTTATTTCGTTCACATGACATTATCTGTGTCTTCTGCTTGAGCAAGGTTGATTCATCCCACTTCTATAGTCACAGTTCCCTGTTCTGCACAGCTAGAATGTTGCACATCCACCAAGTTTATGAGAATGTGGTTCTCTTCCCTGACATGCTTGTGGTGTGGACTGTAATGGAAATAAATGATCCATGGAAGGAGGCTGGGAGGGTGGTTTTGCCTTCCATGTCTCCCATTTTCATGCTATTTTAATCTTGTGAAAATAACCAGCCTTCTTAACTCTTAGCACTTCTTTGGGTATTTGCAAGTCAATTATAATCATTTCAGTGAAGTCTTCCAGTGATATAGACCTACCATTAGATAAGGGAGTCTTTTTGTTGTTGACCAATCCTCCAAAGCAAGGTGCTAATTATCTTTTAAATTGTATCACTCTTAAAAAGCCTTCATTTTTTTTGCCTTCCTTTCCCTGGTTCTATAAATTCTTTCCATACGCATCAGCATTTTCCCAATTGTCATTAAGTATCTGGTGGAGTCTGTGATAAAAATGTCATTAAACCAATGCAAGTTAAGATGATTTTAAATTACTTTCTGTACAAAATATATTCATTTCTAATATTGCTTTAAATGTACAAAATTGCTATGATTCTCATGCTAAAATGTAATTTGTTGTGTAATGCTAGAATGATACATAAGTATAAATATGGCAAAAGAAGTATTCATCATACTTTCTAAGTCTCTCATTTTGGCTCCTACAAATGATAGATAAATTTTAAAGATCAGGGGGCACTGAGAAAAGCATTTGAAAGATATCACACTTTAATTATTTTTCTTTAATTATTTTTCATATATTTTAATTATTTTTCAATTTGCAAAAGAATTAGTCATTTTCTTGACTCTTCTTTTGTTTAAAGCAAATATGCTCAGTTTGCTTCATCCTTGATTTTAGTGCCATGATTTCAAGCTCTACACATGACCACTGTCTTTCCTTATCTTAAACTTGTCATTTTGCCTCCTTAATGCTATTCCTTGTCACATAGTGACACTGATGATTATATTCCAAATGAGCGTACTTTTCCTTGTGACCTATGTAAGTTTCAAGTATGTGACCAGCAAATCATAGGTTTCTTCCAACTCATAATAGACAAAGTCATGATGAATAAAGTTTTTACTGTCTCTCAAATAAATAAAATATTCAAAAAATGGAGTCTGATTCTAAAAAACTGAAAAGAAAGATTTTATTTCATTACAACTATGTCTTTCACACTTGGAATTAGACACTCAACTTATACATGAGGTCTTGCACAGCAAGGATTTCATCTTGCCAATTTATTCCAATTTATTTTGGTTCACAGTCAATTCAATTCCTTTAGCCCAGCAGATTATTAAATATGGAAATGTCACTTACTTATTCCTTTAACTGCATAATGTACCTTAATTATCAAATAGTTTTTAGAGGAAAAATACCTAACTAGACTTAAAGGGATATGTATTCTTGTTGTTGGACTAACATGATGTCACAAAATATACAGCAACTGTAGTACTGATGGTTCTAGAAGTATCTAAATCGAATTATATTTCCTTCAATAGAGTCAACTGTTCCTAAAAAGCTGAAATTAAAAGAACAAACAAAAAGCACACCTAAGTTACTTGACTGAAGCATTCTTCACATCTCTAAAAGAAGGAAAATCGAAAATTCTATACAATGTTTGTGTAAAGGTACCATTTCACCTTGATTTTACATACTTTTCTTTGATATGGTAGACAAAGAAAGAAATACACTTATTAGGCCAAAAATACATGAGAGAGAGAGAGAGAGAGAGAGAGAGAGAGAGGAGAGTTGCTTGATGACAATGTGCACAAGTAAAGTTCAGAGGATATCTTTCAAAGTTAGTTTTCTCCTTCCACTGACCTACCTCACCAACCCTGATAATTTATTATAGAATAATTTTAGGAAAGTTTTTGTCCTCTGGTCCCCACTCATGCATTGGGGCATGCATGTACACATGTGCCTATCTCTCTGTATCTCTCTCTCTCTCTCTCTCTCTCTCTCTCTCTTTCTCTTCTTATAAAATAAATAACTGAAAATTTAAAAAATTTTAACTTGAAAGCTCTTACTCAAAGTAGCTATGCTTTTTTAAATTTACATATATTAGAGTATAATATATTCTTTGCTATCCCAAATAAGGTAAAAATACCTTTGCACACATCTCAAAGTGTTTGTATAAACACTTTTCTCTATTTCCTCTTATTCACTAGTACCCAAGAGATTTTAAAGTTCCAGGATCTACTAGAATTCACTTCTAGAATTTTCTCACCTGGATCAAAACCTGGGGAAGAAAGTAGATTTTTTTTTTGTAGCAACCCCGTGGAACTTATCAGTGCCATGGAATGAAGTGCAAAGGGGCTTAATGCACTTGAGAACCAGAACATTAGAGACAATGACCATTTCCATCACCTGCGAACATAGAAGTACTAGATGATTGTTTGTGATTACACTTGAAAATGCTAAGCTTTTCAAAGAAACAGCTAAAATGGTAAATATCTCCAAATGAGCTTGACTGTAATTTGTCTTGTTCAATACATTCTTTTTGTTTCCTGAAAGACAAACAGGTAGATACACAATTTTGGTATCTTATTTCTCCTGAGTGACTAGAAGGTTGCAGAATTACTTGAATCTTCCTAAGACTACACATCTAAAAATGTAAATTTGTTGCCTAGCTCGAAGTCAGCACGGGTGGAATGTAAGTGTCGTAGTTAACCTCCTTCATTGAAAGTAAATTCACAGTCAAATGGCTTAGGGAAACAACATATTTTACTGTGGTTTACAATTGTCCTGTTACAGTTTTTTGTCCAGCTTGAGAAGAGAACTCACATCCATACCAAGGGCCAAGGGAACTGACTGTACCAAATCCACAGGATGCTGAGAAGGAAAAATCCTCACTTACCAGATCAGCATGTCTGGCAAAGTATAGAGTAGAATTCCAACTTCGTTAACCAACTCCCTCCATCTTATTCACTTGTCCAGAGCTTACTGCCCATCAACGAGAAAATAGTTTGCAGTTGCTGGAGGCCTAACTCAATCAGTAATTCTTTACAAATGTGCTCAGAACTCAACCCCTAAACTGGCAAGTTGGCATCTGTATATAACCGTGAAAACAGTCAGGCAGAAATTATGTTCTGTGTTACTCTCTTCGTTGCTGTGAGGAAACACCCAGCAGAAACAATTTAAAGGAGGAAGGATTTCTTGTGGTGTGTCATTGAGGAGACACAGTCCAAAATGGTACAGAAAGGAGGGATTGGAGCAACCACGGCTGGGATCATAGTGTGGTTTGTTGCATAGTTTCAGAGTCAGAAAATAGAGTACTCTTGATGAAACCTGAACAGACTAAAACTGCCAAATCCTATGCTTACAGCCCCACATCTGCCTCCTAGACTCTGTTCCCCCAAATCATTCCAAAGAGCTCAGAGCCAAGTGCTCAAGTACATGGTCCTATGTGGAAAATTCCATATCTAAAAGACGACATTGACAGAGATACATGTCTTAATTTTAGTAAGTTGTTCATGTGCATGTAAGTAGATAAATCTTATTATAATGATATTAGACTACTGTGGAAGTAAGTAGAATAATATTTAAGGATCTGGGAAGATGACTCAGCAGGTAAAGTGTCTTTCGTGTAAGCATAAGGGTCCGTGTTCGGCTACCCACTACTCACATGAAAATAAAAACAATCATGGTAGAAAACCCCTTATAATCCTAATGCTGAGACCAAAGGACTGAGATCTCTAGATCTTTCTGGTCAGCTTGTGTTGATTAATTAGGGGTGCCAGGCTCAGAGAGAGACCTTATCTTAAGTAACTTAGTTGAAGAATAAAAGTCACTTAGCATTAACTTCTGGCCTCCATATGCATGTATGTGTATTCTCCTATGCACACCCTCATGCACACATGTTGTATGTACAAGCATATTTGCCCTCTCACAAAAACATAAACACAAATAATATCTGAGATCATAGGATAGATCCATTAGCAGATCCTTCATTTTAAAATTAGGTGAGAATAAGAGTTATAATTAAAAAGCTAAGTCTATTGATTGATTCTCATACACTCCTGGGCTTACAAACTACAATTGAACATTAGAATCTTATATCTAACAAAAACCTCGTTCTACAAAACTTAGCATGATTCCAATGTTCAATCAATTTCAGATATGTTATTCCTACACTTTAGTTATGTATCTTAACTAGACATTTCTTTTCATTCTAAACTGGTCATTTACATTCTGGCCAGATGATGAAATAAGCAACTCTTAAATGTAGTAAAAGGAAAAAGACAATTTAGTGATGTAATCATCTTATGCATACATATATGTATACATACATATGTATCATAGATAGGCAGATGAGAGATCTGATCACAATAGATAGATATATGATAGATGATGATGAAGATAGATATATAGATGATAAATGTGGGCAGATTATGATAAACTGAAAGACAGATGATATCAGGTAAATAGCAGACAGGTGATAGATAGATGATAGATACATAGGTAAATGGTAGATCATATGTAGACATACTATGTTTAAACACTTAAAGATCAAAAGCTCTTCTGTTGCCTGATCATAGGATGAGCCACCTATGCCTACTGACCTTGCCTATATCTGCATTTGAGTGTTTCACAAGGATATAGAACTAATTCTCTGCCATCCATCCCTTTCCTTTCAGATTTTGCTTCACGGTCACTTAACTCTACAGAAGTTTGACTTGAGGAAAATCTAGTAGTATCTACCTAGTTCCCATACTTTACACTAGATGACCAGACACTACAACTCAGCTAATTGCTTTGGATATAAACTCTTTCTCTATTCTCCAGTCTTATAGGGAAAATTTGAAATTCCTAACCCAGGTGGGAAGGATAGGCATTCTTCGCTTGTGATCCTGAATAAAAACAAAATATCAGTAACTTCTTAAGCATTTGATCTCCATTTCTAGATTATGATAATGTATTCACCCATCTCTTAGAGCAGAGAGCTATTTAAAGATTCAGTTATTTCACTTAAAAATAATTCTGAATGGAATAGTAAAAACAGTACTCAATGTATCTACTAACACTATATTACTTGTCAATAGTCTATCATAATTTGAATCCTAATGAGTGTTTGTAATATAGTGATCCAGAGAAATGCTTTGCTATCTACCCCACACTTCAATCAGAAGATACCAAAATGCAGAACTGCACTCTGTGGAACTCATGCATATTTTTGCATTACCTGTACTAAGATTTCTTCCTCCCAGTAGACATACTGTGTTAATAATTCATAAATCTTGTTTACAATCATCTGACAATTAATAATGCAAAACTAAGGCACATAATATTCACAGCAAGTGTTTATTGGTAATGGATATTATAGGAAAATGTGGCACATGTAAAATTCATATATAATAGACAACTTCACAAATAAATGTGAAGTAAGGGAAAATGAATGTCAGATCATATTTTTGGAGGCATTTTCTAATCTAATATAAAATAATAAGTTACAGGCAAATCACATTTCAATTGCTAAATTCCACAGTTACATTTACATATGATGTCTTGTTCGTTACATTATGTGAAACAAATTCTCGTAATTTGAGACGCCAATGAAATTCTTCAGTTTCACAAAGAGAAACACAAGTAGCAGCATAATAACTACAAAATAAAATGAAATATTTTATAGCTTTAAAACTTTTCTCAAACAAAGACAGAGCCACACAACATGAGAAACAGCTTTCACCTCCAGATAGACACTCTTCCTGCTTTTGTTGAGTCCCCATGCAACCTGACTGAATTTCCATCTCCATAGAGAAAACCATTATTCACCCATTCACAACTGCTTATTGGATTTCCTGCCCAGAGAGAAGCTGAAGTGTTGTTATTCTATTGCGAAAAGATAGATAGGATTATCGGATGGTCTGTGACTCTCTGTAATAGGTTGTGTGCAAAACTAGCACACTGATTCTGTCTGTGTAACCATGCTCAATAACAAAGTAGATTTCATTTCTGTTCCCCTAAATCTATGCTGACTTTATGCCTTTGCTCACTTAAGAGTTAATTATCCAGCTGTGAATCTTGGTGGGTGGATATGTATACTCTACTTCTGTAACGACCATATGAAAAGTTTAAATGTAGTGCACTAGGTTCATATGGTAAACTATTCTGCTGAGATATATACCTTCGTAAATGTAGTGTTCCATCACTGTTGTGTGAGTAGGTTAACAGGAACATCTAATCAAGCCACAGCCTTAACCTCACCGGATCATGATATGATAAAGAAAATAAAACAACCAAGTCAATTTGGAAAGAAAGAGAGATGAATACAGGATTGTTGGAAATCAGTGGAGGCTCGCTGGCTAGAGCAAGATGGACTGAGAGAAAAAGAACATTCTAAAGTAAACAGTGAAGATAGTCAGAAATGTGCTAGAAAGAAAGCTCAGCAAAAGGGAGTCCTTGCAGAGAAAAGTGCAAAGTCCACAAACAGAAACGAGGAAAAATCGGTGTGGTCCAGTTGGGAACACCAGAGCCTCAGGCCAAGGGTAGACAGCTGCCTCGGATCAAGGACGTATGTGATGAGCACAAGGAGATGCTCTGGTTCTAATGTACTTGGTGTCCTCAAAATCTCACACTGTCAAGCATTCAGCTAAAGAGGGAACAGGAATGATGGCAGATGGTCCAATCCTAAATAGGATAACTGTACTTTCTCCTTCAAGGAACATTCTCAATGGGGTAAAGAACTAACCGAAGAGCCAGGGCTCTGTGAAACACTTGCCACTCAAGCAAAAAGACCAGCATTTGGATTAGTAGATCTCAAGTAGACTTTCACTTGACTGTGTTTGCTTCCCTGTAATTCTGTCACAGATGTTGGAGACTGGGGATCCCCAGAGAAATCCGGAGATCCACACTAGAACCATCAGGGAACTCGGGTTTGACTAGAGACACTGTCTCAGAATCCTAAGGTGGAACAGCACTCCGGAATGTTTCCTGATATCAACCTCAGGGCTCCACTTGTGCATGTGCACACACCTGATACACAGCTGCATGCCCAGACACATGCAAACACAAGCTCTCTGGTGTTTGTAGGCGTCTTGAGGACTTTTTAGGATCACATGTCATCAAAGAAGGCAAAATCCCACAGGAGGCATGCCCGGCAGGCTCTTCACCGTGAGATGTCCTGATGAGTCACTGGGGACCTGAGCGCAAACTCCATCAGCAGAGGAGGCTGATTGCTCAATGCTGTGTCAGGAGGTGAGACAGAAAGAAGATCTCTGTCTTCAGCTCTTTTCTATGCACTTTATCTTATTTGTGGCATTCTGTTACTAATAGCATAAACTGGACATAAAAACAATAGAGGGCCTAAGAGATAGTTCAGCAGGTAATGGCCCTCGTGGACAAATTGGCAACCCTATTTCGGTCCCAGAGCTCACACGTGGGAAGGTGAGATCAGACTGCTGAAAATTTCTTCTGGCCTCTACATGCCACCCAGTGGTGCTAGCGTCATTCTCTCTCTCTCTCTCTCTCTCTCTCTCTCTCTCTCTCTCTCTCTCTCTCTCTCTCTTCTCTCTTCTCATTTACATACAAAAATAAAATAAAATAAATCATTTTTAAAATCAACCTAAATTTGAACAGCCTTCCTTTGAAGGCATCCCGATATGATGCAAAATCAGCATCCAGGTCACCATGCCCCTGTAAAAGTGTTCGAAAGATTTCAAAGGCATTCTCCACGGAAGAGCATCTCATGTTGTGCTCCATTCAGAGAGCACATGGCTTCACAGGCCACGCTTCTTTGCCAAGGTTTCCCTACTGTAATCCTCTAAAACTCAAGTTCAAACAAAAGTCTTGAGGATGAGTACTGAAAGAGGAATCTTTAAGTTTGGGAGCCGTCTGTACCTTTCATTTGCTCTGGAAAGAAAAAAAATGTTTTAAAAGAATAACAGCAGAGGAGATTCAATAAAAAAGGATTCATTGAAAGGATGAAAGATATATTTATATATAAATATATGTAAATATATATTTTAAATTTTTTTATTTATTTATTATTCAATTGTGCGTGTATGCCTGTGTGAGTATGTATGTATGTGTGTGTGTGTAGAACCGAGGGCAAATACAGGAACCACCATGGACGCCTCCACCTCCTCCTTGTTTACTCTGCCCCAGGATTCATAGGCTCCACCCTACCAGGACCAGAAACGCAGGCCGCCCCCACTTCCCTACAACGTCTATACCTGGGGTCTAGGATCCGAACTCAAGACCTTCCGCTTGCGAGGCAGAGGCTTAACCCCGAGCCACCTCTCCAGCCCCATATGTAAATATATCTTAAGAAAAGCAGGAAACTGGGGCTAAGGGAAAATAAAAAGAAATGCTGTTTATATTTGACAAGTAATTATTTTGACATTTGAAGTCAGGAGATGACTTCATAGAGACTTAATAGACTTAATAGAGATGAGCAAGACTGAGAAATTAAGTGTGCCCATTAGATCCAGATGTCAACTTTAGAACTGAGGAGTGAGCCTTCAAGGTGCAGCTAAGAAAAAAATATTCAGTTAAGACTAGTCTCTAAGGTTGTAGGAGGTTATCTGATTAATGTGGAAGACCCAGTCCGTAGTGGGTGGGATTATTCCCAAGGCAGATGGATATGTGAGGGCATTGGGTGATTTGGGAAGATTTGGGTAATAGATGCCCCTCTCTCAGTTCTTTCTACAGACATAGTGTGACCTGTCCCCTCAGTTCCTGATATTGGAATCACTATCCTGTCATGAGGAAATATTCTAATATATAACCTTGAGCATGAGTAAGCCCCTCATTCCCCCAAACTGCTGGAGTCACCTGTTTACTGTAGCAATGGGAAGATGAAACTGGCATAAATTTTGTGCCAGAAGAAAGGAGTGTTGCTGTGGAGCTAAGACACCAAGTAAAAAGTCTGAAAAAGGATTATAAATTTAGTGGAGCAAAGATCATTTTATTACATGCATTATTAATTTATATTGCATTATTTAATACTTGGCCAACAGCATGTACAGCTATTAGCAATCTCTGTGGCTGTTACAGTCATCACATTCATGGCCACTTACAAAATATATTTTCTTTATATCTGCAAAGGGCAAATAAGCAATGAGGTAGGTGCAAGTAGACTGTGCTGACATGGAAACGCTGCTCCTGATAACCTCCTTTGAAGTTGCATGCACTGATTTCTTGGCAAATATTTGTTCTTGGGCGCAATGCATATGAAGTCATGAAGTAAATCAATGGGAAATTTGTAAGCAGAGCACCAGGACATGCATTTGTAATATACTGTTCAGTTGTCCTCACATACAGACCAAGCAGAAATATCCGCTGAAAGACCTTTGGTGCACTTTCATGCAGGAAATATAAAATGTGGCATATCACATAAAGGACAGAGTCTTTCCTGACAGAGCAGAAGTCCTATATACTGTGGCATGTTTAACAGCACATCTGATCACCTCCTATGGAATACTAGTAGCCTTACATCTAAAAGCATCTCCAGTATTGCCCAAGGGCCTCCCAGGATCAAAATCACTCCCATCTAGAAGTAGCTTCCATGGAAATGATAGTGGATCAAGTATATAGGACAGCAGTCCCCTCCTCCATTAAAACATAGTAGAGACAGTATTCAGGACAAGCCTTTGTCTGTCTTGCTTTTGCATGTTCCAAATTAACCAGGTGTGAATTTTATCAAAGTTCCAGAAATAATGACAAAGATAATGGTCCAAGAAAGTGAAGTGTAGAAAGATGTTTGACTATAATAGTCACTGTACAGGGTACCCAAGAAAACTAGAAACAGAAGAAGGGAGTGCACGCTCAGCATTTTATGTTGGAAATTGGGACTCAAACTCTTGACCTCTTTTGTATGACAAATGTTTTAACTGCTGAGCCATCTCCCCAGCACTGTAGTAAGTTTAAGTAAAGCTTCTTTAAAAAGATTAGAGTGATTCCTTTTAAAACACTTCAGTCACTTCCATGAGAGGGATGGGTGTGATGAAAAGAAATTCCAGTGACTTTCTTATAATAATGTGGGATGTGATGTCTCTTTTAGTATTGTACACTTCTGCAAAAAGACATTATTAATTTCTGAGCTCAATAAAATATAAGTTCTTAGGTAGCAGGGATGTCTCCAATAGTTAATAATTAGATGACCTGAAAACTGTTCTCACAGAGTTAGGACCAAAGTCCATGAAGTCTCATGTATCTATTTCCTAACAACTGTCCTGCAGTACTACAGTTGTTGGAGTCATCTGCAGAGGATAAGCACAAAATAAAAAAGAGCACTGGTACTTTAAAGTAATAAAGAAATAAACCACACCTGGCAGTTGGGATCCAAGCTGGTACTTCAAATATATCTCAGAATATCTCAGGAATTTTTTTGGAGAAAAGGACTTGATATTCTGTTATTCCTTGAGAGTAGCCTTAATTCCAAAAATATGAAATGAATTAGGGATAATTATTAAGAGTCTTCATGCTTTACAGTTGAGCAGATGACCACAGTCAAATACTGAGTCTCTTTCAAACTTTAAAAGTGTAGAATGAGAAAAAGATTGAAATGTATGGGGGGATTTAGGAATACTTTATATTCTTTAAAATGTGCAAAGTAGTTTCTGAAGCCATTGTCACTCCACGAATATTCCACTCAGACATTTCTGCTAATTGGCGGAGCAATTGTCTATTTCTTAATAAGGAGAAAAACGTACTTGTGTGAGCAGGGCCAGCTCCTACCTGGTGACAAGTGACAAGCTCAAAGAAATCTTTCTACACCACAGTTAGTGAAATAAAATTCTTTTTAAAAGCTACTTTTCTGTTTACACTTGCTCCCCTCACCAAAGAAAAATCACTCAGGTTTTCAGGCATTAAAATATTTGTAGAAGCTCATATATCATGAAGCAAATGTCGGCCTTTTTCCCCATTCTTTTCCTGGGGAAAAGGAAAAGTTGAATAAATACAAATGCTTGGTTATAACTGTGTTTTTTTAAAATTGCCATATCTTAGTCTTTGACATTTTATCAGTGTCATACATTGAAGAAAAAAAATGTTCCTTAATAGGATGGTATTTAAAATAAGAAGCCACAACCTTGTCGTTATTACTAGCACAATAGAAAGGCTCACTGGAACCAGCCATCCAAGCTATGTTGGGACTTGAAGTTAATTACATCACCTTAGACAATAAGTCAGTCTTTGTGGTCCCAGTTATCTCTGCACACAGTTGGCTCTATTTTTTGTTGTTGTATAATGTCCCATTAATCACAGCTACATTTGTTCTCTGCCATGCAATTCATCACCCAACCCCCCAAACCACTGCCATTCTCCAGAATTCAAGATAAACCACTAACTTCAAGTGACAGTGGACAGCCTCGGCTATCACAATGGCATAGCTTGAACTGTGAAAGCCAATGGTAAGAAGCAGAAGACTGCAGGCATTCCTGATGATTCAAATTATCCCCAGAGACTGGATTCAAGTTCTGAGAAGATTGGGAGTGACAATTACAAGATGAGCTCTTGAAATGGAACTGAAGGTTCATTAGCCTTTGATACTTTTCTGAACACTGCTCACTAAAAATAATGATGACAAGATGTAAAGAAAAGGGAAGCAAAACATATAGCAAAATGTATAGATACTGGGTAAATAAGGAAAGTGCGTTCTTACTTTGCTTATGCAATTGAGCTCCTGAGTGACCTTGAGCAAGTCATTTCTTCACTTCTGGTCCTCTTTTTAATGAAGAAAAGTGAGGAACTCGAAGGAAGTGATATATCTGTATGTTTTCTAATTTATGATTTTCTTGGATTAGAGAATTGGTGGAAGAAGACTTCCTTTACATAAAATATTAATGAAGTTATCACATGATGCACAACAAAATATTTTCAAAGACTAAAATTTACTATAGTAGAAGGCAGGTGTCAGACACTTGAAAACTCATTTTCTAGCAATGTCTTTTCAGAGAGCATTCAATAAATGTGTCTAGAAGGATGGATAATATCTGGGAGGGCTGTTACCCCTCATTAAAGTCATATGAAGAGTTCTCAGTTGCCAGTTCTCTGATTTTAGGGAGATAGCAATAATTCCAATCACACATAGACTAAAGTGTTTCAGGGACCATGCATCCATCCATCAGTATTAAACTTCATAGCATTGGTGTATAACAGCTGTTTCTGTTTGGCTCTTATAGATGAGGACATTGAAGCTTGGGTTATATTATGTGCATGAAATTATGTCCACTAGAGAGTAAGTGGAGAACCACACCTAAGTCATTGGCCCCTGGTGTCTATACCTTTTCTGTTATTCAGTTCTTGCTACCACACATAACTCGGTGGGCTTATGATGACCTGGAACCATAGACTTAATCTACGTGAGGCTCTGGGGGATCACTTGTTGTGTCTCTCTCTGAAACCCAATGCATTGTTGACCACACATTCTCAAATCAAAGAACAAGACAGGGCTGCAAGTGGCTTTAAAAACACTGTCTGTCCCTTCCTAAGATTCATTTCTTTGCAACCGGTCACAAGTGTGCACTTCATAGACTATTCGGAAATATCTCCACACATTGGTTTTTATAGTTACCACAACTAGAGTTTTATAGTAATCACAGCTGGGGTAATGATATTGGCATCTAAAGCATGAAGGCCAGGGATTCTGTTAACCACCCCACAATCAGCAAATGGCACTTTCTCTGGTGCAAAATGTCACTTGTGCCAAATTACTCCTTGTTGGAGAAAGATAATGGTTAATTAGCATATATAATGGGACAAAGTTGAGCTCCCATTAAGAATATTAACAGAAACCATAAAGTACATGAAGACAAATGTAAAAACACTCCTTTAAACTTAATAAAAACTAGGCCAGCAAGATAGTTCAGAGGATGAGGCACTTGCTTGAAAAGCTAGGTAACCATGACTCAGTCCTCAGAAGCCCACATGGCATATGATGGAAGGAAAGAACTGTCCACTGACGTTATCTCCTGATCTTCACCTATGCACTATGAATGCACATGAATAATAATGAATAAGTGAATAATTTAAATTTTTTTTAAACTTTTTTTAAATTTTTTATTATTATTATTTATTCAACTGTGTGCATATGTGTGTATGTGCGCGCGTCTGTGTGTGTGTGTGTGTGTGTGTGTGTGTGTAGAACCACGGACGAATTCGCCAACCACCATGGACGCCTCCACCTCCTTCTGCCCCGGGATTCACAGGCTCCGCCCTACCAGGACCAGAAGCACAGGCCGCCCCCGCTTCCGCCTGGCGTCTATACGTGGGATCTGGGATCCGAACTCAGGAGCTTCCGCCTGCAAGGCGGAGGCTTAACCCCTGAGCCACCTCTCCAGCCCTAAGTGAATAATTTAATAGAATTATGTCTAAAGGTATAGTGGATAAGAGAAACAAATCAATATTGTTACTGCTAGGGTGCAGAAATTCAGTAAGACAAGGATCCTCACACTGTACAAATTAGTGTTTATACTCACTGAAAACAGACAGACTGATAGCCTGAAATACTAGAATAGTCTGGGACAGAAGCATCTGAAACATGAGAAATTCTTATTGTAAGTTAGAGAACTGTGTTATGAGCATGTAGGATCTTGTAGAACATCGTCAGAGCTTTGACTTTCCTCTCAGGATGACACTGGGACATAGTAAAAACTTGTTTTTAAAACCTCAGCCATGAAGCTACGTGAACAGTTAACACACACACACACACACACACACACACACACACACACACACATGGAAAAAGATGAAAAGAATAGAGGAGAAGAGGCAGCTAGATTGCTCTGGCACTGTAGAGGAGCAGGCTAGCTGTGGAGGGCTTTGCTATTGGATGAGGACAGATAAGGATGCAGAAATTGATCAATGAGGAGACAGCTGAGTATACGCTGAGATATTTTCCTTGTGATGAGTTAAATGTTGAGAGAGAAATTAGTCTCTAATATTTTAAAGTTTTGTCCTGCATACCTGGATGTTTGTGTTTGCCATTGCTCGAGATGGAAATAATCAGGAAAGGATTAGGTTTGTGTGTAGGAAAGATGAAAAGTCACAATTGGTAATGTAAAGAATATGATGCATTCTAGTTATTAGATGGATCACATAGACAACTGAATACCCAAGTCTCAGGTTCATGAAATAAATCGGACATTGAATTAGACATTGTAGAGTCATCGGTGTTAAGGTGGGACATGAAATTATACATTTGAGAAACTAGAAAAGATTGCTTATGCAAGTTGTGTCCTTGAACAAAGTACATTAGTTCATAAAAGATATACAAAGAAAGGAAAGGTGCCAAATATAACATCAGAAGACATATTATGAAGGCATATATATTGAAGTATAAATAGAATACTTTTTAATGTCCCAGATGCTTGACAAAAATGCTTTGATGGACCCTGAGTGATGTCCCAAGAGCAAAGCGCACATTTGCCTTTAAAAGATAAATACCTCTTTTTTGCATAAAAATGTATTTTAGTACAAGATACAGACAAAACTTACCTTGCAATGACATGTATTTCTGTTTTATGTATTAATAACATAAAAGGGAAACACTTCCTAAAAGGGAATGGTTGAAACAATTTTATTAAATTGATGATACATATAAAATAATAGTTTAAATATGTTAAATAGGTATGCAAGGTCAAATAATATATGGAGAGAGTAAAAATATCATGACACCATTTTAACTTATTAAATTATATATGCATATATAAATATAAGTTAAGATATGCATCTAATGACTGGTTATAAAATTAAAATAGGAAAAATTATAACAACATATTTAATATGATATTGCAAATTAAATTATATATGATTAAATTTCCATGCTTATATTACTGGATTTTTACATTTTGAATAAAATCTGCATAATATCATATAAATACTTTTCCTGTACCAATATATTTTGCATACTATATATAGAAATTATAGTCACCAATATTTTTCCTTTTATTTTTATGTTTAGAGTGATATTTATGTCATTGTATAATAGAAACTATGTTCTAGTGACTGTTCCATCTTTGAAAAATCCTCCCATATTTCTAGTGAGGCACTCTGCCACCTCAAGTATGACTATTTTACGTCTTCTGGATTTCATAAGTAAAATAGTTTTCTAAGGGACTCACTGCATAACTGTGAGAAAGCTTTTCAATTGTGCTCACCTGAGGACTAAGTACATAGGGCAGGAAAGAGAGGAGCTGGCTCTGTGGGTGATGAATTCGCCTGAGGGACTAAGTGTATAAGGTAGGAGAGGAACCTAGCATTGTCAGTGATGCTCTTGCCCTGCAGGACTAAGCACATACAGAAGAGAGGAACCTGATTGGCTGCGGTGTGCTCACCCTCACGGACCACATACACAAGGAAGATCAACCTAGCTCTGTGTGCTAGTCACCAAATTCCAAATACATCTACTACCACAACCCTTTCTCTTGCTATTTACCTAAAGTCACGTGCATCAGTGCTATGTGTGGCTTATCCTTCTTTGAAAGTATATATGCAATTTTTAGTAAGTGGAAGCGCTAGTCATTGTTAATAAATTTAGCCACACTATCTCTCTTGAAACACTGATTAGCACCCAGACAGCCCCTACATACCCTGGCAAATGCCAGAGGCTTGGTATGTCGAGGATGCTTCTTATTAGACCACAAGTTTCTAAGCAGATTTGGGGGCAGGCATGAGAATTTCTTGTCAGAATAAATGTCATGGTTGAAACCTCTGAGAATATAGGGAATTAGATTAGAAAAAACAAGCATAATGAGGAAAAGAAGAGATGGACTGAGAAAAAACAGGCAGGCTCAGGCAAAAGATTATAATACATGCCTATATTGTCTTCCACAAAGGAAGGGGAGATGGAAGAATGGGAAGTCTCTTCGGGGACAAGGTGCAGAGAGATGTGACACCCCAGGTGATGGATGGATCAGTGACATATAGAAAGTATATTAAGTAGAATGCCTTTTAGTCATGAAAGAAATGGAGTTCTAATAAATGCAACAATATGAGAGATGAAAGACCATGAAAACATTGTTAAATGATAAAAGCACCTATCAAAGACCACGCTGTGAGTGAATTCACATACATGCTGTTAGAATAAACAAATTCTTGGTGACAATATACATTAGTGACTTCTGAAGGCTGGAGGGGAAGAGAGGGATGCAAGTATTAATGAATGAAGGGTTTCATTTTGAAATGTTGAAAATGCTGTCAGCATGGATCATCATGACAGCTCCAAACTCTGTGGATGTGCCAAGATCCACCTAACTGTGTTCTCACAAACTGAATTAAGCTATAGGAGAAGTAGTAGAAAAAACAGAATCTTATCTGTGGGTTTATATTCTAGGAATGTGGTAGATGCACCCAGCATGTCTGACTATGAACATTATCTTACATTCAATGAATGCCTGTAGTAAAGCAAGTTATTTCAATTAAAGGAATAGAAGAATTTACAAGAATAGATGAAGCTTCCCATGTTGGATTCAGCTTGATGCTGTGGTGTTAACCCTATCATGAGCCATAAGAATTAATGACTGTCACAGGGTATTATGGTCAATACCTTCAATACACCAGCTCATACTTCACTAAATGCTATAACAGACACTAGCTGCTATCTTCAATGCCACAGGCTCAATTATCTACTAGTGTGTTGATCAATATTTATTTCTAACTACCTCCAAATCACATTAGGATCCAAGACAACAAACTGAAATTAAATTTGATATCAACATTACACATTATCAATGGCACTATTTTAGAATAAACAACCAAAATAATTTCTGTGATCTATGTACCTATGCCATACTCCATGACTGATAAAAGTATATTATGAAATTGTAGTATAAAATATACAAAACCTTACATTGCTCTTTTTGCAACAATTTGAATGCTGTACGTGTGTGCACAGTTGCACACTTGCAAAGATGGTTTACATGGTTAACACTTAGAAAGGCCATAAGCATCGGCCAAGGTACAGTTTGAAGTTTGGTTGCCACCTTAGTAATCTTTCTTCCCACTGTGCTGGGATAATAGCTCCTGCCTCAGTGGCTTCTGAGCAAAAGTTCCCTTTTTATTTCTTCCTAAGAAATTGTTGAGCATCTCTGCTTGCTTTGCAAACTGGTTTTAAGAGTTTCCGCTTTACTTGGTATCCCGATAGGAAGAACATGCAGTAACTGCACCACTCAAAGGTTTGTAAAGCTTCTGTATGGCTATGATGGAGTCTGTGCAGTCTCCCATCCAGAGGTCGCTTCTTTCAGGGCTGATCCTGACAGCAAAATTGTGAAGCAACAGCATCTATAGAGAAAGACACTAAGAGAAAACAACCAACATGTGCAAATGTAAAATTCTTTAAAAAGGCAAAAAGAAAGTATAAGAAAATCAAACAAATTTATCATAGGCATGACATTATCTCAGTATTTCCAAAGGAATATGACTCTACACAATCTGCTGCCATTATTTTCACACATTTCTATCCATTGATAAATACTCTATAAATGATAATTTCTATGAGGAATCCCATTCTCTGAAAATATTCAAACTTTTTTTCAGCAGACTTTTTTTCTTGCATGCTAATTTAAGACACTTGCATGCAATATTATTTTATGTTTACTTGCTGCTATGTCTTCCTGTCTGTAAGTTATTCAAGACTAGGACTTGTGAGTAATAGCCATGCTGTGTGAGTTCTAAAACTGAAAGTGTTTGGTGAATGTTCGATAAATTCATTGACGAACACTCTTAAATAAAGAAAAGAAAGGAAGAAAGTGTTATCAAATAAAAAAATAAATACAAATCTCAATAATGGTCATTAAGAATGTTATTTATTTCCATCTCGAAGAGCAATGGTTGGTTGAGTGCGTTTTACGTGTTCAACAATCGCACATTCAGGTGACAAAGAGGACTGAGAATGTGGTAGAACACTTTTGGAGCATGCACAAGGTCTTGGATCCAATCCTTAGAGTCAAGGAAAAATGATAAACAAAGGATTCCAAATATCACTCAAAAATTCAGAATTAAGTGCAAGCAGAAATACTTCAATGAAAAGCTACATCAGCTTTAATAAATAATTTTCAGTTGAGGGGCTGCAGAGGTGGCTCAGGGGTTAAGCCTCTGCCTTGCAGGTGGAAGGTCCTGAGTTTGGATCCTAGACCCCACTTAAAGACGCCAGGCGGAAGTGGGGCGGCCTGCGTTTCTGGTCCCGGTACGGCGGAGCCTGTGAATTCGGGGTCAGAGTAAGCAAGGAGGTGGAGGCGGTCCATGGTGGTTCCCGAATTCGCCCGTGGTTCTAAGCTCACACACAACGCACACACAGACACACACACACACATACAGACACGCACACATACACACACATACACACACGCACAATTGAATAAAATAATAAAAAATAATAATTTTCAGTTGAATATTATCTGCATGACACTGGATCTGACCAGTGTCAGTATCCCTATCAGTCAATCAGTTGCAGGCTTTAATGTAAACTAATTCAGGGAATTCTAAATGGCATTATCCTAATTGTGTAATGCATTCAGAAATGAAAAATGGTTATTTCTGTGGGAGTTCTTATTTTTTGGTTGACATGCTTGTTTTCATTATGAAACAATCATCTTTTTCATCAGTCTATTTTTTTGTGTGTGTTTCAAACAGACCTGTTGGCTTCACAACATCTCTCACTAATTATTATCAGTATTCATCAAATCACTATTATCATCTTGACCCTAACAAATTATATGTGCTGACAATCTGTTAGCTGTTAATTAAAGAGTAATTCATGAGTCATAACAGTTGTACCTTACCCCTGAAGGACTCATTTGGGAATAGATAAATAAAATAAAGAATAACTCATCAGAATTCAAATGTTTCCATGTTTAGTTTAGGAATAAGAATGGAAATACTTATTTAAAATAGATAGAATTCTACTAGAAAAAAAGATAAGTGTGTGTAACACAATGGAGGATGTGTATAACATTACAACCAAATGCTCACAAGTTCTGGAATTTGTTCAAAACACACAAATCCACCAAGGGACATAAAAGTGTTAATTTTCACTGCTGTAACAAAATTTTACTCTTGTAATAAAAACATGATTTTTCTTTTGTTATAATTTGATTCAGTCTGTGAGCTAAGAAACATTCATAATCCAATGATTCAACATTCAGGTAAGTTTGAGAGGACAAATGGTCTCTGTACTCTGAAATTATCAAATTTCTCTTCTCCTACTGAGGTTCACCCTTTCCATTACCATTTTAAATCCTGGTTACTGCATAAATTCCAAACATCTTGTATCAGATGAAAATTCAAATATTGCTACTCTCAAAAATATGACAGAAATTGGAAGTTGGAAACATGGCCTCCTGAGCTACTAACTTCATCACTAAGGTCTATAAAACCAATTATTCCAAAGCATGAAGGCTCAAAACCACAGTGTATTTTCATGTCATAGTCACTGTGATTTATCTACCAACTGAGGTTCTGAGCTACCTACCTTTCTCAGAGGGATTGAGGGGAGGGAAAAAAGAAAGGAAAGTGTTCCAAATATTAAGTGTTATTATACATGCTTATTATTTATATAAATATTGAAAATTAAATGTTTCAAAGAAAAAATACTAAAATAAATGGCTCACTAAGCATACGAAAGGGAGGAAAGGTTTATTCTGACTCATTGGTCCATCCTGCTGAGAGGAATAACAGAAAGACATGCAGAGCTAGCCACCTTGCACATGCAGTCCGGAAGCAGAAAGAGACGAATGCTGGTCTCCTCTTTGTTTATTCAGTCTAGAATAGCAGTCCATACAATGGTGCTACCAACATTTAAATGAGTTTCCCCCACCCCCAAAAAAATAAACCCAATCTATAATTCCCCTCCTGAACATATGTAGGTGTGTTTTGGGTGTTTGGTCTGAAATGAGCCTAGATGTTGTCAAAGTGACAATTGATACTAAAAACACAGGGTCTTAGGGGTTCATTGTCAAGATATCAGTCAGCCTTCAACTGAGATTGACTGGTAAAAGAGGGTAGATGGGACAATTCTCATCCAAGATGGTCTTGCAGACAGCTGCCAACAGTATTTGCTCAACCAAATACAGAACAATCCACAGCTCTGTTGAGTTCTTTTATAACATGGCTTCAGCAGAAAAAATTAGGGTATAGTATAGATTGTTTCTACCATTCTGTCTATATCACTGGTATTTAAGCTATGGTTGTTCAAATGTTAATAGTATTACTACTTTTTCCCAGATAAATGTATTTTGATTGGAGATGTCTAACACATTAAATGGTACTAAGCGCTGTTCCTTATATCACATGGATGCCATCATCACTTTTGTCCCCATAGTGACCATGAAAGAACATTCCAGACATTGTTCACTGTCTCTAAGAGTAGACATTTCTTCCTTAAGCATCACTGGAAGCTGTTAGTTCAACCGGTATCTCAACTAATCATGGAAGAAGATGTAAACAATGAAGACTACACTGCAGTTTAGAGAAAGGAACACTGAAGCACAGTCACAGAAATTAAGAAAACCATGGAGAAGGCTTTTTCTGCTATCTGCAGATCTGCACTTCGTCATGAACCTTGAAGTCACCTCGGCATCAGACGCTTGCTAAGCGCTTACCTTCCTTGGTGACAAGAAGCCAAGGGGATTATGAGGTCTGGAGAAACCACTGTGTTTATTTTCTGCAGCTTCAGTCTCTCACTATGCACATTCAAAACTCTCCTGAGTAAAGAAATGTCAAGCAAAGAAAATGAAATGAGCTCAAGGAAATGCATAATTGGCTATTCTTCTTTTACTAGATACTGGATATGCCTTACCACAGGACTGAAAGTATCTTATAAAAACATGTCTAATGATATAATAAAATAAAGAGAAAGCATAGAAAGATAAACCACACTGTTTAGCCATAATAACAATATTGAAATAAAGGTAGTAAACATGTAGCCAAAGTCAGAAAATTACAGAATTCAAATATACTTGTTATGGTGTTTGAACTGATTGCTAAATACATATTTAAATTTGATTTTTAATTTCTTGAAACGTACAGCAAATGGAGAATAAGAGCAGCTCCATTATTTTCATGGAAATATTTTACTTGATGTAATTATATCAATGATTCCTATTTCCTCTCTGAAGTACTGATAAAGTTGAATTGAAGTAGAAAGAGAGAAATTAGTTTTCTGGATTAAAGATTGATGACTGTAACCACCATTAATTTGACTTTGTGCATTGCTTTGCCATTCACTTGAGTTTGAATTCAAGACAAATAATACACACAAATGCGTGTGTCTCTGCTGTGTGTCTACATGTCTTGATGTGTGTATCTGCTTGTGCGTCTGTGCATCTGTGTGTATGTGTCTGTGTAAAAACTGGAGTGGAAAATATGTCATTTTTCTAAAATTGAGGAAAAGGAAGTTTGTAACTAAAATGCCATGGGTATGAATCTTACAAACAGGAGAACAAAGTATGTTGGTGATAGGTGGGAATGGTGGTTCTAGAAACATCTAGCAGTGTGACTTGTATAACTGTGTGAATATACTACAACTGTGCATACTAAAATATGAATTTCATTGCATGTGAAGCAAATTTTAGTTTTAAATATTACAAATAAATCAATAAATCAATAATAAAAATATAAAAGTCATATCCAAATGAAAGAGTAAAAATTCGTTATATGGAACTCTGAGAACAAAAACAAAACAAAATAGTCTACAAAGTTATCTGCTTTGTATCTATGAAAGCATCTTGCCTTTTGTGACCAATATAAACACCAATATAAAACATAAAGGACAGAGGTAAAGCATGCTTATCATGAATGAGGCTCTGGGTTGCTCTGCAACACGAAAAAGGCGCTCAGCTTTCTAGGAGAATTGACTTTTTGTTTTGGCATTTTACTAATTCAAATTAGTATTTTTGCAGAATCTAGGAAAGGTACTTCTCTTGAATCCCTCAAAGTGAGCAGCAGAGTTCAGTTAGCACAGAACACCTCAAATGAAAACTTAATAATCACTGACACACGGTTGGTTTCATACTATGGACTCTGCTTGAATCCTCTAAAACCTATATATGTTTGATTTAAAAAAATAAATACCCACCCTAAACTCATGCTCGCTCGTGCAGTCCAGGTAAGGCACCCTGCTTCCCAGATATTCCCCACCAGAACCCAGGTCATCTGCTCCCCTCAGCCCCTCCCACCATCTAGCCTGAACAGTGCCAAAGCTGGCCAGGGCTTGGGTGGACTACTGGCCACTCCCCAGGTCCTCCCAGGTGAAGCCCTCTGATCATCCTTAGCCCCTCCTCCCCTTCCACCTGCTGTGAATGCTCATCGCTAGCTCTCAGACCAGGTAAGACACTCTCTGTCTACTAAAACTGATTTAATCGATGTACTAACAGTCTAATAGCCTCATCTTGCAAATAACAACAGACAAACTCACCCGACTCCAAGACAACCACTAGTAATAAATGCTGAGAAAGCAGTTATACCAACTAAATCAGTTCAGTCAAAAACACATAGAAACTGTAAAGACACAAGAGACAAAACAACAATGCCCAAGTCAAAGGGTAGATCCATGAGAAACAAAACCTAAGAAAACAAATCTCCCACTAAAAGAATTAACCCCACAGCAACAGATTCCAACCAGAACAAATTCACAGAAAATAGCCAGGCCCAAGATAATGACTTTCAAAGCATGATAATTACCATGATCAATACTATGAAAGAGAAAATCTGGGAGGAGTTAAATATCCTCATCAACCATTTTGAACAGGAACACAACAGAAACCTGGAGGAGTTGAGATAAACAGTTCAAGAAACAAAAATAGGAAGGGAGCAGTTAAAACAGTCTCAGGCAGAATTTAAAATTGGACTAAAAGACAAGTTATCTTCAACAGAGAATCTTACCAATAGAACTATCAAGGTGGAAAATAAAACTTCGAATCTTGAAGACAAAGTGGCAGAATTAACCAGCTCAAGGGAAGAGGTTGTTAAAGCCAAAAAGATACTTGAGAGGAATATTCAACAGTTATGGGACACCCTGAAGAAGCCTAACATGTGCATTCATGGAATACCAGAGCAAGAATCTCAAAATACCACACCTGAGGAAATTTTTCAAACTATCATAAATAAAAACTTCCCTCATCTAAAGAAAGAGAGGCCCATCCAAATACAAGAAGCCGTCCGCACCCCAAAGAGATATGACCAAAATAGAAACTTACCATGGCAAATAATAGTCAAAATACTCCACATTCAAGATAAAGAAATGGTGCTGAGAGCTTCGAGGGAAAAAAAACAAGTCACTATTAAAGGTAAACCTATTAAAATAACAAATGACTTCTCAACGGAAACAGTAAAAGCAAGAAGATCTTGGAGAGACGTACTTCAAGTATTAAATGAGCAAAAATGTCAACCTAGACTGACATACCCAGCAAAACTATCCATCATGATCGAGGGAGAAAGAAAAATTTTCCAGCACAAAGAAAACTTGAAGGGATACATGTCTACCAAACCAAGCTTTCAAAAAATGCTAGAAATGATACTCAAGACTGAAGAAAAAAACAAGCATATCCAGGAGGAAAAAAGAGAAGAATAATACCACCAAAACCTAAAAGCCAAACAATTCACTTACAAAAGCCACTGAACATAAAAAATGTCTGGAATTAAAAATAATATCTCCATCATAACATTAAATGTCAATGGAATTAACTTACCAATCAAGAGACACAGATTACAAACCTGTATTAAAAATCACAACCCATCAATCTGCCGTCTTCAGGAAACTCATCTCACCACAAAAGATAGACACATCCTAAAAATAAAAGGCTGGTCCAAAATTCTGCAAGCTAATGGAACCAGGAAACAGCCAGAGGTAGCTATTATGCTATCAGACAAAGTGGACTTCAAACCAAAAAAAAATCATAAGAGACACAGATGATTATTACATTTTAATCACAGGTACAATTCACCAGGAAGACTTCACAACACTGAACATATATGCACCTAATATGGGCCCCTCCACATTCATTAAGCAAATCCTACAGCGTCTAAAGAGAGAAATCAACCCCAAATGATCATACTTGGGGTTTCAACGCCACCCTCTCAACATGAGATAAATCAACAGGTCAAAAACTTAAGAGAGATACATTGGAACTTAATCAAACTCTTACTGAAATGGACCTTATAGATCTCTATCAAACTTTTCATCAATGCACCAAAGAATACACATTTTTCTCAACAGCACACAAAACTTTCTCCAAAATAGACCACATACTGGGCCACAAATCAAAACTCCACATATACAGGAAAGTTGAAATTCTAGTCTGTACCCTATCAGATCACCATGGTCTAAAGCTTGACATCCACAGCACAAGAAACAACAGCAAATTCACTAATTCCTGGAAACTAAACACTATGATGCTGAGGGAGAAGTGGATTAAGGAAGAAATTACAAAGGAAATTCAAGATTTCCTGAAAGCAAATGATAATGAAAATACAACTTATCAAAATCTTTGGGACACAATGAAAGCTGTCCTAAGAAGTAAGTTCATCTTAACAATGCAGCTTAAAGATTTAGAGACACAAGAGGAATCCATTCCCAAAAGCAGTAGAAGAGAGGAGATCAGCAAAATCAGGGGGGAACTATCAGCAATTGAGATAAGGAAAACAATACAGAGAATCAACCAGTCAAAAAGCTGGTTCTTTGAAAAAATCAATAAGATTGATACACCCCTAGCTAAATTAACAAAAGCAAGAGAAAGAAAACCCAAATTAACTAAATTAGAAATGAAAATGAAGTTATCACTACTGACACTCAAGAAATTCAGAGTATTATAATGTCTTATTTCAAAAACTTATACTTTGTGAAATTTGACAACAAAAAAGAAATGGATGAATTCCTAAGTAAGCACAACTTACCTAAATTGAATCAAGAAGTTTTCAATTATTTAAATAGTCCTATATGAAGAAATCGATCAAGTAATCTCGAATCTTCCCACCCAAAAATGTCCTGGACCAGATGGAGCACCAGATATTTAAGGAACTAATAACACCAATACTCCTTAAACTGTTCCATCAAATAGCAAAGGAAGGAACACTACCAAATTCCTTCTGTGAAGCTAATATTGGCTTAATCCCAAAACCTAATAATGATAAACCTAAAAAAGAAAACTATAGGCCAATCTCTTTGATGAACACAGATGCTGTCATAGTTAAGCACAGGTGTCAACTTTACTGTTGAGGGTTTGAGTTCTGGGCAGAGTTGTAGAGAGTTGATGGTTAAGCCCAGAGCAAACCTGAAGGAGATTGTCTAGCTGATGGGGAAGACCCAGCCCATGGTGGGTGGGATTAGGACCTGGAATAAATCACAGAGATACAGTTGGCATCCTTTTGTTCACTTGGCCAGACATGCTGGTCTGGCAAGTAAGGATTGTCCATCTCTCAGCTGTTATGCAGTGATGGTGTGGCCAGCTACCTTGGCCATGGTATTGGTGCATGCTCTCTCTTCAAGCTGGACTGAGAACTGTAACTGGACTGTTGTAAGGAAATAAACCCCTTGTTCCCTTAAGCCATTTGATGTTCATTTATCAGCAGTGTTGCAGCTGACTGCAACAATTTGGTACCAGGAGTGAAGTGTTGTTGATAAATCTGACCATGTGGATTTTGTGGATTTTGAATGGTTCTGCTGGACAAATTTGGAAATGCTTGAGTATTTTCACATTGTGGATTTACAAATACTGCTCTTCAGAGTTTAGTGGGCCAATTGCTGAGAGAGATTGTTTGGGCCCAATCTGTGATGAGGGGGACAAGGACTTTGGTAAAGCTGAATTTAAAGATGATGGACTGGTTTGCTTGACAGAGGAGAGCTGTTATTAGCAGACTTAAATGTTTGGATGTGCAAAGGACAGGCAGCAGAACATCTGCTGCGGTTGGGAGAAGTAAGTATCAGTGAAGGAAAACCTACTGACTTGCACTGGGATGGTGGAAAATGTGAAAACCACCGTATGGAGAGTTCATGGTTTGAAAACCTAGATTCCTTCAGGGACTGAAAGCCCAAGTTAAAGCTGTTTCTTGCCCTTTGCAAGTTTGGCTGCCTAAAAGAGACTTTTTCAGCATCACCCCATAAAACATGGCACAGCTGTGGCTCGAGTGGACTAAGCTACATTTCAAACTCGCTTCAGAATCTGTAAGCGTCCCCCAGGTGGTACTGGTTTTGGTGTGTGATCACAGGGGTCATAAAGAGCAGCAAAAGCTTGGCACCAAGTGGCAGGCATACAGTCCTGCAAGAGAAGGTGAAGCTTATAGCTGCAGAGGTGAACCCAGACTGTTGAGATACCAGAACCGTGGGATGTATGCTGAGAACTGCTGCAAGTGGAGATTCAGCCTGGTTCAAAGGAACTCTGATTTTACAACTTTGAGCTGCAAACAGGGACTGGGAATTCCTGAAATCTTTGAGCCACCGTGATTACATAACGAACAACAGAAGATGGACACTGAAGTAAAGGATGTGGTAATTTGCTGGACTTGGGTCTTAACTTGTTGTTTTCTAATTGTTATAATGATTCTATTTGGAATACTTAAAGATTTTATTTGGCATATTTAAATAAAGACTTTTAGTTGCAACATTGTAATAACTGAAACTTTTAATGAGAGAACATTTTAAATTTGTCCATGAAATGTATTTATATTTTTAAAGATAACTTTTAACATCTGTGGGGACAAGGAAAGGTTAAAGTTTAAAAGTGTACTGTTTTTGTGTCAAGTTGACAAGGGGTGGAGTGTCATAGTTATGCACAGGTGTCAACTTGACTGATGAGGATTTGAGCTCTGGGCACAGTTGTAGAGAATTGATGGTTGAGTTAAGCCCAGAGCAAACCTGAAGGAGATTGTCTAGCTGATGGGGAAGACCCAGCCCATGGTGGGTTGGATTAGGTCCTGGAATAAATCATGGAGAGCTGGTTGAGAGAGTTAGCATCCTTCTGTTCACTTGGCCAGATATGCTGGTCTGGCAAGTAAGGATTGTCCATCTCTCAGCTGTTATGCAGTGATGGTGTGGCTAGTTCCCTTGGCCCTGGTGTTGGTGTATGCTCTCCCTTCAAGCTGGACTGAGAACTGTAACTGGACTATTGTAAGGAAATAAACTGCTTATTCCCTTAAGCCTTTAGATGGTCATTTATGAGCAGTGTTGCAGACTGACTGCAACAGATGCAAAGATTCTCAACAAAGTCTTAGCAAATCAGATTCAAAAACATGTCAAAAAGATCATTCACGGGGAACAAGTAGGGTTTATCCAAGGCACACAAGGTTGGTTCAACATACACAAATCAATAAATGTAATTCACCATATAAACTAGTCCAAAATCCAAAACCACATGATACTCTCGATAGATGCAGAAAAAGCTTTTGACATGATCCTGTATGATCAAAACCCTAGAGAAGGTAGAAATAGAAGGAAGATTTATCAACATAATAAAAGAAGTATACAACAAGCCTACAGCAAAGATTATACTCAATGGGGAAAAAGTTGAAGCATTCCCGCTTCAATCAGGAACTAGACAAGGCTGTCCACTCTCACCACTTCTATTCAATATTGTACTAGAAGTCTTAGCTAAAGCCATAAGACAAGAAAAGGAGATAAAAGGGAGTCAAATCACAAAGGAAGAAGTCAAGTTATCTCTATTTGCAGATGACATGATCTTATGCCTGAGTGATCCCAAAAACTCCACCAGGAAACTCCTGGAACTAATACAGAAATTCAGCAGGGTGGCAGGATACAAAATAAATGTACAAAATCAGTGGCCTTCCTATATGCTCAGAATGAAAAAGTGAAAAAGCCCTGAGAGAAACAATCCCATTTACTAAAGCCCCTAAAAAAATGAAATAACTTGGCATAAACATAACCAAGGAAGTAAGAGACTTTTACAATGAAAACTTTAAAACCCTAAAGAAAGAAATTGCAGAAGACACCAGAAGGCAGAAAGACCCCCCATGTTCCTGGATTGGCAGAATCAACATCATAAAAATGACCATCCTACCAAAGGCAATATACAGATTCAATGCTATATCAATTAAAATCCCAAAGCAATTCTTTAAAGAAGTTGACCAAATAATCTCAAAATTCATATGGAGGCACAAAAGACCCAGGATAGCAAAAACAATCCTGAGTAACAAAAACACGGCTGGAGATATCACCATACCAAACCTTAGTCTATACTACAAATTCATAGTTGTAAAAACAGCCTGGTACTGGCTCCAAAACAAACAAACAGATCGATGGATAAGGGTTGAAGACCCAGATATAAGCCCACACAACTAGAGCAATTTGATCTTTGACAAAGTGGTGCTGGCAAAACTGGATATCCACATGCAGAAGATGAAAACTACACCTGTACTTGTCACCATGTACAAGAATTAATTCCAAATGTATCAAGGACCTTGATATAAGGCCAGAGACTATAAAAACCATAGTTGAAAGGGTAGGGAACTCCCTCGAGCTGATTGAGCTAGGCCAACAGTTCCTAAACGGACATTCAATAGCACAGTCACTACAATCAACACTCAACAGATGAGATCTTGTGAAATTAAAGAGCTTCTGTTCACATAAAGAGATTGTAACTGGAGCACAAAGGCAACCCACAGAATGGGAGAAAATCTTCACAAACCACACATCTGATAGAGCTCTATTATCCAGAGTGCACAAAGAACTTAGAGAACAAGGAAACAAATGGGCCAATTAAAAAATGGTCCTTGGAACTTAAAAGAAACTTTACCAGGGATGAAATTAAAATGTCTAACAATTATCTTTAAAAATGGTCCACATCCTTAGTCATCAGGGAAATGCAAATCAAGACCTCCCTGAGATATCATCTCACCCCTGTCAGGATGGCAAAAATCCACAATACAAACAACAACAAATGCTGGAGAGGATGTGGAGAGAGGGGAACTCTCCTACATTGCTGGTGGGAATGCAGGCTCATACAACCACTCTGGTGAGCCATCTGGCGATTCTTAAAGAAGTTAAAGATTGAAATGCCATATGAGCCTGCTATTCCTCTTTTGAGAATAATCCCCCAAAACAGCAAAAATTCACCTCCATAGCACAAGTATGACCATGTTCATAGCAGCACTGTTTACAATAGCAAAGTCATGTAATCAGCCCAAAATGTCCAACAGTTAATGAGTGGATAAGGAAATTGTGGTACATTTATATAATGGAATACTACTCAGCCATCAAAAATGATGAAGTACTGGAATTTTCCAGGAAATGGATGGAACTAGAAACAATTATATTGAGTGAAGTATCCCAGACACAGAAACTTAAGAACCATATGTACTCCCTAATAGGTGGATCCTAGTACCAAACCCACTTAGAGACACTCAAAGACAAATCTCTATAATACCTATAGTAATTACAAAGATTATAAACAGGAGGGATGGGGAAGGAGGGCCCCACCAGAAACAAGGGGAGAGGTGATCATACTACAGCAGAGATAATAGGCCACCTATCAAGGACTGCAAGTAAGTAATGAGACATCTAGTTAAGTTCACAGACTTTCCTTCCTGATCATTTGCAACTGATGGGGTATGATCTCACCAGAAGGGGAGGGCCTACAGTCTGGCAGATAGAAAGTAACCATTTTGCAAATGGGAGACTGACACCGCCCCTTACCACGGTCTCCTATTTTTATTCCATCTACCTTTGAATATACTTTTATAATAAGACTCTAATTTAACAGGTTTTTATCTCTGGCCAGGGGGTGACATCCAATAACCATCAGGATGTAGCCAAGGACATTGCAGGAGCAGCAAAACTGAAAAAAAAATCAACAAACCATAATTCAGAACATCAGAGACTCTGTGTCAACCACCTGGAACTAAGCCAGCCTAATCTCTCCCCATCCTGAAGCTCAGGGAAATTTGCAGAAGAGGGGGTGGTAAGATTGTAAGAGCACAAGGATGGGAGGAGTAATGATATGCAAGATACTCCACACAAGTTAGGGCCGAAGCAATCACAATAGGACTTTGCATGACCTGTGCAAATGACCAACACATTATTGATCTCTCAATGTCTAACAAGAACTAAAGACACTAGGATCCTTAGAAGCTAGGGATTTACAGCCTCAATAGTGTTCCTATACTTATGGGAACATAAGAAAGAGTTCTAGGAATGCCACTGAGTCCTTATACCTCATCAGAGAGGAGGACCCAGAGGAAAGTTTGACATATACATTAAAGGATGCTCCAGGGATGGGCGGGAGGCACTGGGAGATAGGGAGGGAGGAGGGAAAGGAAGGGGAAAAGCGGGAAGTAAGGGGGTTCAGGGATGAGTGGAAGGAGGGAGGGGACAGGTGTACCTATTAAGTTTGGATAAGCAGAAACAAATTTTTAAAAATTGGAAAAATAAATAAATACCCAAAACTACTACTAACTCTCAAAAAGTATCTTGACCTCAAAGAAGATTTTATTAGAAAACCTCAAAAAATACACACACAAGTATGAATAACTAATTATATACAGAATAGGAAAAATAATATTTCTTATGCTTTGGAAACTAACTTGAAAGACTAATTGAAAGCAAGTTTGCTAGTAAAGGACATGGCTACACACACAGGTAGACCCAGGATATTTTCTGATCTAGCTTACTTCATATCCCAGCTGCTGCTCCCATTGCTCTGATAAATACCTTGATGAAAGCAGCTTAAGAGAAAAAGGGTCTATTCTGGCTCAGAGTATGAAGGTTCAGTTCTTTATGGAAGGAAAATAAAAATAGCGGGAACTTGAAGAAGTTGGTCCTATCCCATCTGCAATCAGGAAACAAAGAGCATTGAATGCAAGTTCTGCTCTGCTCGCTCTCCCCATTTATACATCCAGATTCTAGCTGGAGATGGTCCCCCACCACAGTGCACTGTTCTTCCAACCTCCTATCCTGACGCCCGTCTCCCAGGTGACTTGAGAGTCTGCCAAGCTAATGCTTAACACTAACCATTGTGCTTTGTTCTTCTAACATTCTCTGAGTAATAATTGCTAAAATGTGCTTTAAATATTTTTCATTCTTTCTAAAAGTCTTCCTTGTGCCTGTCATATTTATCTTCCTTTTATAGCCTCCATAAACTACATGTAAAAACACTGCAGAGTGTGTGTGTGTGTGTGTGTGTGTGTGTGCGCACGTGTGCGTGGGTGTGGGTGGGTGTGCACGCGCTCATGTGCACACAGGAGTGTAAGTGCACCTGTGCTACCGTGGTATTTGGAGGTCAAATATCAACTTTTAGAAGTTGGTTCTCTCCTCTCCATGTGTGATCACACACAGGTCATGGGCGTCCACAGCAAGCTCTTTTACCTTTCAAGCTCTCAGACGTTTTTTACCCACTTTTTTTAGCTCTTCATGTGTTGCACTGCATAACTCTCTTCTGACTATTGTCTAGCTTATAAATATCTTCATATGTGTCTGGTATACTTTTATTCCATCTAGCAAGTTTTTTAACATATTTTTGAGGGATAGCCAACACTTCCGTGAATGCTTAGAAAACACAGAGCAGTCATTCAAAGTACAAGGCTTGGGTTTCATCTTTTTTTTAATTTATTTTTCCCCAATCATACAAGCTCAATAGGTATCCCAGTCCTCTCCCTCCCTCTACCCTTCCCAGTCCCCCTTGCACTCTCCCCTCCCTTTTCCTTTCACCCCCTCCCTACTCTTCTCCCAGTGCCTTTCCCTTATTCCCCTCTCATCCCCTGGAGAATCCTTTTATGTGAATGTCAAACTTCCCTCTGAGTCCTCCACTCTGCTGAGGTGTAAGGATTCAGTGGCATAGCCTAGAACCCTTTCTTGGGCTCCTTTTTAGTAGGGGAACACTATTATAACTGTTAATCCCTTGTCTCTAAGGATCCTACTGCCTGTGATCCATACTAGACTTTGGGGGGTCATTGACATGTCAGTCATTATGCAGTTCATGCAAAGGTTAATTATGTCTACTGCAGCCCTAACTTGTGAGGAGTTTCTTGCATATCGTTGGCCCTCGCCATCTTTAGGCACTTGAAATCTTGCTGTCCTTTTTCCTACAAGTTTCCTTGAGCTTTAGGATGGGAAGAGATTTGGCTGGTCTGGTTCCAGGTGATTAATATAAGGTATTTTGTGTTCTGAATTATGGTTTGTTGTTGTTTTCAGTTTTGCTCTTCCTGCACTGCCCTTGGCTCCATCCTGATTGGTACTAGAGGTTACTTCCTAACCAACGATAAAAGGCTGTTTAAATGAAGAGAAGATTCAAAGGTAGATGGAATAGGAGTAGGAGACCACAGTGAAGGGGAAGTACTGTGTCTCATTTGCAGGATGGTTACCATCTAGCTGCTGGTCTCTATACCCTCCCTGATTGGTGAGATCAAACCTCCTCAGTTGCAAGTGATCAGGAAGGAAAGTAAGAGCAAGCTTCACCTGATGCCTCGCTATTTACATACAATACTTGATGGTGACCTATATTCTCTATTAAAGCATGATCCCCTCTCTCTTATTTCTGGGGAGGGCTCCTTCCAATTCCATCCTGTTTATAATCTTTGTAATTACTGTAGGTATTACAGAGATTTATGTTTGAATATATCATTAAGTGGGTTTGGTGCAAGGATCCCCCTATTAGGGAGTACATACAGTGCTTAATTTTCTGTCTCTGTGTCACACAATATAATTTTTCGAACTCCATCCATTTCCAGGCAAATTTGATTAATTCATCATTTCTGATGGCTGAGTAGTATTCCATTGTATAAATGAACCACATTTTCTTTATCCACTCATCAACTGCTGGACATTTGGGTTGATTCCATGACTTTGCTATTATAAGTAGTGCTGCAATGAAGATGGTCATGCTTGTGTCTTCGAGGTGAATTTTTGCTTTATGGGGGATTGTTACTGAGAAGTGAAATAGCAGGGTCATATGGGACTTCAATCTTAACTTTTTCAAAACTCACCAGACTGATCACCAGAGTGGTTGTATGAGCCTGCATTCCAACCAGCAATATAGGAGAGTTCCCCTCTCCACATCCTCTCCAGAATTTGGTGTTGTTAGTATTATGGATTTTTGCCATCCTGACCAGGGTAAGATGATATCTCAGGGAAGTTTTGATTTGCATTTCCTTGATGGCCTAGGATGTGGAGCATTTTTAAGATATTTGTTAGAGATTTCAAGTTTCCTCCCTGGAAAAGTTTCTTTTGAATTCCCAGACACATTTTTTTTTAATTTGGCAATTTGTCTCCTTGATGTTTGTTTTCTAAGTTCTTTGTGCCCTCGTGGATAATAGAGCTCTATCAGATATGTGGTTAGTGAAGATTTTCTTCCATTCTGTGGGTTGCCCTTTTGCTGGGTTTACAATCTCTTTATCTGAACAGACACTCTTTAATTTCATAAGATCCCATATATTAAGTGTTGGTTGTAGTAACTGTGCTATTGGATGTCCATTTAGGAACTGTTGGCCTAGTCCAATCAGCTCCAGCTCCCTACCCTTTCAACTAAGGTTTTTATAGTCTCTTGCCTTAAATTGAGGTCCTCAATCCATTTGGAATTAATTTTTGTACATGGCGATAAGTACGGGTCCAATTTTAATCTTCCACATGTACACATCCAGTTTTGCTAGCACCATTCATTGAAGATGCTGTTCTTTTTCCAATGAATTTTTGGACCTGCTTTATCAAAGATCAAATGCCTGTAAGTGTGTGGGCTTATATCTGGGACTTCAACCCTTATCCATTGATTTGTGTGTCTCTTTTGGAGCCAATACCAGGCTGTTTTTATTACTATGGAATTGTAGTATAGATTAAGGTTTGGTATGGTGATACCTCCAGCAGCATTTTTGTTACTCAGGATTGTCTTTGCTATCCTGGGTCTTCTGTGCCTCCATATTAATTTTGAGATTGTTTGTTCAACTTCTTTAAAGAATTGCTTGGGGATTTTGATTGGTATAACATTGAATTTGTACATTGGATTTGGTAGGATGGTCATTTTTATGATGTTGATTCTGCCAATCCAGAAACATTTAAGTTCTATCCACCTTCTGATGTATTTTGTAAATTTCTTTCTTTAGGATTTTAAAGTTTTTATTATAAAGGTCTTTCACTTCCTTGGTTAGGTATTTCATTTTTTTCATGGCTATAGTAAATGGGATTGTTTCTCTTGGAGCTTTTTTACTTCTTTTATCCTTGGTGTGTAGAAGGCCACTAATTTTTGCAAATTTATTTGGTAACCTGCCACCCTGTTGAAGTTCTGTATTAGTTCCAGGAGTTTCCTCGTGCAGTTTTTAGAATAACTCAGGTACATGATCATGTCATCTGCAAATAGAGATATCGTGACTTCTTCCTTGCTGATTTGAATCCTTTTATCTCCCTCTCTTGTTTTATGGCTTCATCTAAGACTTCAAGTACAATATTGAATAGAAGTGGTGAGAGTGGACAGCCTTGTCTAATTCCTAATTGAAGCAGGAATGTTTCAAGTTTTTTCCCATTGAGTGTAATCCTTGCTATAGGTTTGTTGTATACAGTTTTTATTATGATGATAAACATTTCTTCCATTCCAACTGTCTCTAGGGTTTTGATCATAAAAGGGTGTTGGATCTTGTCAAAAGCTTTTTCTGCATCTATTGAGAGTATCATGTGGTCTTGGACTTTGGACTGGTTTATATGGTGAGTTACATTTATTGATTTGTGTATGTTGAACCAACCTTGTGTGCCTGGGATAAAGCGAACTTGATCACAGTGAATGATCTTTTTGATATGTTTTGAATCTAATTTGCGAAGATTTTGTTGAGAATTTTTGCATCTGTATTCATCAAAGAGATTTGCCTATAGTTTTCCTTTTTAAGTGTATGTTTATTAGATTTTGGGATAAGTATGATATTATCTTCATGGAAATAATTTGGCAGTGTTCCTTCCTTCTCAATTTGATGGAACAGTTTAAGGAGTATTGGTGTTAGTTGTTCCTTAAATGTCTGGTAAAATTCTGTGCTAAATCCATATGGTCCAGGACATTTTTTGGTGGGAAGATTCAAGATTACTTCATTGATTTCCTCACATGTTATAGGACTACTTAAATAATTCAAATCTTCCTGATTCAATTTAGGTAAATTACGCTTACTTAGGAATTCATTTATTTCTTTTGTGTTATCAAATTTCATGGAATCTAAGTTTTTAAAATATGATCTTATAATTCTCTGAATTTCTTGGATATCCATTGAGATAACTCCATTTTCATTTCCAATTTTGCTAATTTGGTTTTTGTATCACTTGATTTTGGTTAATTTAGCTAGCGGTTTATCAATCTTATTGATTTTTTTCGAAGCACCAGCTTTTTGACTTGGTTGGTTCTTTGTATCTTTTCCTTATCTCAATGTTGGATATTTCCCTGCTGATTTTCCTGATCTCCTCTCTTCTATCGCTTTTGGGATTGGATTACTCTTGTGTCTCTAAAGCTTTAAGCTGCATTGTTAAGTTATTTATTTGTGATGTTTCTATTTTTTGATATAGGCACTAAGAGCTATAAGAGCTATAAACTTACCTCTTACCTCTTTCATTGTGTCCCAGAGATTTTAATATGTTGTATTTTCATTATGGTTTTCTTCTAGGAAATCTCGAATTTCCTTTATGATTTCTTCTTGAACCCAATTCTCATTCAGCATCATAGTGCTTAGCTTCCAAGAGTTAGTGTATTTGCTGCTGCTTGATGTGTTGTGGATATCAAGCTTTACACCATAGTGGTCTGATAGGGTACAGGCCAAAACACCAACTTTCCTGTATATGTGGAGATTCTTTTTGTAGCCCAATATGTGGTCTATTTTGAAGAAAGTTCTGTGGGCTTCTAAGAAAAAAGTGTATTCTTTGGTGTGTGGATGGAAAGTGCGATAGAGATCTCTAACATCCATTTCATTAAGGGTTTGATTAAGTTCCAATGTGTCTCTGTTATGTTTTTGACCTGTTGATCTATCCATGTTGAAAGGACAGTATTGATATCTCCAAGAATTACCATTTTGGGGTTAATTTCTTATTATAGATATTGTAGCATTTGCTTAATGAATGTGGAGGAGCCCTTATTAGGTATATGTTCAGTATTGTGAAGTCTTCCCGATGAATTGTACCTGTGATTAAAATGTAATATCCTTCTCTTATGATTCTCTTATGTGTCTCTTATGATTTTTTTTGGTTTGAAATCCACTTGTCAGATAGCATAATTGCTACCCCTATTTGTTTCCTGGTTCCATTAGCTTGCAGAATTTTTGACCAGCTTTTACTTTTAGAATGTGCCTATCTGGTGTGGTGAGATGAGTTTCCTGAAGGCAGCAGATGGATGGGTTGTGATTTCTAATCCATGCTTTTAATCTGTGTCTTTTGATTGGTGAGTTAATTCCATTGACATTTAGTATTATAATGGAGAAATTACTCTTAATTCCTGACACTTTTTGTGTTTAGTGGCTTTCATAAGTGTATGATTTGGCTTGTAGGTTTTGGTGGCATTATAATTCCCTTCTGTCCTCCTGTATATGCTTGTTCTTTTCCTCAAGCTTGAGTATCACTTTTAGCATTTTTTAAGGCCTTGTTTGGTAGTCATGTAAGCCTTCAAGTCGTCTTTATGGTGGAAAATTTTTCTTTCACCCTCAATCATGACTGATAATTTTGCAGGGTATATCAGTCTGAGTTGACATTTTTGCTCATTCAGTACTTGAAGTACATTTCTCCATGCTCTTCTTGCTTTTACTGTTTCCATTGAAAAAATCATTTGTTATTTTAATAGGTTTACCTTAAACAGTGATTTACCAGGCTGGAGAGGTGGCTCAGGGGTTAAGCCTCCGCCTTGCAGGCGGAAGGTCCTGAGTTCGGATCCCAGATCCCACATATAGACGCCAGGGGGAAGCAGGGGCGGCCTGGCTTCTGGTCCTGATAGGGTGGAGCCTATGAATCCCGGGGCAGAAGGAGGTCGAGGCGTCCATGGTGGTTCCCGAATTCGTCTGTGGTTCTACATACACACACACACACACACACACATATATGCACACACACACAATTGAATAAAAAAAAAGTGATCTACCCTTCCCTTTCCCCACCCGCCCAGGACACCCACAGCAACCTAGGTAAGCCGGGACTCACAGCGACCTAGGTAAGCTCCCCCCCAAACCCAAACCCCAGGCATTCCACTGGACCCAGCTCCTACCACCAGCCAGCCGGAGCTGAGGAGGACCCCGTGGGCCACACCCCAGCTCTGCAGGTTAAATAATTCCCCACCTCGGCCATCTCCTTCCTTTCCCCACCTGCCCAGGACTCAGGGCAACCTAGGTAAGCTCCCCCCCACAACCCAATCCGAAACCCCAGACCAAATAATTCACTTCAGTGAAAAACGCACAGAAATTGAAAGAAGGTCTTAAGAGTTAAAAAGACAATGCCCAAGTCAAAGTACACATCTATGAGAAACAACACCCAAAACAACAAATCTCCCACTGAAGGAATTAATCTCATAATGATAGACTCCAACCAGAACAAACCCACAGAAAATAGCCAGGAAAGCCTGACCCACAATAATGATTTTCAAAACATGATCATTACCATGTTCAATACTATGAAAGAGGAAATCCAGGTGGAATTAAATAGCCACATCAATCACTTTGAAGAGGAACACAACGGACACTTGGAGGAGTTGAGAAAAACAGTTCAGAAACAAAAACAGGCATAGAGCAGTGAAAACAGACTCAAGCAGAAATAAAAGACAAGTTATCTTCAACTCAGAACTCAACAGAGAGTCTTATCAGCAGAACTAATGAAGCAGAAAATAGAATTTTAGACCTTGAAAACAAAGTGGGAGCATTAACCAGCTCAATGGAAGAGGTTGTTAAAGACAAAAAGATACTCAAGAGAAATATTCAAGAGTTATAAGACACCCTGAAGAAGCCGAACATGGGCATTCATGGAATACCAGAGCAAGAATCCCAAAACACCACACCTGAGGAAATTTTTCACAGTCATCAAGGAAAACTTTCCTCCTCTAAAAATAGAAACACCCATCCATATATAAGAGGCATTCCACACCCCAAACAGATATGACGAAAATAGAAACTCATCACTGCAAATAATAGTCAAAACACTCCACATTCAAGATAAAGAAATGGTGCTGAGAGCTTCAACGGAAAAAAACAAGTCACTTTTAAAGGTAAACCTATAAAAATAACAAATGACTTCTCAATGGAAACAGTAAAAGCAAGAAGAGCTTGGAGAGACATATTGAATGAGCAAAAGTATTGAATGAGCAAAAATGTCAACCCAGGCTGATATACCCCACAAAAATATGCATCATGATCTAGGGAGAAAGAATAATTTTCCAGCACAAAGACAACTTGAAGGGACATGTCCACCAAACCAGGCCTTCAGAAAATGCTAGAAATGATACTCAAGCTTGAAAAAAAAAGCAGGCATAACCAGGAGAACAGAAGGGAAGTGTAACACCACCAAAACCTAAAAGTGAAACAATACACTTACAAAAGTCACTAAACATAATAAATGTCCAGAACTAAAAATACTTTCTCCATTATAACATTATATGTTAATGGAATTAACTCACCGATCAAGAGACACAGATTACAAACTTGGATTAAAAATCACAATCCATCAATCTGCTGCCGGCAGGAAACCCATCTCACCACAAAAGATAGGCACATCCTAAAAAAAAAAAAGGCTGGTCCAAAATTCTGCAAGCTGATGGAACCAGGAAACAGGCATGGGTAGCCATTATGTTATTGGACAAAGTCGACTTCAAACCAAAAAAAATCATAAGAAACACAGATGTACTACATTTTAGTCACAGGTATAATTCACCAGGAAGACTTCACAATACTGAACGTATATGCACCCAATTCGGCACCCCCCCCACATTCATTAAGCAAACCCTACAATGTCTAAAGCAAGAAATCAATCCCAAAACGATAATTCTTGGGAACTTCAACACCACCCTCTCGACATGGGATAGATCAACAGGTAAAAAACTTAACAGAGACACTTTGGAGCTCAATCAAACCCTTACGGAAATGGACCTTACAGATCTCTATCGAACTTTTCACCCAAGCACCAAAGAATACACATTTTTCTCAGCAGCACACAGAATGTTCTCAAAAATAGATCACACATTGGGCCACAAAACGAATCTCCACATATACAGGAAAGTTGAAATTCTAGCCTGTACTTTATTAGACCACTACGGCCTAAAGCTTGACATCCACAACACAACAAGCAACAGAAAATACACTAACTCCTGGAAACTTAACACTATGGTGCTGAAGGAGAATTGGATTCAGGAAAAAATTACAAAGGCAATTCAAGATTTCCTGAAAGTGAACAATAATGATATTACAACTTACCAAAATCTTTGGGACACAATGAAAGCTGTCTTAAGAGGTAAGTTCATACCTCTTAATGCCTACCAAAAAATGGAAACATCAGAAATAAATAATTTGACAATGCAGCTTAAAGTGTTAAAGACAGGAGAGCAATCTGATCCCAAAAGCAGGAGAAGGAAGAAAATTAGAAAAATAAGGGGAGAAATATCCAAAATCGAGATTAGGAAAACAATACAGAAAATCAACCAGTCAAAAAGATGATTTTTTGAAAAAAATCAATAAGATTGATAGACCCTTAGCTAAATTAACCAAAAGCAAGAGAGAGAAAGCCCAAATTAACAAAATTAGAAATGAAAATGGAGTTATCACTACTGATACCCAAAAAATCCAGAGAATTATAACATCATATTTCAAAAAATTATACTCAGTGAAATTTGACAACACAAAAGAGATGGATGAATTCCTAAGTAAAATCGACTTACCTAAATTGAATCAGGAAGTTGTGAATTATTTAAATAGTCCTATAACATATGAGGAAATCAAGGAAGTAATCTCAAATCTTCCCACCAAAAAATGTCCTGGACCAGATGGATTCAGCACAGAATTCTACCAGACATTTAAGGAGCTAATAACACCAATACTCCTTAAACTGTTCCATCAAATAGCAAAGGAAGGAACACTACCAAATTCCTTCTATGAAGCTAGTATCATCTTAATGCCAAAATCTAATAAAGATACACTTAAAAAAGAAAACTACAGGCCAATCTCTCTGATGAACACAGATACAAAGATTTTTCAACAAAGTCTTAGCAAATTGGATTCAAAAACATGTCAAAAAGATCATCCATGGGGATCAAATAGGCTTTTTCCCAGGCACAAAAGGTTGGTTCAACATACGCAAATCAGTAAATGTAACTCACCATATAAACCAGTCCAAAGTTCAAGACCACATGATACTCTTGATAGATGCAGAAAAAGCTTTTGACAAGATCCAACAGCCCTTTATGATCAAAACCCTAGAGAAGGTTGGAATAGAAGGAACCTTTATCAATATAATAAAAGCTGTATACAACAAGCCCACAGCAAGGATTATGCTCAATGGGGAAGAATTAGAAGCATTCCCACTTCGATCAGGAACTAGACAAGGCTGTCCACTCTCACCACTTCTATTCAATATTGTACTTGAAGTCTTAGCTGAAGCCATAAGACAAGAGAGGGAGATAAAAGGGATTCAGATCGGCAAGGAAGAAGTCAAGTTATCTCTATTTGCAGATGACATACTCTTATGCCTGAGTGATCCCAAAAACTCCACCAGGAAGCTCCTGGAACTAATTGAGAAGTTCAGCAGGGTGGCAGGATACAAAATAAATGTGCAAAAATCAGTGGCCTTCCTATATGCCCAGAATGAAAGAAGTGAAAAAGCCCTGAGAGAAACAATCCCATTTACTATAGCCCCTAAAACAATGAAATACCTTGGTATAAACCTAACCAAGGAAGTAAGAGACCTTTATAATGAAAACTTTAAAACCCTAAAGAAAGAAATTGCAGAAGACACCAGAAGGTGAAAAGATCTCCAGTATTCCTGAATTGGCAGAATCAACATCATAAAAATGACCATCCTACCAAAGGAAATATACAGATTCAATGCTATACCAATTAAAATGCCAAATCAATTCTTTAAAGAAGTTGACCAAACAATCTCAAAATTCATATGGAGGCACAAAAGACCCAGGATAGCAAAAACAATCCTGAGTAACAAAAACATGGCTGGAGGTATCACCAAACCAAACCTTAGTCTATACTACAAATCCATAGTTGTAAAAACAGCCTGGTATTGGCTCCAAAATAGACACACAGATCAATGGATAAGGGTTGAAGACCCAGATATAAGCCCACAAAAATACAGCCATTTGGTCTTTGACAAAGGGGCCCAAAGAATCCAATTGAAAAAGAACAGCATCTTCAACAAATGGTGCTGGCAATACTGGATATCCATAGGTAGATGAAAACTGGACACGTACTTGTCACCATGTACAAGAATTAATTCCAAATGCATCAAAGACCTCGATACAAAGCCAGAGACTATAAAAACCATAGTTGAAAAGGTAGGGAACTCCCTCAAGATGATTGGGCTAGGCCAACAGTTCCTAAACGGACATCCAATAGCACAGTCACTACAACCAATACTCAACAGATGAGATCTTGTGAAATTAAAGAGCTTCTGTTCAGATAAAGAGATTGTAACATGAGCTTAAAGGCAACCCACAGAATGGGAGAAAATCTTCACAAACCACATATCTGATAGAGCTCTATTATCCAGAGTACACAAAGAACTTAGAAAACTAAACACCAAGGAAACAAATGGGCCAATTAAAAAATGGGCCTTGGGACTTAAAAGAAACTTTACCAGGGATGAAATTAAAATGTTTAACAAATATCTTAAAAAATGGTCCACATTCTTAGTCATCAGGGAAATGCAAATCAAAACCTCCCTGAGATATCATCTCTCCCCAGTCAGGATGGCAAAAAATCCACAATACAAACAACACCAAGTGCTGAAGAAGATGTGGAAAGAGGGGAACTCTCTTACATTGCTGGTGGGAATGCAGGCTCATACAACCACTCTGGAGAGCCGTCTGGCAATTCTTAAAGAAGTTAAAGATTGAAATGCCATATGACTCTGCTATTCCACTTTTGGTAAAAACCCTCCATACTGCAAAAATTCATCTCGATAGCGCAAGCATGACCATGTTCATAGCAACACTGTTTACAAAAGCAAAGTCATGGAATCAGCCCAAATGTCCAGCAGTTGATGAGTGGACAAGGAAAATGTGGTACATTTATACAATGGAATACTACTCAGCCATCAAAAATGATGAATTAATGCAATTTCCTGGGAAATGGATGGAATTGGAAACCATTATATTGAGTGAAGTATCCTAGACACGGAAAATTAAGCGCCATATATACTCCCTAATAGGTGGATCCTAGTACCAAACCCACTTAGAGACACTCAAAGACAAATCTCTGTAATACTTTCAGTAATTACAAAGATTATAAACAGGAGGGATGGGGAAGGAGGGCCCCATCAGAAACAAGGAGAGAGGGGACCATGTTACAGCAGAGAAAATAGGCCACCATCAAGGACTGGAAGTAAGTAATGAGACATCTGGTTAAGTTCACAGACTTTCCTTCCTGATCATTTGCAACTGATGGGGTATGATCTCACCAGAAGGGGAGGTCATATAGGCTGCCTGATAGAAAGTAACCATTTTGCAAATGGGTGATTGACCCCTCTCTCACCGTGGTCTCCTACTTTTATTCCATCTACCTTTGAATATACTCTTATAACAAGACACTAATTTAACAGGTTTTTATCTCTGGCCATGGGGTGGCATCCAATACCCATCAGGATGTAACCAAGGGCACTGCTGGAGCAGCAAAACCAAAAAAAATCAACAAACCATATTTCAGAACATCAGAGACTCTATATCAACCACCTGGAACTGGGCCAGCTTAATCTCTCCCCATCCTGAAGCTCAGGGAATTTTGCAGAAGAGGGGGCGGTAAGATTGTAAGAGTACAAGGATGGGAGGAGCAATGATATCCAAGATACTCCACACAAGTTAGGGCCGAAGCAATCATAGGAACAGGACTTTGCATGACCTGCACTGTGTCCAACATATTATTGACCCAACAAAGTCTAGCATGGAGTAACGGCACTAGGATCCTTGGAGGCTAGGGACTGACAGTCACAGTAGTGTTCCTAAGCTTAAGGGGAACACAGGAAAGGGTTCTGGGAAGTGCCCCTGGTTCCTTGCACCTCATGGGAAAGGAGGACCCAGAGGAGAGTTTGGCATGCACATCAAAGGATGCTCCTGGGATTGGGGGGGAGGTACTGGGGGATGAGGAGGGAGGAGAAAGGGGAAGGGGGAATGGGGGGTTGGGGGGAGGGGATTGGTGTACCTGTTAAGCTTGTATGAGCAGAAATAATAATAATAATAAAATGTTTAAAAAATGATTTATATTTTTTCACTTAAAGCTCTCAGCACATTTTCTTTGTCTTGTATGTGGAGCGTTTTGACTGTTATTTGCCATGGTGAGTTTCTATTTTGGTCGTATCTGTTTGGGGTGCAGAATTCTTGTATTTGGATGGGCCTCTCTTTCTTTAGATGAGGAAAGTTTTCCTTTATGATAACTTGAAAATTTCCTCAGGTGTGGTATTTTGGGATTCTTGCTCTGATATTCCATGAATCCACATGTCAGGCTTCTTTAAGGTGTCCCGTAAATCTTGAATATGCCTCTCAAGTATCTTTTTAACTTTAACTACCTCTTCCATTGAAATGTTTAGTTCTTCCACTTTGTCTTCAAGGTCTGATATTATATTTTATTCTTCATTAGTCCTGTTGATAAGACTCTCTGTTGAGTTCTGGGTTGAAGATAACTTTTCCTTTAGTTTGTGTTTAAACTCTACTTGATATTATTTTAACTGCTCTATGCCTATTTTTGTTTCTTCAACTGTTTTTCTCATTTCCTCCAAGTTTCTGTTGTGTTTCTTTCCAAAATTTATCTCCTCCCAGATTTCCTCTTTCATAGTATTGATCATGGTAAAGATCAGGCTTTGAAAATCACTATCTTGTGTATGGCTTTCTTAGCTATTTTTGGTGAGTTTGTTATGATTGAAATGTATCATTATTGGGTTATTTCTTTTAGTAGGAGATTTGTTATCTTGGGTTTTGTTTCTCCTGGATTTGCACTGTGACCTGGGCATTTTTGTTTTATCTCTTAAGACCTTCTTTTTGTTCCTGTGTATTTTTGACTGAACTGAATTAGATGGTATTACTACTCTTGAGCAGTTATTACTAGTGTTTGTCTTGGAATTGTGTGCACTGTCTGGTATTGGTGTTATTTCCTAGATGAGGCTATTAGACTGTTAGTACATCAATAAGGTCAGCTTTGGTAGACAGGGAGTAAAGATTAGTGTGGTCGTGCACTTTTTCAGTTTACTTCCTTAGTGATATGGGAGGGTGAATATGTGAAGTTGTATGCATTTTGGGCTGGCTATATGGAAAAGCTAAACTGAAATGACTAATAATTTAGAGGAACAATATGGTAAACGGTTTACTTATCTTTGAGCTGGATGTGAAGATTATCTCCCATGTGATGGGATGATTTTAGAGGACTTCAGATGTATGGTGTTTGTCCCCTATAGCTTTGCTTGGGTTTTTTCTGGACTCTGTTGAATTCTGCTGAGCAGGGAGTCTGCCCGGGTCCAGGTCAAGGGGCAGGAGGAGAGGGGTGTCTAGTGTGATACACATATCACCTGGGACCTGAGGTGTGGCCTAGGGGCCTTCCCCAGTGCCAGGGCAGACTGGGTGCTGCTTGGCTGGTGGTGAGACAGGTAAGTGACCTGGAGCCTGGGTGGGGTCTAGGGGCCTCACCTGAGCAGCAGGGAGTCTGCCCTGGTCCAGGTCCAGGCATGAGCTTGTCATCTTGACCCCAGTCTTAAACCCTGAACAGATATTTTGCAGTGAAAGAGCCATAAGATTTCAAAATCACTCAGCACTTACTCAGCACTTAACTCTTCCTTATATGAATATGAGGAAAGTTTTACTTCCTTCGCAAGTCACCTTAAAAGTTTACATTATTGTAGGTTCTCTGAGAGCAAGATGCCAAGTCTCTGAAAAGTAGTCTAAAAAAAATGAGTGCCAAGTATCTAAAAATTAATAAAGGAAAGATCCGTGGTAGTAAACTCGGAGCTGGAAAGACTGGGGAAAAGTTTGATCCTAAGAAAATCAAGCAAGAAGGATGTGTGGAGGACTTTTACCGTGTGTAGGCTAAGGAGGGCTCAACCAGGTCATAGTCAAGGAACCCTGACATCAGTTATTCAACAGCTGACGCGCCTGTCTCGCGCCTCTACTGGCCTCAGCATTCTTTTTACACTCACTAATTGGCTGGGAACAAAGCCTTGGAGACTGTTACTCCCATACAAATGAGAGCCCGTTGCAGTCTTACTTGGTTTAAAACTCTCCTATTGAGCCCCTCAAGTCACATTTTCATGACTACTACAGTGTAATAATTACATATATTAAGTGGTAGCCACAGGGCCTAAACAGAACCATCCACTGTTACTGCAACAACGACATTGGCTCGTGGTGACTGCTGGGGGTTAACGGCCATCTGAACTACTAATTACTATTCATTGTAGCGGCTTCCTGGGTGCTGTTTCACCACCGACATAATAGGACACCAAATGTCACATCTCTTAAGTGGATTTTTCTGTTGCAAGGCTTAAACCGAGTCAAGCAAGCAGTAGAGGCAGACAGGACAATACTAAGGCTTCAGATGAAATTAAGGTCCTGTTTTGCACACCGGGAAAGAGAAAGCTAGTGTTATCTACAAGAGAAGCTGCCTTTCTATACAGACACTATGTCCTCTGTTCCTCATATTGATGGTCATTGATGGACAAAACAAGCTAGCATGCTAGTAATGTCACTGTTTGTATATCTTATCTTATTAAGTCCCTCTCCATGTGTGAGTAGTGCATTCGCAAAGGATCACTGTGAATAATGTTCTTGAAGCATCCCATCACAAATGCATTTATGTGTGGATGAGTGCATGCACACACACACGTACACACACACATATGCGCACACACACACATACATCTTTTTTATTATGTGCTACCACTAAGCTGGTATGTTTGGGAAATCTTCATGGAAGAAGTGCCATTAGTTGATTAGTTTGCATTCTAAGGAATAAGACAATAACCGCAGGGAGAATGCCATGCACAAAGGCTAATAAGCAGAGACAGCAACCATGTAGAGCATTTCTGCAGAAACTACACTGACGGCAGCCCTTCTCCTGCTTTGGGGAACCCATGGGAGATAGGGGTTTATATAAATCACTTAAAAACTCCACAGGTGACTGGAAACTATTCTTCAGAGTTTCAATGCAAGTGTTCATAACTTCCCTATACACCAAAGACCAAACCTTACAAGCTACTCAGCAAGAATGCACTGAGTCAGGAAAATAGAAAACCCAAATGGATGCAGAAACATGCAGGAAGGAGAAGCCCGAGATTTCTATGCTAAACGCAGGCCTGTCCTCTATACATCTGTGAGGTAGAGGAAGGTACCAGATGCTCTGAAATGCCTTCATATATTTACAGTAGATGTTGAACAGTTCCCACCATTACTAACCAAAAAAAGTTACAGGTTTGCATAAGGTAATTGCAAAAATCTGTAGGTAGTAAAAATTTCAAAAGCAATGTTTTCCCTTTTAGCTCCCTGATTCTCATATTTATCCAAGGAGGAGAAAGGCAAGTACTGCCATCCATCAAAGGTGAACATTCTGAAACAGCTAATTGGTTTTAAATTTAGTCTCATCGGGGGGTCAAGAAAAAAATGTGGATGTAGGTTGACAGTTTTGAGAATACCCTTAATTTATTGTCTTTGATAAAAGATGAGATACATTTTTCAAAAGCAGGGGAGCAAAGTGATCTTCTAGGCATCTAATTTGCATGTTAGAAAGCATGCCTTGGCTATCAAGGAGGTTTGAACATGTACAAAAGTCATTGTCAATGCCAGGACATCAAAACCATGAGAAGAGGCATTAGCCACAATAGAGATTGTGGTACCAGGGTGTCTAAGCTGAAAACACAGTGACTCTCTCCTGCCCACACACCTCGGGTATCATTGATTGGAGTCATTCATTTACCCATGGAGTAGTCTTGCAGTCCAATGCTTGCTGTCTGTCTTTGCCATCAGTGCAGGGGAAGAAGCAGGGAGAAGATCAGTCAATGTAAATATCTTCAACTTCTTTGGGCCACATCTTGATTCCACCAAAATGCCTGCCTTCTCATTGAAAGATATAAAAAAAAATACAAAGATACGAATTACCAGTTACTATTCTCTGTTGCTGTAAGAGAATACCCAAAGTTAAGCAACCTAAGGGAGAAAGGGACATTTATTTACCTTACTGTTCCCGAAAGGAAATGAAGTCCAATACAACAGGAAAGGTATGACTGACTGGCAGAAGCTAGAGTAGGTCTAAGTCATAGCCTTCACAGAGAATGAGAACTACTGCATGCAAGTCCAAGAGCAGATTCAACCAGGGTAGGGCCAGCCAACCTCAAGGTACATTTCTGTGACTACCTTCCTCTAGCAAGGCTCCACCTCCTAAAGGTGCCATGACTTTTTCCAAACAATCAAAGATTCAAACACATGAGTCTGTTGGGGACAACATACATTTTAAGCCATGACATATGACAAAGCCAAGCTTCAAGTCTACTAATCCCTGAGCAGAACACATAGTTGAGTTGAAGTAGTTTAAAAATGTGTGGAGAAGAATGAGATAGAATAGGGAAGAAACGTGTGCTAGAACAAGATAGTACTAACTGGAGGACTCAGAGTAATGGCTCTTCTTGAAATGGAAGGATACATATTTGCTAATTACAAAGAATTTGCAAACCCATTATTATCAGATGACACTGAATTCAGTACCAAGAAACTTGGATGGACAAATAAAGTGGCATCTAAGTCTCATTGAGAGCTGGTACTTAAGTCAGAGTCTGTAGAGAAACAGAACCAATGGGAAATACATAGATGCATGTAATATCCCTATATAATCTCTTCGTAGACTATCAGATGCATAAAATGAATATAATTTACATATTATTTTGATTACATATTAGAAGACATATTTATGTATAAACTTATTTATGTAAATAATGCATGCACATATATTTATGTACATGCATAAGGTGATTGATTTAACTTATTGGCTCATAAGATTTTAGGGACCAAGAAATACCTGATCTACTTTCAGACTGGAGTTAGGAAAAATAATGGTTTGCTTCAAAGACTTGACACATATGGAATATAGGTTCCAATACAGTTCATTGCCCCAGCTGGGCAGACTCAGTCAGTCCCTCTTTCTATATCCATGATGATATCACATCTCACTACATTGCCCAGGATAGCCTCAAACTGACACTCACCCTACCTCCAACTTCTGAGTGCTAGGATCACAAGAATGGACCTCCAAACTCAATTTGTAGAGTTGTGTGGTATTCATAACTTATATGTATATCAATTTCCACAAAAGTATGAGAATATTGTCTATTTCCCAGAGATATATGACAGACCCTTCATGAAACTATGCATTTGTGTACACACACACTTACACAAAACAAGATGCACATGTAATATGCACTCTAAAGCTGTGATGGCATGGCACGTAGAAATTCAGAAATGATTAAATAAATATTTGTTGCTTTTTTCATTTCGACTACCTTTGGTTTGGTCATTCTTCACTTATGATGGTATACTGTAGAGTCTAAGACTAAATCCTTCATTTCAGATTGTGCATCATCCTAACTCTCTGCAAGGCATGTCTCTGGGACATGCTTCTAATGGTGATTTTTCTTGCCCAACACCAGAATTTAAGGGAGAGTCGATGTCCTCAGGTTAGAACTCCCTTTACTACTTCAGTTTCATCAAAAAAATTCAATCATCCTAAGTTGTGCCTAGATACAAATATCCATGGGCGGTGATCCATGGCTCCGGAATTCTGATCATAATTAGCTAATTCTTTCATTATGACAAATAGAAATATTTAATACTTCATTTAGTGACTGGTCCATGCTCAGTGTCTGGGACAGTTCATTTAATCCTGTGAGGTCAGCGCAATTGCCCCTCATAGATAAGTCAGCAGAGTGTCAAAAAGGTTAATTTACTTGTAGAAAAATAAAACTGCTTGGAAAAATTGACAGGTACTGGGTTTGAAGCAGGGGTGGTGGTGTGTCAAACTTCGATCTGTTTATCCTTCCTTTTGCCATCATCCCATAATGCCACTGGGAAATGATAACAGCGTCTCAGGAGGCCCCTTCACTGCATCCTGCCTTGGGCTATTTCCCAGTACTTTATTCTGAAGAACTCATGTACTTTGCAATGGTCTCAGGCATGTTCTTTACTTCCTCAGCTCTTTCTCATATTGCATATTTCCTTGTTCTTTGAGTGAATGTGCACAGCTATGCATGAGGACCTCTTTCTCTGTAAACTCAGGCTTCAATCAATGCTTTGTTTTTGAATCACATCACTTTTAAAAAATGCTACATTTTTTCCTAACCAGTGGGGCTTGCTGAAAAATCCTTACGATGCCAAAGCTTTATTATAATTCTCAAAGTGTGTTACAGTGATCACAACAGTAACATTACCAGGAAACTACTTTGAAATATAAACTGCCCCTCCCTGTCCAGACCTCCACCTATCAGAAATTGTGACTATGAATGACTAGGTGATTCTGGTGGAATTCACTTGGAATGTTCCAAGCCTGAAAACCACTATAATAGTTTGATATGCAGGCATATCACACATTCACACATACACTCACCCACGTGTTACTGTAATGCTAAGTAGATCTTTTGGTTACAATTCACAAAGTCATACAATGTAAACTTTTCTAAGATAGCTCTTGAAGATCAGCACAAGCATGTGTATCAGTTACATGATAAATGAAATATACCTTTGATAGGGGCATGTGAAAGTACACACGAAGAACAAAGAAAGTCATTTGATTCTTTGGAGATTGGCCTCTAAGGGTTATTGATCACTGGGAAATGAACCCGTGGACTCTTACTGCAGTTGCAGAGATCTGTTCTCATGTTGAGTTCCAGTGTGGGAACTCAACTTAACTTCTTGAACAAAGTTGAATATTTGCTTCCCAAGTTCTCAAGGAAAGCTGCAGACTAATGCCAGAAAGTAGAGAGAGACTCGAATGGCTTGAACATGGGTTCAGATACACAGCTGGAAGTGCTGCTCTGGAAGACTGTGGGGCCTTCAGAAGGCGGGGCCCTGCTGAACAAAACCCTTGACAGTGGGGGGGTCTAGAGTTTGGATAAGCTGGCCCAGCGTCCACTCACTCTCTTGCTCTCTCTGTCCTGACGACTGTTATGGTATGAACCAGACACAAGGTTACCGTCATGTGTCCTTTGCCATGATAGTCTCTATCTCCGCTGGAACTGAAGCCAAATAACCTCTTTGTCCTTTAACTTTTGTAGGTCAGAGTATTTTATCACTGTAGGAACAACATCATAGAAAGATACAGAGGAAGTAAGATTCTGACCAGCTTGAGGAATGCCCTGCCCTCACTGGAAGAGGATGTAGTCAACCTCAGCCTTGAGATTATGTGTGGAACTTACTTGTACTACTTTCCAAATAATCCAGCATTCATTGCAAAAACATTAATCTAGTGATATGATACCAGCTCTCTTGGATAGTGGGTAAGTGTTCTGTGCTGTGGAGATATTCTTTAAAAAGGTGTTAAAAATTGCTATTGCTATTAGTGAGGGTTTTTTATTTATGCTAATATCTGAAAGAATTAATTTTGCTGTTCACTTTAAAGAACAAAAGATGGGGATGTTGTAATTTGACTTCCTGACTGATAGCTACTGAGCTTTCTCTTCTGCCCACACTATCTTAAGCCAAAGGGCTGCCAGTTACATAGCCAGCAGGGCTGTGCTTATGCCAGCACCAGCCATTTCAAACACTCTGTAGCTGCAGCCGAGACAACTATGTGAATGATTGTAGCTAACGCTCCTGACTCCTGGAGACACCAACAGCTCTGTGTGACATAGTTTGGACCTGGCTCTTCGCACTCACATGTCTAGATGGACCATTTTACCTCGGCCGCAGGGGAAACCCTTTGCCTAATGGAGGCATTAGAGTTCTTGGAGAGATTGAACAAAGTTAGGATTGGTCCAAAAGGCCTTAATGACTGGGATCAGTGCTAAAAGGCTGTCAAGTATCTGAGCAAGTGGCTGTTTTCTGTTCAAAATGAACAGTTTTGCTTGATCTGGACAAATGGCTACGACTGACCAAAATACTGGTTCTTGGAGTTATTATTATATAAGCAGGTTGCTTAGAGTCACTCGGTGAGTTGACCAGATGTCTCCTGTCCATCCTTGTAATATAAGGCCCAACGGTGGCTTCTCGCCAAGAGGTGCTCCCTTGCCACCATTTAGCGCTGCTGGCTGAGCTAATCGAATAAAGAAACAGCAGCAGGCAGAGTACGGGGTAAGTCGGTGGATTGGAAAAGTAATGATGACTTTAGTCTGAAGCCAGCAGCAGTGTGTTCAGCTGGCGACTGACCAGTGAAGGTATTGCAGGCACTGTGTGGCTGCTGCTTCCCCAGCACTGGGTTGCTGAGCAGCGCGGCTTGCTTTCCTGAGCCCACCTTCCAAGCACAAAGCATCCACAGCCACGACATGACAATTGAAGGTGTTGAGATGAGTCAAAGGCAATCTAAACAGCTAATCCCCAGCTTCAGATCACCCTTGCTGATCCTGTGCGGCCTTCTCTTCCATTTTGCACATGTCAAAGCACAGTTGTTATTTTCACTGTGAGATGAATGCTCTGAACCACAGGGAAGTTAAACGATTAGCTCTAGATCACACAGCAAGGGTAGAGGAAAACAGGATCTTTGGCTAACTGGACAGAAAACTGCTCTCCTCCACTTGACTACTAGAGGAGGAGAAACTATAGAGGATCCAAACTGCGGCACCTCTGTCTGCCTGACGCTGAGTGACATTCTTTTACAGAGACCATCATGAGGAACTCCCCACGGGCAGAAGTAGATACAAAGAAAAATTGTTTTACTATTCTATTTCCTTATGAGAGGAAGGAGAAGCGAGGGAGAGAGAACACAAGCACGGGTGGAGGTCAAAGGACATCTTTGGGAAGTCAGTTCTCTCCTACCATGTGAGCTACCGGGGATGGAACTCGGGTTGCCAGGTTTGCAAGCGGGTTCCTTGCCCATTGAACTTCATTTCTAGCCCTGAAGGTAAAAAATAATGCAAAAGTCAATCGAAAACTCAGACAAGTATCAAGGGTTTTGAAGGGATTTAGAACTCAGGAGCAACAGAACATGAAATCTCATAATTGAAACCACAGTCCATGATAGTTAGCTTTCTGCATATTTTCTTTCAAATTCCAAACTGAAACATTAATATATGTAAGTATTTATCCACTTTTGGAAGCTGAAATGCATCTTACTGCATCTTTAGTGGCCACTTTGAGTAGCAATATACAGCCCTGTTTGCAATATCTGATGTAAAACAATCCTATCAAAAGAGAAAGTAAACAAATAACATGCTCTATCTGCTTTGTAATCACCTCCATTTCCTCTTCATATTCTTCTTGCATCCAATGCTCCCTCCCTAAAATTTATGAGGCAATATGGCAAGCTTTAAATGCTCTACCATGATTCATGAGAGGAGACATCGCTATTTGCCATCCTCTCTGAGCCTGACATAGTAATTGTCTCCAATTAACAGTCACTCAGCCCTCACAGTAAACTCTAACAAGGGAACTGCTGTGTTCACATGCTAGTGCTGGCCTTCAACCTGTGGAATTGACCTTGCCTTATTCCTTGCCTGAGACCCAGAAGTAAACTCAAAAGAGCTCATGCTCCATCACGGAAGAGGGAATGGTAAGACTGTAAGAACCCAAAGAGGGCGCAAGTATGCAGCCAGACATTATCTTCTGGACGTGGCATGGACAGCTATCTGTCCCATTCATGCACACGCTGCAGCTATGCACATTTCCACAGGCCTGCATGGGATTTGGCCATGGAAGGAGAAAGATCTCAAGAGGCCTCACGCCTTCCTGAGGGAATCATGAGGGTTAATGCTAAGGCAGAGAAGAGAAGATGCTTTTCTGAGTGGTGCAGCGACTGACCTATGATCTGTGCTCCAGCGAGTGCTCAGGGATGTGCCAACCCAGATGAAACTCAGTGGGCCACACACGCACAAAAGACATGAAACTAGGAGGGAGGCTGGCAGGGAAGAAAAAAATGTCATAATGGGATGAGGAAGGAGGATGGAATTGGGCATTAAAGTGTGAAAATATCGTAAATTTACTATGTTTGCATATGAAGCACAAAAATAATAAGAAGAAAGAATCCATGCTCAACCAGATCCATGTCTTATACAACCATATCAACAGAGAAAAGTTCCATTTGCCACTTTGAAAGAAAAACCCTTCGATTTATCTTTTTTTTATTTATTAATGTAGCAAACTGCTTTCCTCTTGTAAGTTGGTGTTTGCTTCTCCTGGGAAGAGAAGCCCGTCTTGGCTCATTGTGACTACAAATTGGCAAAAGTTTATTGTATCACCTTCTCCACTCAGCTGTTTCTCTGGGGCTTGGTGCTGGGATCTGACTCCCCAGGCCATAGGTGGTACTGAGTGAGGCACTATCAATTCAGGGAGGCCCTAGCCCGGGCTCCCGCATGCAGGAGGTCTGGCTACAGATAAGCCTGAGAAGAAACCATACAGGCAGTGGGATGGACAACCAAATGGCGGACGGATGAACAACCAATGGGAAGGAGGGATGAACAACCAATGGGAAGGAGGGATGAACAACCAATGGGAAGCGACCGTCTAACCTGGACACCCAGTAAACAGCTGAATGATTGGTGGCTGCTCTCCTGAAGAAGAGAGCCTAAGATTAGACTCGTGTTCAGAACTCGAGTGTTCACAGTGCTTTCATTAACTTCTGACTCGTTATCTGCTCCCTTCTCAGAAGCGGCTGTCTGTTGCAGAATCATCCTCCGTCTTGCTTTCAGCCTTGGCCAAGAAAGGATCCTGATCACTTACAATATAGAACCAGGAGGCTTTGTTACTCTCTGTGACCCTTCTCATTTTCCCTTCCATCCTGGTTGAAACTAGGCAAACTGTTTCCAAAATGCCATGGTTTTGTTTTCCTTTTTCCTTTCTCTAGGTTGCTGGGCATAAAATAATAAAAGCCAACATCTTAAACATGGGAGTTAGGGAGGATGTGAGACTCCCTGGAGACTCTAGACGAGATAGCTTTCCTTAACTCTGACATCATCATATGACTCAGACATTCCATGTAGATAGGTTTAATTTAAAAAAAAAATTTAGATAAATCCTTAAGGACATAATAACACAAAGGGAGAAGTACAGGAGGGAAGATACGGAGGTCAGGATACGAATTACAGAGATTATGACTCTAATGTGCTTGTGGGACTCAGTTTCCATACACTATCAACAATATAGTGAGATTTTGGCTCAGGTAAGTAAGAGCATATAAGAAATGAAGTACAGTTGCTACTAAATAGTAGTATCCAGTCCTTCCTTTCTTCCTCTCTCGTGACCAAGTGGCCTTTCATCTCCTCTCTCTAATATGGTATTTTAGCCTCTCCTAATTGTGAGGACATTGTCCAGAAATCACATTTCCCAGTGTCTTTGTTGACTTTTAGAATCCATAAACAACTTAGAATGCTTGCAACCTTCCCCTCACACACATGTCAGGGACAAAGAGCAAGCCTAATAAGTATCCCCAACACCCCCCCCCAACACTTTATCATTGTCTCCTTATCAGAACCAGAAGCTTCCTGTTTCTCCCAGTCTTCCATCCCCCTGCGTTTCTCTATCCTTCTCTCTACCTCCACGTCTCCAGTTTTATATAGTTTGCTTGGTCTTCTAGTTGTTCTAGATCATCACTACTACTTAAAAACCATTTAATGGTTTCAGCTATGACTGGTGGAAAACCAGCCTTTACTCTCGGTTCCTGTATAATTTCGATCATCACTGTTTTGCTTATTCTAATGGCTTTCTTTCTTAATCTTCAAAAGTCATGTTTCATCACCTTCGTGCTGACTCTGTGATTTCCCATCAGTCAGCTGGGAATGCCAGCCTATCTTCTATCTGCTTTAATCCATCTGCTGCTGCCTCTAAACCTCTGGCAGCTGGAAATTGACTTTTTCACTGTAAATATTTATAACATTTATTTGCTCTTTTTAAAACATTATTCTGTTGCTACAGTTTTCATGCTGAGCATTCCCCAAAAGTTCTATGCGTTAAAGGCTTAGTCCCCAGGGCAATGTTATCAGCAGGGCCTAGAAGTTTTAATAGGTTGAGCCTCACGACAGACCATTAGCTCCTTGAAAGCATGTGCTCCTGGGGATTTTGGGTCATAGGTTTGTACTTCTAGCATCCATAATGTTTTGTACGCTTTCCAGGCATGTTCAGGGCGCTAAGTACTATCCCCAGCATACATAAAAGGTGGCGCTGAGAACCTCCCTTTCTTCATTATTTCTTCATCTTCCTCTTTGCTCTCTGTTTCATGTGATGAGTAGTCTACTTCCATTAGAAATTCTAACAGTGCAATGCCACATGCACAATAAGGTCTGAAACAGTAGCCTTCCTTTGACTGGACAAGAGCCCCACAAATTTATGCAGCAAAATAAAAATTTAATTAATTATCACAGGCTCTTGCCATAATGACAGAAAGGTAACACATGTCTGTATTTTAACAAAAGTTGCTCCCCAAAGCTTCACATCAAGTAACTTACATTTGGGCTGGAGAAAGCAGAAGGGCCTGAGTTCAAATCCCAGGCCCACGTAAAACATCAGGCAGAAATGCAATGGCCTATACTTCTGGCCCTGGAAGGTAGAGCCAGGAAAACCCTAAACATCATAAAAAAGGGTAGAGCAATATAGGATGATTCTGAAGTCACTCTCGGGCCTACACACACACACACACACACACACACACACACACACCACCACCACCACCACCACCACCACTACCACCACCAAACAAATTAGAAGCCCTTGAAATTAAAAAAGTAACTGTGTTATTTCATGTGCTTTAGTATTGCTGAAGTTACAATGAAAAATATGTCTTTACCCATTTACTAATATTGTCTATTTGTTTAGCAATTTTACTGAAGGGGTTTTTCTCATGCTTCATTTGTGGTATGTAAGCTTATTTCTCTAATCTACAGTAGTTACTTCCTAAACCTGATTCTCAAAAAACGAACATGTTGGATGAATTTTTCTATCCATATGCACATCTATACATATTCAATTAGCATCCATACTCACAGACTCTGTCTCAATTTAAATAAAGAGATATGTAAGATTTTACAAATTTCTGTAATAATTTATGTAGGTTAATTATTGAAAGAGAGTGGTTTTTCTTAAATTCAGGTCAGGAAACAAATGTCATTTAGATGCACATAATTTTCAGAGATTTGTGCATGTGGGGAGTGTTTATAATATTAAACTAAATTTGTCATTAGTATTTTCTATCCACAATTTTTAAATGTAATAACAAATAAATAAGAAAAGTTTCAAATCTCTTACAGTCAACTCTTTTTGTAGCTATTCAGACAACTGGAATGCACAGGAAATCATCACAGAAATTAGAAAGATCCATTTGAAGAAATACCCCATAACATATTTCTGGATTATTTTACTGTGTTGTGTGATGCCTGTAAAATCACGTTTATTCTAACCATTGTTGCTCTCATATACATCATTGCAATGACTGCCATTTGAATATCTCAACACAAAGAAAGAAGTTAATTTGTAGATTACATATAAGTTATATAATATATAATAAAAGTTTATGAGGTTAATATGCAGATTACATGTAACATATAATTTATAATAAAAGTTTACTTCTCCATGTCCTTCTATTATCTGCAAACCCATTAATTCAAGATTGTAACATGTTACTTTTCTAAAACACTCATCCAGTAATCTTGTCTGAGTCCAATGGATCTCTTTCATCCAAGTTTTTAATTTTCCTTAGCTAATTTATCAAAATACACAGTCTGGTTAAAGAAAAAAAAATCCTGTATTCCACCCCATTTAATCTTATCATAGTAGCAGCTGAGATAACATGTTTCTAAAAGTCATTCACTCTTAGAGGCAAACGGTCTCACCTCTTGAACGTGTTGCCAAGTTGAGAAATATCGAAATATCGTACCATCCTAATAAAATCAGCAAGGACACAGGGGAAATAGATTCAGGGTAAAAACTGACAGCTCTGCAGGTATCTGAAATGCTAGCTGCTACATGGTGCCTCCCTGGGGAAGGGACTTGCCTTTGCTGGGAACCACCTGTAGAAGCAGGAAGACTCATTCCCAGGAAATGTCTTCTGAGAACCCCGAGGAGCATTTCCATTTCCATAGCATTGCACAAGGTTAATAGTAAGAGCACAGTACCTCAGATGAAATATCAGTAATTTCACTAAAACCTTAGTGTGATCAAGACTGAACTTCAGCACTACCTGTTCCTGTGTGGACTTGGGTCTTCACAAGGTGTCTGCCACAGTACTCTCCATTTATTCTTGTTAACAATGGACAGGCTTTTGGTTATTGCTTTCATTTTCTCTTTTTTTGTCCAAGGAAAGAGGTTACATTGTATTTCAACATATATCTTTATATGTGCTTCAGTTTCTGGCTTAAAATAGATACTTAATTGATGGTCAAATGAATAAGTAAACCCACAAAAGTATTTGTACATACATTTTCTCATTTCATTACATAGTTATCCCACTGAGCTAAAGTGCAGACAGTTTTACCATCATCCTCCCTTTTGCAGATGTGAAAGAAGAACCTTGACTTCTGCAGGTTGTATGAATAGAAGAGGGATGCTTCAAGTTCTGACAACCACACATACCAGAGAGGCTGAGAAAAGCAACTCAAGTCTATCCAGCTATCCCCAAATACTGTAGGATCAGTCAAGACTGTGACCTTGCTCTGAATTTGTTTCACAACATTCTAGATTTAAAACAAGTAAACAATGTATTACAAAGCCAAAGCCTCAAATAAGCTGGTGTTTTAACTCTTTGTCATCTACAGAGTGGTAGCGCTACACGTGACCCATTGTACACTCAGCCAATGTTAATCTGTATGGAGACAAACCCTTCTGTGTGTAACAAACCCTTCTTCCCTAATTCATCCTCCACACTGCAGCAAACTACCTTTCCAAAAAAGCCAATTTTTAGGAACGTTCTACAGCTTTGCACGCAATGCGTATTGTCGACTGAGTGTGTAAGAGGCGACTAGTAAAGATAGAAGTTTGGTTGGGTCTATGTCCTGGATTCAGCAATGTGGTGCTCTTGAGACTCTTCCTTTCTGTTAAATTGTGCAAGGATACCCAAATCATAAGATGGTAAGGATTGGGAGTTGAGGGGATGCCAGGCTCCCAAGAAGAGAGGGTCTGAATCTGAAAGTCATTCAGATGGCAAGGATGGTAGCTCAGGCGAAAAGTACCTAGGAGGGAAGATGCCGATAGGAAGCAACTGGGTGATGGTTATAAACCAGAGGCCTTCTGCAGCTGCCTCGGCATTCATCCTTCTAGTGCTCATTTACAAGCCTGCTTCAAGAGGAGAAGCATCTCATAACAGTGAAGAAACCGTTTACCAGCATGTATAGATCAGTGATTCTGAGACGCAGCTGTAGACCGAGCCAAACACCAAGACCACTGTCAGATCTCCTTTCTGAAGGTTCTCAGCCCAGCCTTGGGGGACATTATTTCCTTCACCGCCTGTGCCTTCTCATCTGAACCTTTGGGCACAGTATATCATCTGATCCCTTAAGTATAGTAAGGTGGATAAAAATTTAGAGTGTGATTTTACCATGGATTTGATCTGAAGCAAACTCCATTCAGAGATGGCCTTCATAAATGGGTACAAGACAAATGTTTCTTGATGAACAGTGTCTTGCACAGCCCATCTGTTTTCATACTTTGTAAGAAAACAGAAGTTCCCAGAGGTCTAATTATACATGGAATCTGAATACTGGTAAATGTCTTGACTGTGTAGTAGGAAAGTGAAGTACAAAGACCAGCAGATAATTAGCAAGGAGATCCTGGGTGTGGGACATGGCTGGACAAGAAAATCTAGGGAAGCCACCAAGAAATGATACTTACGTGAAATATGTCTCAAATCCATATCCCCTTCATTGACATACAAAGTGCTTTTATCATAAAAGATACACTGATCAACAAGGAAAAAATTATCTTCTATTTAATATTACTGTAAATCAGTTTATATCACTGACCATCCCAGTTCTGGCAGAAAGGAATATTAGGAAGAGTCCGTGGTGATCGAAATGAGGATGTGTGTGTGTGTACCCCATCAACCAATGTTGATAAAGCTATTACCAAAGAATTCAGCAAAAAAAATGCAATTTTGAGTCATACATGCCAAAATTTCTTGAGAACAAAACAGTTGCTAAGTAGGAGTTGACTCTATGTGCTTTCTTCTATCCTAGAAAAGTCTAAGAGTTATCATGATGATAATAGATAAATAAATGCATTCTGAGTTTAGTTATGGATTTACTTTCACCCTAAGGCCTCTCAGGCAACTCTGTGGGAGCCCATAATGTAGGAACTCATTCAACTCACATATTTCATTGTCTATTTTCAAAGACCTATGTAAGTTACAATGTCTTCAGTAAGTAGGAAACAAAAAAAAAATCAAAGATGTAAACAGGAACCCTTGACTTGTCCTCTCTCCCATAATACACGGGCAGAGCTGTGCTGTGCACCCCAAGAATGAGGAGAGTGCAGCTGGTTCCGTAACCAGGTCTCCCCAATTCAATCATTTCACGCCCCATGCAGACTTCTCAGGCAAATGTACCTGGCCAGGACACTGGGGATCAATGTTAGATCTTCAAGATCTTTTTAGATCCCTGCTTGTTTTACTTGAAGTAAAAATGAAAGTGCGTTTCTTGTTATTTCTGTAGAGGGAATATAGCAAAACACCCTGGAACACGTAGACAAGGAAATAGTGCCGCCTGTACTAGGAGCAAGGTGAGGAGGGGGAACGGCGAACCTCTATTCAGAGCTGGAGCTTTTATCCTCAGTGTTTTGTTCCTGGCTTTTGGGATCTTTAGAAAATAAACCAAAAAAATTGCTCATCTAAGATTCTCTTACATAGGTAATAAATATGTGCTCAGAACGTGGAGACTTTGAATGTCAAAGAAAAGAAGCTGGAAGGTTAAAAAGTCTCCAAACTAATTTTCAGGGATGTTTGTTCCCTACCTCTGTAAGCATTTCTTTGTCCCAATGCACAGATTCCAAAGAACGCAAAAATTCTAATGGCATACATGCCCGGGAACCAGAGAAATGTGGGTTCATTGTATGCCTCAGATAATAAATCACTGCTATTGATTTGACACTCAACTGAGATCTTCTTAAACGACTTAAATTTTTTTCATGGGATTTTAGAATGGACCAATTTCAGTCAATTTTGAATTTCATTAGAAGCTGCCTTCTTCCTTCAATGGAAAGCTCATTTCCCTCTCAAACCCACCAAGTACACCTTGCTAAATTGCAGCTGAACCTTTCTTAACGGGATGTCAGCAGCCGCCGGGACACATATTGATCTGCATTCAGCCATTCTAAAATAAAACATTTCCCATTTTTTTCTGTATTCCACCCTTGCAGAGGCAAAGCCTCTGAAGAAGAGGTTACTATCACTTCTCATGACATAGCTAGTTCTCTGGCTCTTCTCCAGCCAAGGGGATCTGAAAGGTTGCTTGTGCCTTCTTTCCTAATCAACTGCTAGAAATTTAAGTTCAAGAGTCAAAGGCATTTTTTTCAAATGAATTGGTATTGGATATATACAGTTGAGGCAGGCATTTCTTCCGGTTGATAGGAGGATTGCTTTTTCTCTGAGACATAGAAAACTGTAGATAAATAATAGGTAGAAATAGTTTATTTATTCATTCTATTTTACCTAGTTATACAAGCTCAGTGGGTAGGTACATTCACCCCCTCCTTAATCTTCTCTCCTTCCCCCCTGTTTTCTTTCCATCCCACTCTTCCCTTCTCTTCCCTCACTCTCTCCCCCCTCTCCTCCTTCCTCTACTCTTGGTGTTTCCTGCCTGCTCTCTCCCACCCTTTAGAACATCTGTTTATGTGGGCACTGAATTTCCCTCTGAGTCATTCACACTAATGAGGGTTCAGGGCTCAGTGGCATAGCTTGGGGTGCCTTCTTGGGTCACCCGCTAATATGGGAACTCAATTATATCTATATAACCCCTTATCTCTGAGGATTCTACTGCCCTGAAGCTTTTTCCCCTGAGATCCGTGCTAGTCTTTGAGGGCTTGTTGACATGTCAGCCACTGAATACTGATGGATTCTGAGGAAGTGGGAATCAGGGTCTTTGCCAGCATACCCACTGATGGGCCCACTAGGCTCCAGCACTCTCAAACCCAGGAGCACACAGATGACTCTGATTAAACACTCTGGGTTTCCAAACAAAAATATGTGAATGTGATAAAGAGACTTCTGGAAAAAGGGGGTAGGATGTTGGGGTAGGAGGGAGACCAGAGAAGGTTGGTGTTACTGACACGAGTGCACTACCTTCATTTGGGAAATTGTCAAAGAATAAAATCAATAAAAGTAAAACACTAGACCTCAATTTCACTCTTTTATATCTTGAGTCTCCAACCTTTGTAGCTCTTCATGGTTCAAAATATATCATATGCATATGTGAGAATATCACAAGCAAATGTTTTTGATAATTAGTATATATCAATTAATGAAAGGAAAATACATAGCTATTAATTCCACTCTCAAAATAAATATTATTTTATTTACATTTTGTCTTGAGTAGTTTTTCTTCTAAGAAACATTTTGTTCTTTGTTAAATTATAGAAGAATACATTACAAATAAATAATCAAAGTTTTACACAGGGTTGGAGAGATGGCTCATGAGTTATGACTCTACCTTGCAAGTAGAAGGGAATGACCTGGATCCCAGGTCATGCATACAAAAACACCAGGTAGAAAAGGCCAAGGTCTACACTTCTGGCCCTTGGTGGGGAGCCTGGGAAATTCCAGAGTGAAGCAAAAGAGAGGTAACAGCAATCTGAGATATTCCTGAAGTCACTCTTAGCCCTCCACAGGGACACACAGTTCCTTGTGATACACACAAACATACATACACACAGGCACACACACACACACACACACACACACATGCACACACACAAAAAGTAATGATAATAAAAGATTTACACAATTTGCAATGAATAAATAAATTTCAAAAGGTTTAGACTAGGAATCTAGATCTGTTAATTGTGCTTCTGACTTATTTCTATACAGCTAGGAAGACTTCTTCCTTATTCCTCACCAGCCAATCATTTCCTTAGGTACTATGGTCCAGTTAGGGTGCAGATCACCGTAGTTCTTCTGTGTCCACATCTCCTAAGTACCCAGTCCTTTTGTGATTGACAATGTCATAACACAGAATCACAGAAAAGGATTTGGGAGTAGGGTTTGTTTGGTTGAAAGCAGATGTATAGGTGTTATGAGAATGAAGGGTACGGAGGGAATGTTGTGCTATAAACCATCTTACATGGATGGCAGGTGCCTGGGGTAAATGTTCCTGGGAACTTCCATGGCAACATCTAGAAGGAACCTCACATTTATCTCTTGAAGACAAAAGAAGGACATCCACGCTGGAGAGATTGCTCAAGGGTTAAGCCTCTGTCTCTCAAGCAGAAGGGCCTGAGTTCAGATCCCACATAATAACACCAGGCAGAAATGGTGGAGGACTTTGTTTCTAGCCCTGGAGTATGGAACCTGGGAAACCCAGTGCAAAAGCAAACAAGAAGGTCAATCTATCCAGTATGAGTCCCTTGGGCCTCCACAGGAACATACAGCGCTCTTTGACACACACACACACACACACACGCACGCACACACACACGCATGCACCCAGCCGGTGCACCAGTGCATATAAGACAAGCATCTTTCAATGACTTCACAGAACTCCCTGCAACAGATATGGAGTCTCAGCCACACAGTGAGCTTTGATGCAAGGATTTAGCCAGATACATTGGAATGTCTACCAGTGACACCAACACTAGAAGCATGTAAGAGCACTACGTTGAAACTCCAAGATCATTGGTCCACGTTGGCTGACACGGTAGTCTCCAAAGAGCCTTGTGGTCACTGTCTTTTTGTCCCTGACTTTAGAAAAAGTCTCATGTTTCAGGTTTTTAGCTCCTCATTGGTCCACAGGTTTTTTTATTAGTGTCTTCAGTAATGACTTCTCAAGATCTTCTACCCTCAGTAGCTCTACTTCCAATGCATAGGAAGAGCATGGGCATTTCATGCATTCACAGGCTGCAACCTCCAACTACACGGTGTGCTCAGCGACTGAAAGCAGCCTTTGTGTAAACAGATTCTCAGCATCCTCTTTCTCTTTGGTTCATCTTCCCTATTTAGCCACCCATCCTTACAGTGGCTTTAAGAATAGAGTCTGTGCTTCGAAATCCCATCTAGCTAGTTTTCCATCTGTGAAAAATGTTCTTTGAGTGAATATATCCAAAACGATTCATCCTTTCCATCATATTCCTGTACTTTTAAGTAAGAGTGCAATTAATTTTCCTTGAAATCCAAATGGCTACTGATATGTCATACTGTCTGGCTATGTCATACTGTCTGATTCAAGACTGATGTAAACATCCCAAACATTTCAGGGATCATAATGGCCATGAGCTATACTTTTCTCGGGTACTTCTGCTTATCAGTTATGTGTCCTCTGTATTCATCAGTAAGAAGACCTTACATAGGGTGTCTCTGTGCAAACAACAGTGATCTAAAGCTTCCTTCCCTTGAGTCCAGCAACAGCATACTTCTTTATCTGATTGAACCTGTTATTTTAAAAAACAGTTCTCAGGATGTGTTACTTTAAAATGTAGGAATCAACTTGACAACTGAAGGATGAGCGCTAGGAATATTTGTGAAGAATTAATAGTAAAGATAAACCCTGAGCGGGCCTGCAGGAAATTTTCTGATTGATGTGGGAAGATCCAGCCTAAAGTGGGTGGGATTAGTCCCTGAGCAGGTGGAGAAGATGGAGAGAGCCAATTCAGCAGTGTGCCATTTTCAGCACACTTTGGCAGTCTTGCCGTCTGGCCAGTGATGCCGGCCTCTGGGCAATCCTGTGGATATAGTGTGACCAGTGTCCTAGGTTCCTGGTATTGGTTTGAGCTCTCCTTCCAAGCTGGACTAAAAACTGTAACTGTGAATCATAAGAAAGAATAAAATGTGCTTGTTCCCTTAAGTCGTTTGGTTGTGAGTTTATCGCAGCATGCAAGCAAACTACGATGCAGGGCTTCTAATATGTTACCTGAATATAAAATTTCAGCTGTCACTTATGACATTAGACAATCCAGTTATTCCATGTTAATGAATGCCACTAAATCACCCATCTTTCTATTCTGGCATATAATTCCCATCTCAGTTTCCTATCCTTATTAATTTTGCATACTGTTTATGTTACTCCATACTCTCAAAACCACAAACTTGTCATTACGTAGATGGACAAAGTAACACTGAGCATGTTTGCCATTACTTAGGGGGACGATTCTTTCTCTTCAAAGAACACTGATATGCCTTGCAAAATAGTGATATTTGTCTTTTTTACTGCAGATGTCGCTGGAAGGCGGACCGATTCAGTACTGGCGACGTGTCTTCTAATGCAGAAGAGCGCTACGGCTGACTTGAAAGGAACCCACCTACACTACAAGGACCCCAGCACTGTAGTAAGGGCAATAAGACAGTGGCTCACCACATAGCAGTAGAAAACCCTTTGTTTTGAATATCATATTATCAACATACGATGGTTATGTAATACTATGAGCACTTGCTGTTCATTGTTCAATCTCCCCCTGTGGAAATGAGCATAGAAACTCAAATAGCACCTGGAAGTTGTTATAATTAACTTTGAGTGGTTGTGATCGCAAAGAGCAAAAGTGTTCCAAGTATTTACCACGGACATGATTGTCCCTGCTATTCCATGGTACTGCGGGAAGAATGAAACTTATGAGAAGAATGCAGAGATCAAGGGCAATAGTGGAACTAACCTGTGATAGATGCTTGATAGCAGGCAGTTAATTGTTACCTGCTGACATTAATTCCTATGATTCTCTTACTTCTTTTCTATTATTAAATTTTTTGTTCTTTGATACTTTCATGTAGAGAGATGCTGAATTTATGTGTTTTCACCACTTACTGTCTGATCCTATCCTCCCTCCTGTCCTACCTCATACTTTTTCCTTTCTGAACGTCTCCTTTACGGTCACAGTGTTTTACATGTGTGGCCCACTGGGTTTTGTCTGGGATGCCTATTCTGGCAAGTGCGTGAAGTGTGTCGCCCATTCTGACTGGTGAATTAATCTCATGAGATTCTTGCACCAACACTGACACAAATCCCTAATGTTCCTGATCAAAGAAGAAAAAGGAGACTCGGAAAAGCAATTCAGTAACATGGGGAAGACGTGGTGATAAAACTGGAATTCAAACACAGCTGTCTGGTCCCAGGGGTCCTTGCTCTTAACCAAGCTTCTATGCAACTTCCTAAAGTAACTATCATCTCATTAAAAGTTCCTTTATATGAGACAGTGCACCAAAAAGCTTTTCCAGAGTTTACAGTATGTAAAAATCCCATTTATTATGCTGTTAGATTAAAGGTGTTACAGTTAAATACTGCTAAAATTATTAAAATGGATTTAAGCACTCCTGAATCCAGTATCATTTATACCACAAACTAGATGCACTGCTTCAGGGAAATCACTTCCCTCTCTGGGATTCATTTTTTCTCACCTGTAAAATGAAGTATTTTCTATAGCTTTGCCTGAGCATAATTTTGTCCCAGCAGCCTGTGAGTTCTATGCAAATATAAGGGCTATTTATTAAGTAGCTTAGAGGCTTCACTAAGCAGACCTTAAAGTCTTTAAATTTTGAATACTGAGTACCTAGCTTTAGCAAGGTTTAGAGAAGATGCTAGAGTTGAGAGGAATTTATAATGTTACAAATACTGTTTTAATATTGTTTCACCTAAGAACTCAGAGTAAAAGAAAAGCAAGTGCAAACACTCATTTTTGTTTCCCAGAAGGAAATTCCAGAGTCAAAGCAGTAGCAAGAATTCATTGACTGTCCAGAATGATCTCAGATGTCCCTTGAAATAAATTGATCCAGGTTCCTAACATATGCAGTTTCAATTTCAGTAATGAAGGGCCTGCAACATTAGCTGCAGTTGCCAAAAAAAGGTTGACATTTGTTACAGACTTAGACATGGGGAAAAAAATGATTCTTCACATGAATACATTTGCCTACAGCAATGATATTCTCAGAGGAAAATCATAAACAGAAAGAAAATGCTATTTGACGACCCCCAAATCTTGGGAGGCTGAAAAAGAAGTAATTAGCATTCAGGAAAATTGACCTCCTTTTTTTCTTTTTTCTTCACCTATTGTCATGGATTTTGCTGATATTCTGCATTCATCTTGCTGGCGTTACCATCCCGTGTGTTCCAGGAACTCCTGCTGAAACTTCTCACGCTGACTGACTGGCCTTTTTGCCTCTGAGCAAGAGGAAAACTATGGATACCAGGCAGTGGATGTTCAAGAGGGGCGCTTCTGGCATCTACTGGGTAAGTATCTCTGCTTTCTCAGTCTTAGGGTGAGATAAGTTGGAAGTCGGCTTCCAGTGTCCAAAAGAAGCAAGCCCAGTTGCCGTGTTAACAAGGTTCTGCTCACTACACTCGGCGTAATCTCCAGGGATGGCACTCAGAATACACCAGCCACATCGCAGACTGCAAAGAAGTCACCACCGAACAAGGACCCCAGCTGCTCTCTTGTTTAATTTGCCGCCACATCTGTACCGACACCTCGCTTCCTGTGGACACATCACAGCAGTTCCAAAGGTGGGAACAGCAGAGCGGTGTCTATATACTTACTACTCCTCTGACGGGCTGCTGTAATCTAGTCTCTCGTCCTCACCAAATTTTCTTAGCAAAAGATGTTCCCACCTAAATACATGTCCTTCTGTTGCTCCTAAATGGAATATGGACAATTCTCCCAACTTCTCCTCATCCCTCCCCGTTTGCCCTAATGCATGAAATCCTGCCTAATCATATCCTAATTATCTTCCATCTCTTTGAAAGGTCAGGAGTAACTCATTTCTCTTTCCTTACCTGTTTGCCTGGTCCATTTCAGTGGTTCCTGGGTTAGTTCAAGGTCATTCTACACTCAGATGTAAACCTTTTTCTCTGCTACCAAGAAAGCTCACTGTGTCTCTGCTCCTAGGAGAACTCAACTTGATAGCTTTTCCCTTTAATCCATAACCGTGTGGCTTCTACACTCTGACCTATCCCCACTCATTAGTGCAAGTCACAATGGAGTATTTCGACAAAAAAATGTATACACTGGTTTGCACGGAAAGTGAGTAGGGAATGTTAAATGTTAAGTTATTGGGAAACTTCAGAGATCTGGGGGAGAAGGCTGAAATAAAAACATCACATTTTGATAAATGTTCAATTCATCTTTTTAACTCTCCTGTCCATTCCAAAGAACCATCCTTCTACACCCCCATTTTCATTCTGTGAATCTCCTTATCACAATCCAACTAAAAATGCATAAGGTTTACAAGTTAGAGTCACATAATATAAACATCTGGATATAGAAACATGACACAAAAAAAGTTTCCATGTGACAAAAGTACAGATAATGGTACCAAATTAATTTACTTTTTATCCTCTAATAACCTGACCAGACCCATATGGAAGTGGACATTGTTACATTGCAAGACAGAAAGCTTGCTTCCTTCTTAGTAAGTAAAGACCATTCCAAAATCAATATTGATCAACAGACGTAGAATGATCTAATAGAGTTTTGAACAAAAATATGCAAATATGAGACCATCTTGTGAGTTCACCATGTTCTGTAATGTTGACTTTTACCTAAACTATACATTTTCATGAGTTATTATATTGCAGTCAGCCTGCATGGTTGCTCATAAATGACCATCAAACAGCTTAAGGGAACAAGGGTTTATTCTCTCTTACACTTCCTGGTCACAGTTCTTAGTCCAGCTTGATGGGAGAGCATGCACCAACACCAGGACCGAGGGAACTGGCCACACCATCACCACATAATGCTGAGAGATGGACGATCCTTACTTGCCAGACCAACATATCTGGTCAAGTGTACAAAAGGATGCCGACTTTCTCAACCAGCTCTTCATAATTTATTCCAGGGCCTAATCCCACCCACCATAAGCTAGGCCTGTCCCATCAGCTAGACAATCTCCTACAGGTTTGCTCTGGGTTTAACTCAACTACTAATTCTCTACAAATGTGCTCAGAGCTCAAATCCTCAATGGTCAATTGACACCTGTGCCTGACCATGACACATTACTTAACACTTGAAGTAATATATTCTCACTTGTCACCCAACACTTAGCAGTCAATATTACTGCTAACTGAAGGGAGGGAAGGCAGGACAGCCAGAGAAATTATAGCTAGAGAAGCTAGAGCAACAGTGGCTCATCAGAACATCCAGAGTTAACAGCAGAGAGAGATGAATGATTGAGCTCCACATCGAATTCTCTTAACTTCCTTTTTATCTGGACACCTAGGATCCCTAGCTCATGGGAAGGTGCCACAAGTAGATTGGCTCTTCTCCTTTTCAACCTCTCTGGAAATGCCACAAAAGACACACTAAATCCAGTACAATTGACAGTGCAGACGAGCCAACACGAGGAAACTGTAGTGATTCCCTGAGGAAGTTGCCCATCGACACCTACGCAAAACACCTAGAACAATAGGGATGTCACGGGCCCTGCAGCTTCCTGGGTAAAAGATGGCCAGGTACAATCTGCCCTACCCACAGATTCCCAGGACTCAGGCGATGCGAGCAAGCATGGAGAAGAGTTTTGACATTTGCAGCTTTGAGTAAAACAGAAGATAGTGTTGTGAATCTCTCAGCCAGACTTGCAGCCCTGTGATTCAGCCAGAGCACACTGAGATATTCTCCTTGCCTCTGTATCAATTTCTAATAAAGTTAGCCACACTGTTTCACTGCATAATGAAATGGTAGTGAAACATTAACCATTCCGATATCGCAATGTCTCTTCTTATGAAAGGAGGACTAAGATTGAACTAAAATCACTGACATGCAAAGTCAGTCCTGAGGGTAATGACATTTCTTGCATTGCAAAAGTGACCCAGGAAAGTTCGCATTCAAGGTGATTTCATCTCCCAAAGTATATTTGGCATTGTTTGAAGATATATTTGTGTATAATGGATGAGTTACCACTTTGATTAGAGAAGAGGAATATTTAAAAAAGTATTCTACAGGACCCTACAATTTCTTGACAAAAGTCTGTCTTCCGTTAAATAACATTTTATCTAAGGCTAGAAATCCTGACTAACAACTTTGCAACCTTCTCAGAGATTCTGAGGGCAAGAGAAAAGGGATTTACTCCTCATTAGAGATGCTTCCTACCTCTCAGACCAGTCAGATCCTGCATGTGACTTGTCTTCAGGTGTATTTTACAACTCCATACCACAGAAAAGAAAGTAGACCCTCCAAAAGAGAAGGAATGCCCAAGAAACTATACATTTTTGTCGTGATTTTCCCCTCAAAACCATTAGTGACAAACATTAAAGCTGAAACAAATAGTTCTCTGTGGGTTCCAAGTGGAAATCATTTTCATTGATTGCTTATAAATTTTGACAAGGTAAGAAACTATCACTGTCATCATGACTGGCTTTCTTGTATCAATAATTTTTGTCCAATACCCATCCTGTTTTAATAAGTGTATGCATCAGGATATTGGGAAAGTTAATTATTCACTTGGGTTTTATTTAGCATTGAAATAGTGGGAATAACTTTATCAAAAAATGGAACTACAGGTCACTTTCATTGCAATTTATTTTCTGAATTTCCCTAATTGCTTTTCCAATAAGCATATATTAAAAACTATGAAACTGCCAAACGCAAATATTGTAATGTTGTATAAGTAGAATGTTACATGAAGGTAGGGAAAATTATATAGGTAATATCTGTTTGTTTTGGGATTAGGTTAATTTTTGGCTGTAAAATTTAAATTTAAATTCCCCTGAGTATCACAATTTCTTCTGTATATGCTACAAGAAAGGAGGGGGGTGTAATTTCTGTGAGCTAAAAAGCAGAACTCATAAAATGCAGCTTTGTCCAAACTTATCCAGTGATTTGGAATGCCCTCCCTTACGACTGTGTGGGAAGCGTTTCTGGACAGTCCACAGTCAATTCTTACTCCATCATTATGACAAACATCCTGTCCATTGTTGAGCATAATAATATCCTTCGCCCTTCTGTTACAGTGCCACATAGCTTAAACTTCTTTCTTTGGGACGAAGGTGACTTTTGCCTTTTGAGACAAGGACCTATTCTCTAGTCCTTCTCTAGTCTGGGTTGGACTAAAACTATCTGCATGACTCATTGATCCTAGGCTCATGGGATGCATGGCAAAGCTGGTCTTTGAATCTCTTCTTTTTTAATTTTTTTAAATCAATTAATGGATTTTTTCCCACTCATACAAACTTAATAGGTACCCCAGTCCCCTCCTTCCCTCCACTCCTCTCCAGACCCCCTTGCTCCTTCCCCCCTTTTTCTCTTCTTTTCTCCCCGCTCCCTCCCTTTCTCACAGTGCTCTCCCCCCCCCCATCCCTGGAGCATCCTTTAGTGTGCATGTCAAACATCCCTTTGGGTCCTCCTCTCTGATGAGGTGTAAGGATTCAGTAGCATTGCCTAGAGCCCTTTCTTGTGTTCCCTTTTAGTATAGAAACACTATTGTGGCTGTTAATTCCTTGCTTCTAATGATCCTAGTTCCTGTGATCCAGGCTAGACTTTGGGGGGTCAATGCTATGCCGGCCTAGACTGAATTTCTATTGTAACATTTTGACTTCATAATTGTCCTGCCTAAATGTATACACTCCAAAGTCCAGATGTTTTGCTTATTCGGTTATATATTTCCTATTACCTATTGCAGTACCTTGCATAGAGTAGAAGCAGGAAGGACTTGCTCAGTTGATATAATTCCATCTTTGAGGCTAATGTGCTGACAGATGGCTTTCTTCCAGAGAGAAGAGATCTCTCAGGGTATCTGTACTTAGCAGGGCTATGGACCTCTGTTTTTATCTGATTTTCTACAGTATTGACTTTCTCTTCGGTAATTATTTACATATGAAGATATGAAGTCAATTGAGTTGAAGACCTCCCCTCCCCTCGACACACACACACACTTTTGAGCTGTGCTTTCAACATGTTCGGGAACTTTACAAATCCCTGATATGAAATATGTGTTACATTTCAAAGTTTTAAGATGACCCCAGGACATGCATACGGGGAACACTAGGCAAACTGTTAGAAGGCTGCAGTCCGAAGCTTGCTTGTAACAGGTGTGAAGAGCCTTCAGAACAGCGAGCCGCTCCTGCCATCTACAGGCCACACAGTGTACTGACGCAGAACGCCTGGAGCTACGCGAGCATCTATAGATACATACATATATATGCGTAATCATGTATGCATAAAATGTGCATCTACACTTTTGTTTGGTAACTTCAGAAATACATGATATAAAGTCAATATCTTTTATTGAATCTTCAAATCCATATGTTTAAAACCTTGTAAATTTACCCGTAGGGTCTTGGCCATGGCATGCTATCCAGCAAAGTATACTGAAGTATTCATTCTATATTTAAAGTAAACACAGCACCAAGGCCATAACTATCAGAATAGCTTTAGTCACATGAAATGATAATGAAGGAAAATGTTTACATAATATTACTATGGAGAGAATAAAAGGAAAATAGAAAATTAAAAGTGAGCGCTTCTTCTAGGAGAATAGGATTCTTTCCTCGGTTCTTCCATGAGCATAGTCTTGGCATATTTTTGGTTTTTAAAGATGTCCTATATTTCGAAGGAAGAGTCTGATACTCATTATTCGCCAGGCCCTGTTCACCAGCATTGTGTACCTGCACTGTGGACCAAGGGCTGTGAGCCAGCCATTGCGCTAGGAACTTCTATGAATTGACAATTTGCGTGAAACTGCATCCCAGAGAGATTATTCTGTCAAGGTCACTCTGCAGAAAAAATAGCGATGCACCAGAACCAGTTTGTACCGGAGACAAGTGACACAGTCATGCGATCACCTTGGCAGCTTGAAGTCAGCCACAGTGGGATTATTTACAACAGACAAGTAGGCCACCCTTATAGACCAGCCCTGACTCTGTCTAGTACCAACCAGCTCATCCCTAGTTACAGAGGAGCTATGAAAGTGTGAAAATGCGCAGCCCTAAAACACATTTTCTTTCTTTCCTTCTTTTCTTCCTCCCTTCCGTTCTTTTTCTTCTTTCTTTCACACCCGTGTGTGTTTGCGTGTATGTGCATATATGTTCATGTATTTGGGCACATATGTATGTGCGTTCATATGCACATGTATGTGTGTGCATGTGAAGGTCCACTGAAGTGTTTTGCTTGATCCATTTGTGGTGGCTTTTGGAAACTAGGTGCTCCTCTTTCCTCTCACTGAGTCCCTATTTTCCCATGCATTTTGCACAAAGTGACTTTTAGACACAATTTTCTTACCAACAGGGTTTTTCAATAACTGCCATGTAATCCAAGACATGGGGGGTCTCAGAGGAGAAATTGTTGAGGAATGTTCTCTAACAAGTTGCTGTGTGTTTGGCTTCCTAAACACCACTCAGGTGCCTGTCTGGTTGGCCTTCTGAAATTGCTACAGAAAGAGACAACCCGACAGCTTAGTTCACGCAGTTCCTTGCGTTGTGAGTAATTGGCTAGAATCCTCTCATTTTCTGACAGATTTCATGAAGTTGTGCAGAATTTGCAAACAAAGGCAACAGGCAAACAATGGCTTAAGTAGCTTTAAGATTGGCTCATTCAGTCACTGCCTGCTGGAAGCATTCAGCTCACAACGCAGAGCCCACCAGAGCTCGCAGTGACGTCATTGCTGAATGCTCCATCCTGTTGCCTGGAAGAGATAAAGCTGCCCCATCTGCACAGAAGGAAAACAAAGCATAAACAAAGAGGACAGAAGAAAGAACAGGAAGCTGCACTGACACAGCACTTCCAGTTACCAAGAAAGCCAGTTCCCCCCCATTGCTGAACATTGGCCTGGTCACTAGCGAGCAGTTGCCCTGAAGTATTTCAAGACTCAGTTTACATTAATTCAACTGGGAAGCACTCCCAGCCTTCATGTCTGAAAATTCTACTGAATTCCTCGTGTGTCTTCTGTCTGGGAACAGCTCTGTGTGGTATGTACCTCAAAATTATCTCCACTTTCAGAAGCATGCACCCAGGAGGTCCTGTGAAGACCCACTGAAAATAGATAGGCTCTAAATCAGTGGACAGTAGAGGCCAACACAGTGTCCATTGCTACCATATGGCTGTGCTAATTCACTTGCCAACCTTTCATTGAGCATAAGATATTTTACTAGGCTCAAAACTGACTGTAGTCACGAAGACCATGAGGGAAAGGGAGTAAGCAAGTGGTCTAAGCTTATTGTGATTTAGGCCCAACATAGGATTTAGTCATTTAATATCCAGAGCCACCTTGCTGTAGAAGTATCATTAGACTCTCTCTTGACAGAGACTTAGAAGCAGAATCATTTTGGTATTGCAAAAATCCACACAGGAGCAGGAAAGTTAGCATGCAAGAGTCTCAAAATCCAGTCTTAGCTTGTTTGTGTATGAGTTTTGCCCACGTTTGTCCTAACCTGAGTGTTGCTGAGTAAGTCAACATCAAGAGATATACCACAGCTAACAAATGAGACCAGCAGGGAACAAAATACCGAGGGAATCCCGAAAGAACACTGTCCCACTAACTTTAGGACGAAGACATCAGGAAGAACATTACACGCAGGCTGTGTCCCCTCCTAGAAGTTATGGTGACGTGGGTCAATCTGCAGAGCTTTCATCAGACTAAAAGAGATTATTTATATTTAATGTATAGATATTATTCAGGAAAATCTGAAGACCACAAAACTAGTCACTCTGAGACAAAAAAAATTCTATGAATGCATTGATCATTAGAAGAGTTCACACCAAGCAAGCAATATTTGGATTCATAACCCTCTAAATTGAGTATGACAAAAGTTATGATCAGTACAAGAATGTTTGGGTGATAAGACCTAATTTAGCTTCTGAAGCCAATGTATGGCTTAGTAGGATACAATCATGTGTCATTCGATGGAGGAAATAGTTTTAAGATTTGAATTAGGTGATTGTATCATTGCATGAACAATAGCTGTAGAACTTATACAAGTCTGATCGCATAATGCAGTCATACCCATTCTGTGTCCTTTGAAGTAGAAGTAGGCTGTCACGGCAGAAACGTCATTTTTGGGGGGTGAGTGACTAAATAATACTATATTGTAGTGTTGCAGGAACAGTCTTGCTTCTCTTCAAATGTCCCTTCTGGGTTTGGAAATCTTACAGGATTGTCTTACTGGGTAGCCGAATGATACAGCAGTAGTCTTGTCAAATGTTACAGGAACCATCATCCTAATGATGCAGGGTTCTTGTGTTCTGAGATGGAAGATTGAAACCAGAACACGTGTAGAGGATTAAGGTAGAGTTTATTAGAGGAGAGAAAGACTGGAACTCGTGGACTCCAGACGTGGAGTGCCATGAGGGGCAGGCACCAGAAAATTCATGGAATCCGCCAGAGGCAAGGAGTTAAAAAGAACTCAGCACTGCAAATGGGCTGGGGCGCCAAAGGTGGCTACCAGGGTCAGGTTCATGTATACACCTAGGCAAGCCTGGGAAACTGGCTTTTTCTCATTGTTTAGCTCCCACTGGGGCCCAACCCAGTTGCTCCAGGGCCCATGGGGGGCTAGAGATCAAGTTGTTTGTTGGATATGGAGCTCATCTCCACAGTCTTTCAAAGGGAAGTTGGCCATCTTATCTCTGGGAGGACTGGAGTCAGTTCCTCAGCAGGAGTGCTCCTTCAGGGTGATCCCAGCAGTGGGGGATGGCCTTCTGGAATACCAAAGACCTTTAAAGATCTTAGAGACCCATCCCAGCATGGCTGCTCTAATCCTGCCTTACTAGAGCACTGGGTCTGACGAAAGTATCACTTGCCTTATTAAGGGCCAGAGCAGTTAAGAAGAAAGTTAACCACGGCTTGTGATTTCAGAGGATATAGTGCCTCGTGGTATGGGTGTGGAGAGCTGCCTCATGCTCGTGGGAGTACACGGCAAAGCTTATGTCGATTTTGGAAGAGGGAACAGAAAGAACTATATGGAACCAAGGTGGGCTTTGTCTTAAAGCCCCCCCCCGCACCCCAGTGCTCACCATTCAGGCCCTACATCCTGTGCTACAGCACAAGCAGGTGGTCAGCAGGTGTTCAAATTCATGTGCATGAAGAGTACTCTTCATCTTCAAGCTCTAACATTTAATAAGTTCTTATTTCCTTCATCTTATTGTCTATAATCTATGGTTCTGTATAGCTATACACACAGGAATGGCATTAGCATGACGCATTTTGGACAAAGAATTATGTTAGCATCAGATGGTAAAGACACTAACACTGCATCAGTGTTTAATCAAAGTGAAAAGATGGGAAAAAATCACAAATGAAAGAGCAAAGGATGCATAAGACCAGGGCAATGTTGTTCCTTCCCAGGCTTGTGTTCACTGGCAAGAGGAAAGGTGTGTTGTTTTAGATTACTATGAAATGAATCTATGCCCCAAAACAACCCTGATAGGTAGGTGCTTTTGTGAGAACTCAGAAGACCCAGAAATAGAGTCTCATCCCAGAAGGTGAATGAGCATCCAGCTGTATCCCACGAGCCCTCTCACTACACACTGAGAAATGTTCAAATAACAAACACAAACCTGAAAAGTCCGGGATCAGAACGCCCTGTATCGATAGGGGGTATCGCCTTCCTACACCCAATGAGTAACAAAAAGACAATAGAAATGGGGGACAGGAATCTTCAGGAAGCAATGGGTCACTGGATTTAGATGCAGACCAGATAGTTGATTTGATATGTGCCCTGGACTGCATTAAGCAATAGCTGAGAGCTGATCAACATCTGGTTAGTCAGTCAGATGGTCCTGATAGATGCATTTGAGTCAGTGCAATCAGGAAAGATCTGCTGTGGCCAAATGAAGTTTGGAATCTAATATGTTAAGACTGGATGGAATAAAGAGCTGGGGCGTGGGAGCTTTTCTTTCTCTCTGCTCTGGGTGCTAGCCATCCACTGTGGCCTTCAGCATTAAGAGGTTCTCAAGCATTTGAATCCAGGCAAAGTCATGCCACCAATTCCCCACCTTGTACTTGGGATTGAAGGGACCAAGCTAGGCTAACGCCATGACAGGCCTCAGAGTCTAAACTAGGCCCTAAGTTTTGGTTTCCCGTAAGCTACATGACTTTGCAGAAATTATCTCAAGGGAGTTGTAAAAGTCCCTGGACAAACACCAAACAATCAGAACAGCTAAAGCTAAGCTAAGAGCTTTTACCACCTGGACAAGAGCAATTAGCAGGTGGGCAGAACCGATGAGATCCTTCCAAATATAACTAACAAAGTCAGGACCAATCACCCTTAGGGACACATAGCCTCGTGGAAAATTCCCCTACCAGGCTATATAAACTGTAACTATTTGTTCTCAGGGTCGCCAGTTTTCTCTGTTCAGTGGTGGACCCCAGCATGCTGGATTGAATAAGACGCTCCTGCTTTTGCATACGCATCTTGGCTGGTCTTTGAGAGATCTTTGGACCCTAACAGGGAAGCCATGGGGTCTTGTGTCTCCAGATTCTGTGAGACAATCATCACAATAAACCCTTCTTGTGCGTCTACTTATATAAAATAGATTTCCTTTCTCTAAAGAACCTCAATACAGGCATTAAGAAATCTGTCCTCTCCATGTTCCTGCCAAAGACTGACCTATATTTCCAAGTGAAATTTCTCTTTCCTCTATAACCCTGACAGACTACACATCGACAATGATGTGTTAAACTTTGTGCATTGAAATAACCCAACAAATAGCTCCAAGATTAAAAGTTCAGGTGGGTAGGCAGACTGATTCATAATGGAAAAGTTTAAAGGTGGAGAATTTCAAAGGCATTTCAAACCTTGGCCAAGTGACAAGAAAAAGAAAATCTGACGGTAACCTGCGCATATTTAAAAGCCTGGAAGAAGGAGAAGAATGCATGAAACTCAGTGGGTTTTTTTTTCTTTCTCCTTACATTTTTATTTTTAAGTCGCATTTAGGTAGCCGGGACCGATCCAGGAGGAGCCCACAGTGGGACGACAGCAGGACGATGCCTTCAGATATTTAAGGCCAGACCCTGAGCCAGGATTTGGCAAAATTCCCAGGGGAGGAAGAATAATGATTAAAAAGCTGGGAAAATATCCCTGAGTTTTCTCTTAAGGATTTTGTCATGTTCAAGCTGGATAAAGGAAGGCTAAGCCCCGAGTCAATAGCAGGCTTATGTAAATAGCACATTGTTGGCAGGGTGAGAAAAGCAAAGTGGCTAAGACATCCTTCAGGTTTTCCTGCTTCCACTAAGGGAGCAGCCTTATAAGATGGTGAGTGAGATTTGTATCATATCCACTGTGAAAGAAAAAGTAGCATGAATTCATTACTAGAGGAATCAGGCGTACGTAGAGGCAAGGGTTTTGCATGGGTGTGTCTTAAAAGACAGAAATGGAAAACCAATAACGAGTAGAACAACATGGACTTAAGGGTTTGCATAATGTTCGACACCATATTAAGTTTGCTCTGGGATAACAGTAATCTTTGGGTTGATTTTGATTTCTGCACAGAAAATTAGAAAAACACAAGAAGTCTCAATATAGAAAAGGGAAAGCAACACTGTTCAACTCCACAACGACAAGTGTAGCGCAAACACTGATCTCTATGCTATCCAACCATGCAAGACCCCTCCTGAAGAAAAACAAAATGCTCCAACTTAAGAATGGTAAGGGACCATGTCATTCATTTGTTCAATAGGCTATGAGACACTAGAAAACACTTTATGGTGCATCACTGTTTAATTCTGTATCTTTGTATCTATGTGTCTAGGTGTCTATGTATGTATGTATGTATGTATGTATGTATGTATGTATGTATCTATACATATATCATCTATCTCTTGGGCTGGAGAGATGGCTCAGGGATTAAAATTCTGCTTCACAAGAAGAAGATCCTGAGTTTGAATCCCAGATCCCATTAAAAATGCCAGGCAGAAATGGCCTTGGCCTGCACTGTGGGTGAAACCTGAGAAATTCCAGAGCAAAGCCAAAAAAAGGTAGAAGCAATCCAGGATGATTCTGGAAGTCACCCTTGTTACACCACAGAGACACACAATGTCCTCAGATACACACACACACACACACACACACACACACACACACACACACTCACAAACGCTAAATACAATTTTATAAGTTTAAAATACCTATTGAAAAAGAGAGTTTGTGAAAAAGCAGCCAAAGATTTTTTTGTCTCTGAATTTACCTATTCATAATTTTAGAAGAAAAGAAAACTTGCATTTGTAGAAAGCTGAGCTACATTGAAACCTAAGACCAACCTCTTTATGAGATGCAATTATAAATTTAGTTTTTTGTCTGATTTATTTTCATTCTTTTGTAATTTCTTACATAAATACAAGGAATTTATGCAATTTTCACCCTTTACTTACCTCTCCTCTTCCTACTACAAATCTCCTTCTTCCCTACCAGTGTTCTACCTGCCTTAACGTCTTTTTGACTGCACGATTCACTAAATTTTATCTGGGCTTCCCGTACTGGCATGTGCCTGAGTTCTTGCTGGAACCTGGATGATGGATGCATCAGTGTGCACCAAGGGGGAAAGCACTCCCCTGCTCTCTGCCTCCACGGACAATAACCTTCTACAGACTCTCAGGGAGGGGTGGAGCCTCTAGAGATCTTTCCTCTTCCAAGCAGCAATGCTGATATCCCAAATCTTGTGCAGATCTTCTGCAAGTAGACCCAGCTGCAGTGAGTTCATGGATGCAGTAGCTCTGTCATGTCCAGAAGTTTCTGTCTGACCCTCCCCCTTTCACTATGCCCTCTCTTTCACTGTGTTCCCTGAGACTTGGGGTTGGAGAGGATTTAGATGCCCTGTTAAGGGCCAAGCAGATCACAATCAGTTATGTATGTATGTATTTATTTATTTATTAGGTGTGATTTTCAGTATTAAACAAGTTCCATTGCAAAGGAAACTAACAGGACAAGTGTTAAGACTAATCTTGGCAATTTTTATCATGTCCTTAAAAACTTAGTCTTACTCATCTGCTCTCCACCTCCAGGACCTATAGTCTCACTCCCCACAGGTTATTAGTCTACCGTTCCAGGCATGTGTTCTTTCCTGAAAACTAGACTCAAAGCCAATCAGAAAGCAATTGATTAACACCATAGTAACAAACAATCTTATAAAATGTGCAAGATGAAAATGAAGGCAAAATATTACATATTCTTCTCCTTCAAAAATATTAGCTTGAACACAGTTTAAAATTATCTTCATTTCTCAACACTATCATGAATATTAATGAATTTTCCCTTAAATAAAAGCATGAAATCTTTGTCATCATTTGAATCCAAGTTCACAATTTCATTTCTGTAACAATGTGAACAATCTAATTTCTCTGATCTCTATAACACTGGACCACTGTATTGAGCTATTGAACGGGAGGTTAATCACTAGACCTAGAGTTCTTAGAGAAGGTACTTTCATGGAAGCACTCGCAGAATAGCCAATATTCCTGCAGCATGAGGTTGCTCTGGAAAGCGTTGTCGGCTCCTTACAAGGGCCTAGGGACTATGTCTTCACAATAAAGTCTCTCTGAGAAATTACTGTCAGAACTTGTTAGTAACTGCCTCAAGTAACTCTTTCTAGCTGTCTTCTAATCTTTTGACAAAAGGACTTTTTGTCTAACAAATAAACAGCAACAGAAGGAAGTACTACTTTGATGGTCAGAAGAAACTCCAAACACGTATTACATTGTTTTTAATGGATCATTAGGTAAAAATTCCAAATGACAAAAGGAAAATTTAGAAGCATTTTGAACAAAATATTCTGGTTCTTCCTAATATTAAGCAATAACTACATACTAGATTTGACTGATTCCTTAGACCCCAGTTGTTTCAATTTTTACTTCTAAACCAATGTCAGTGTTATAGCAGCATCACTTTTCCACTATTGCAATTATTATATTTTTAATGTTAGCACACAAAACTCTGGATTTCACCATGGAATGCTGACAAACAAGTGCCATTGTGCTTTGTTCTTGTTCGTGCTCCTCCTCCACCCCCAGATGCCCCTCCCCCTCCAGGAGGTTCCCTTCCTTCCCTCAATTAGTCTTCCCTCCTGTTTCTTTACATGTATTTGAAAACCTTTCCATTTTCTTCTTCCTTTCAGATCACTGTCATACCTCTCATAATCAACTTTCTGGTTTCTTGACACATACACACATGCATAAATGCACACACATGCACTCAGGTGCACAGACATTCTCTAAGTATACATAAATGTATATAATATCTATATGTATACATATATATAATTTAATTTAATTCCTAAGATTTACATATAATAGAAAATGTGTTTCTGGATCTGGCTTATTTTACCTAACATGATGATTTCCATTTCCATCCATTTTCTTACAAATGTCAGGTTGTCATTTTTCTACTTAAAACCGGAAGGAGGACTGCTACCTCAAAGACAGACATTAAGCTGTTGGGGGAGAGTCTTCATCCATGGCTAAGACGTTGCTTAGCAACAGGCCACTTCTTCCAACTTTTGACATGACCACCTTCCTGTTGCTGTTTCTTCTCAATCCAATGACAGTGAAATATAGTTACTGTTACTTTTTGGTCATTCTAAACACTAACACTTGAATGTTAAATGCTCTCTAATAGAGTTATTAAAGATTAAAAGCAGGTCAATTTTGTCCAAATATGTTAATATAGAAACATACTGTCATAGTTAGGCACATGTGTCAACTTGACAGTTGAGGGTTTGAGCTCTGGGCGCATTTGTAGAGAATTAGTTGTTGAGCTGAGCCCAGAGCAAACCTGTAGGAGATTGTCTAGCTAATCAGGAAGGCCCAGCCCATGGTGAGTGAAATTAGGTTCTGGAAAAAAATACGGAGAGCTAGTTGAGAGAATTCACATCCTTGTGGACACTTGGCCAGACATGCTGGTCTGGCAAGTAAGGATCATCCCTCTCTCAGCCATTAGTAAAGATGGTGTGGCCAGTTCCCTCAGCCTTGGTGATGGTGTGAGCTTTCTTGTCAAGCAGAAATGAGAACTGTAACAGACAATCCTAAGAGAAAATAAACCCCTTCATCCCTTAAGCCACTTGATGGTGATTTATTAGCAACCATGCAGAATTTGATACCAGAGAAGTAGGGTGTTGCTGATAAATCTGTTCTGAATGGCTTTTTTGGAGGAATATGGCAATGTTTGAAGACATTGAGATTGTGTGCTCTAAAAACCATTGAGTTTGTGGGCCATTTGGAAAATAGTGGTGTTGAGAGAGTTGTGGATTGTTTGGGCCCACTTTGTGATGAAGGAAGCAAGGACTTTGGTGAAGTCAAATTTAAAGATGATGGACTGGTTTACCTGATAGAGGAGAGATGTTTTCACAGCCTCAATGCTTTGGATGAGGAAAGGGCAGGCAGCAGAGCAGCTGCCGCTGTTGGAGTTATGAGTATCACTGAAGGAAAACCTAGTGCTTTGCACTGGGACAGTGGAAGACATGAACACTATATGATGATTCCAAGATTTGAAAACTAGGATTCCTTTAGGGGCTGACAGCCCAAGTTGAAGACATTTCTTGCACTTTGGAAATTTCGGCTACCTAAAAAGGGGCTTTTCCAGGGCCAGCACGCTAAAGTTGGTACAGCTGTAGCTCGAATGGACCAAGCTATGTTTCAACCTGGCTTCAGAATCTGGCAGTGTCCCCCAGTGGTTTTAATGTACAATTGAGGGTTCATGACGAACAGCAAAAGCTTGGCACCAAGTAGCAGGCGTAGAGTTCCTGCAAGGAAAGTTGAAACTTATAGCTACAGAAACGAACCCAGAGTGTTGTTTGAGATGCCAGAACCATGGGATGTATGCTGAGGACAACTGTGAGTGGAGATTCAGCTTGGTTCAAAGGAACTCTGCTTCTACAACTTTGAGCTGCAAACAGGGACTGGGAATGTCTAGAACTTTTGAGCCACCAGGACTACATGATGAGCAGCAGAAGATGGACATTGAAGTATAGGATGTGATATTTAATTTGTTGGATTTGATGCTAATTTAATATTTTTTTACTGTGTCAATGATTCTATTTTGACATTTTTATTAGTGTTGGAGTATTTAACTTATTTTGACTTGATAGACTGCTACAGTTAAAAGATTTGGGATATTTAAAGAAAGACTTTTGATTCCAACATTTTAATAACTGAAATTTGAATGACTGACATTTTAAATTGGATTATAGAAACTTTTAATTTTGGACTTTTAGAATTAATAAAATTAAATGTATTTATATTATTAATAAGATAATTTTTAACACCTATGAGGACGAGAATTTAATGTTACAGTTTAAAAGTGCTATGTTTTTGTATCAAGTTGACAAGGGGTAGAGTGTCATAATTAGGCATAAGTGTCAAGTTGATAGTTGAAGGTTTGAGATCTGGGCACATTTGTAGAGAATTAATTGTCAGGTTGAGCCCAGAACAAACCTGCAGGACATTGGCTAGCTGATGGGGAAGACCCAGCCTATGGGGGTGGGACTAGGCCCTGGTTGAGAGATTTGGCATCCTTGTGTACACTTGGTCAAACATTAAGTAGTGATGGTTTGGCCAGTTCCTTTGGCCCTACTGTTGGTGCGTGCTCTCCCATCAAGCTGGACTAAGAACTGTAACCAGTAATCATAAGAGAAAAGAAACCCCTTGTTCCCTTAAGCCATTTGATGGTTATTTATCAGCAACCATGAAGGTGAACTGCTACACATACCCTGCCCAGGAATGGGATGTACTTCCTTTTATTATAATTTGCACATCTTGAGAGAGATGTATCTGTTCCCAGCAGAGGTAATAAAACACGTCTTGATAAAATAAAAGGAAGAATCATTCAAAACTTGCAACATCCATTATGAATAAAAGTAATTGACAATTATGAATGTAAATCAAGATGATTACATTAGAATGCTAAACTTATTAACAGTTTTAATTATGTCAGTCAGAAAGGATTAAAGTAATCCTTAAATCTCAGTGTCTTAAAGCATGTGTTCTTGTTCACAAGCCACTGTGAACTGGTAGGAATGGAGTACCCTCTGATTTACCAGGACTCAGACTTGGATACAGGCTCACCGATGTGGAAGATCACTGCCTCCACTTCTCAGAAGAGATCACTGGAGAATCACAACTCAGCTCTTCAGTTCTTTTCGGTGACCTAGAAAAGTGACTTGGCTATACCTAAAGCATTATATGTGGAAGGATCAAAAAACATATCAAATATCATCCCCAAAGTAGAAAAAACACAAGGAGCACCGGTGACAACATTCTAAAGGAGTCTCTTAATGGCTAGAGTCTGAGACACAATGTTATTTTCATCTAACACTTGTGCAACTCCTACCATAGGTTCACTATGGTTTAGGGAATTTCTTCTGGTTTTTTGCTTATAGACTACTAGCAATTCATTGATTTTTAAACTGCTTGTTTAATTTAAGGTAAAGCACCTTCTTTATTCTGATTCTGAAAAAGTTTTTTTTTCCTTTATTGTGTGTTGGGGGGAGTGTATAGAAGTGTGTATGGAAGACCAAACAATCATCCTGGATTGCTTCTATTTGCTTTTTGCTTCACTTTGGGATTTCTTAAGCTCTGCCCACCAGGGTTGGAAGTGCAAGCAGCTGCCCCTTTCTGCCTGGTGTTTGTATGTGGGTCCTGGGATCTGAACTCAGAACCTTCTGCTTGTGAGGCAGTCTTAACTCCTGAACCATCTCTCTAGTCTGAAGAAGGTTGTAAAGAGTTCACCAAGTTGTCTAATCCCAATTTTGTTTCATGCAGGCTCAAGGGTCTATTTGAAATAAAATATACCCAAGTCAAGCTGAGAAGAAGACTGGGGTTGGCAAGTTTTCTGAAGGAGATGCCTCTACATAAATGTATGGAATGTGTAGGTCCATAAAGGCAGCTGGGTAAGAAACAGGAGCATGGAGCTCCAGACCAGAATTTCTCAGTGTATGAAAGAGATGAGTGTGTAGGTACATGCACTCTATATGTGTAGTTACATGCATTGTGTGTATATAAGTACATGCACTGTGTATTTACAGGTGTGTGCACTGTGTACATATAGGTATATGCACTGAGTATGTGTAATTACATGCACTGTGTGCATATAAGTACATGCACTGTGTATTTACAGGTGTGTGCACCGTGTATGTGTAATTACATGCACTGTGTGCATATAAGTACATGCACTGTGTATTTACAGGTGTGTGCACTGTGTACATATAGGTATATGCGCTGAGTATGTGTAGTTACATGCACTATCCTGCTCTATCACTCTCTGTCTTATTTCTTTGAGAAAGTGTCTCTCCCTGAACCTGTAGCTAGGCTGGTGACTGGGAAGCCCCCCCCCCAAATACTCCTGTCTCCACCCCTACAATCCTGAGTTACCCACAGTTGCATATTCATTCCTGGCTCTTCACAGGAGTGCTGGGATCTGAGCCCAGGTTCACAGACTAGCACCCAAGTTCTGTTACCCCTGAGCCATCTCTCTGGCTCAAAATTCATCTGAAAAGTAGAAAGAGATTATGTTGCATCACAGCTTCAAAAGCATGTTCTCACAGGCAGGGCAGAGCGTCTTGATGGGAGAGTTTGTGGTAGAGCAAAGCTGCTCATCTCATGGTAATTAGGAGAGAATGGGAGAAAGAGGAAGAGAGGGAGGAAGGGAGGGAGGGAGGGATTCAAAGTCCCCATAGTCCCCTCAAAGCATGCCTCCAGCAATTTAGCACCTTGCTTTTAGGGTACACCTTTAAAGGTCTCACCACCTCTCAGCTGCATCACAAACTCATGACCAAGAATTCAACATCCAGCCCTTGGGAGACATTTGTGATCTGAGCCATGGCAGCATCCCAGATGTTTGTGGTAGATCAATTCCTGGAAAGTATTTGATATGATTTCACACTTTTTTGTGTGTCTCAAGAATTTGAAAACATTGAAAATTCACAAAGCTGTATTTGCTATTTTAAAGGTCAGCGATGGGGATTTGTTGCACACATGCACGAGGAAGAGCACAGATGGGCATTCATTACTACACTGCCTGTCTGGAAGCCAAGTAGATAGTGTCTTACAAGAGGTTTTGATATGCACAGAGCTTCACCGAGGAGAGCAAATTAATCCTTCTAGGGAACTGAGAGCTGGCCCTGAGGCCTTAGAAGAACTTTCTTCTCTTTTTAGCATTTCCTGCTTTCTCTGGAATCACTCTTTGAATGTTGAGAAGCCAGATTGTACAGGCAGAAGGAAAGAAAAGGCAGATGGCTGCAAGTGTAAGGAAGGAAGCTGGATAGGATCTTATGTATAAGGTTATTTTAGGCTGCAATCTAAGAATAAGGAACAGCCTCTACCTTGTTGCTTACAGTGTTAAATCGCTGCTTCAAACAATGGTCTATCACTGCCGTGTGCTGCTAAACACAAAACACTTCTCACCTTCAAGGTCATGCTCAGGGTTGAGAGTAGAAAGTCAGAGTGTGGCTATTTGACAGTCTGTAGCCCTGAACCATCAGTGCTTATCTTGTCTGAACATTCAACTGCCCAATGGATTCAAAAACTATGACCGAGCACATGATGATTAAATTAGATTATTTGAAGTAGATTCTTTGACACTGCTATTTCCACCATGATGCTTTGACATTATCCTTTACTGTACCCTACAGAGGAACTAGAAATTTTTATCCTAATAAATACTTTTATACTGCTTCTCTGCATGTACAACTTATGGTCAGTTCAAATAAAGTTTTTTCCAGAATACATACCAAAGGATAGGAATATGCCGAATGTCATATATCTAACATATTAATGTGTTTTTCAAAATAGATATCATAACTCCATAACTAATATTTTGTGTAAAATCCATGTCATGGATAAATGATACAATCGCATTGTACAGTATGAATGCTACTTCCATATGAATGCTAATTTTATTTGTACACATACATTCAATATTTTGTATAACTATTATATGTACATATAATATGAAAAAAAGTTATTCCTATTCTTGAATTTTAGTTCTTGTGCACTTCTTTATTTAGCTCATTGAGTTGAATTAAGTAGACAGTAGAAATAACAACAAAACAAAAGAATTCTAATAGGCTTTAGAGAAAAATATAGGCTTCCAGGGAAGAGAGATAGCTGACATGGAACAGATGAATTGGAGTTTAGATTATTCAACCCTTCTTCTAATTCCACGAGGTAATTCAGTCATAATTATATCCATCTTGTATATGACAGGACTGAGACCTGAAGAGAGCTTCCTTCGAAGACTGGGCAGCTAATATGTGTCAAAGCATAAGCTGAATTCCAGAGGCTTTTATTGTTATCATCATTAATCCATCTGTTACTTACAAATTCTTTGAGCTTGGTGTATTTGTGCAGTTGTCAATGTGAGTAATGAAAAAGGTTCATTCACAGACTAGTAAGTGCCCACCCAGGACATAGAATTAAATGATACATGTAAGATGGGGTCCCGTCTGTACACAGCCTTGCTTCAGCAAGGCCCTTTCCACACTACTTCACAAGACAGAAGAAAGTAGACTCTTCCTTCTCTACCTCCTAAATGTGCTGATCATTCACACTCTAAAATAATCCAGCTGCAGACTGACATATGAACTTCTAACGGCTGTATTGAAACCCTGATCCAGAAAGCTGTGAATGTGAATGAATCATCGCAGATGTGCAGGTACGAGCAGCTCCGAATGGACTGAAAGTAGATGGAAGGAGCCATGCACGATCCAGACACTGACATTCCTCAGTGGCCAAGGACAACCGCTAAAGAAGTATAGCTGCATCTAAGAAGAATCTGAGAGCAGAGCCACTGTCATCACAGCCAAAACATGCCCCAGGAGGCTGGTGACCACCCAAGGCCAGGAGAGAAGCATGGTCTCTCTCAGAGCCTCCAGAAAGAACCAAACCTGCTTCATTTCAGACTTCGGGACTACATCATAGCTCCCGCGTACGATGATTTGTCCCAGTGGCCTTGAGAAGAGAATGCATATGACTAATCTGAAGTCAGAATCTCTGTAACTTATCCTTAACTCCACAGCCAATTATCTGCAAGCATGCACCCATCAGCATACACAGATCTGCTGCACTTTTTGTTGATTGCAGCTGACAAAGATGAATCTCTTCTCGCCATCCCAGCGAGAGCAGAGAGCTTGTCTCCCCGCCAGGGTAACCTGCCCTCTTCGACTTCATCTGGTTATAAAGTGAAAGTTAATGTATCAGCTCAGTGGGATTCCTGTTAACTACTGATTTGTTTTCTCATTTGCGTAAACACAAACTAAACTGTCTGTGAAGGGAAGGGAAGGGAAGGAGACCTCGTCGGGGAGTTTTACAGACTGTGTAAGTGTTTCCAACACCTGGGACTCACTGGATACACATAATCCTGCTCTGGTCTGCTCTTTCCCTTTGTAAACGAAAAGTCTGAAATTCTTCGCCCGTGTGTGAATCACGCCAGAAAATGGACATTAAAAATAAAGCCAGGTGTCCTCAACTCCAAGATCAGACACAGGCTCCTGCCAAGGTCCCGTGATGAGGGCACAACGGGCTGTGATCTTCCTGCCCTCAGAGTCTGAAATGATGCCATTAACTGTGACAGAGCCTGAGCTCCTAGTTAACTGTGAGGTGTCTTGATAACTACACTCTGTCAGCCCAGAAGATATCCCCCACTGTGGTCTTTCCTGTTCTCTTCCTCCCTCCCTCACTCCATCCACCAACATGCTCGATCATTGATTTGCCTAATAACTTGGATAAACTAATTCTGAAAAATCTACTTGCCCCAGTTGGTGTAGCAACAGCGAGCCTCCTCAGGATATTTTTCTCTGTTCTTGTATTTTATACTGAGGGCTCATTAATGGATTAGGATAAGCTACTTACTAGATTTGGACTGCTTGCAGCCCACTTAGCAAGTTATATATTATCCTTTACTTTGGAGATTTGTAACTTCCAGTTTACATGTTCTGTATTCAATACTGTTCTTTCATATTAAGTTAAGGAACTGTAATCACCAATGAAATCCAGGTAAAAGGAAGTATGTTTACACAGAGGTGGTCCCAACCAATCAAGGTCATCCCTAGGCCAGAATAGTTCATTATTGAGTCAGTGTTTGGTCAGAGGCTGGGGGTAAGCCCTGGTTCCACTGGGGTTTGTTCTTACTTTGACAGGGTTCTGTGGATGGCTTGCTGAGCCCCCTTAAACTGTCTGATATATATTCTTCGTAATGAATTAATATATTCTCAGACAATCTTAACATACACAATTAAATGTAATGCATTAATATACTTTATTAACTCTTAAGCATTCTTAACATACATAATTAAATAATGTTTTCAAGTCCCATAATGACGGCTTTAAGTAAAAAGCTTATGTCAAGAGAAGAGTAGACTTAGACTCAATGATCTTTTCCTAACTTTATTCCATTCAGAAAATGGATGTTGCAAAATCTATGATGTGCAGCTTTCTTCAATTTTATATATCTTGTTATTCTTTTTGTGTACTGTATATGATTGTTGTGAATTTACAGTATTTTCATACATTCATCCCAGCCCTGTCCTCCTCTTCTCCCTCATATCTTGCAATGATTCTTGCTGAGTCAACACAAACCAACTCACAAGAATAAATGCAATGGTCCGCAGTGTTGCCTCTCCGTTGAGAAAGGACCTTCTCAGCCTTCTCCCTACTTCTCTCCAGCTGATGCACCTTTTGCTCAGGTGGCAGATCACGTAGACCCATCTTAATTGTTCCCTACCAAGCCCTTCATTGTTTCTGACAATGGCCTGTGGCAGGCAGTTCTGCAAGCTGTGCTGTAAATAAAGTTTGCCCCCTGAGGCACAGCTGTGAAGCTCTGAAGGACTTTCACTCAGCCTCGGACTTGAGGCAGACAAGGCCCTTCTCACTTCAGTCACTGACTGACTGAAAGTTCCAGAAGTCATCCAAACCACCTTTGGGTTTTATAACTGCAATTTTTATATGAGCAATTACAGTTTGATTCGGGGAAATATTAAAATCATCCAAGAGAAGAGACACACAGGAGAAAAGCCAGGAAGAGAATCAATTGTACTCCAGTCTCCGTTCTTTCTCTGATGTCACAGACACATTGATTCACGAACATCATTAAATGAGGACAGATTAGAAGCAGCAGAAATTCCATCGTTATCTGTTCAAGTATCATTCTGTGCCTTATTTTTAAATAAATTGAAGGCCAATAAATCTGAGACCATATGTTTTGCCAGTAAGAGCATTAAAGTCCCTCCAGATGTTGTCTTTTGTACAATGTCACCTGCCACATCCTGGGAGGTTCAGACTAAATCCAATTCTCTGAGACTTCTATCAGCACTACAGATTAAGTGACAAGTTTGGGGTATCTTCTATATTTTAGAGAAACATGCATTTTCAGGCAGGATCTTAATTCTTAGTCCTGAGACTTTCTTCTAGAGAGTTTCCTCACCTCCTGCGCCACTTCGTACTGTCTCTGGAACGTCTAGCACTCATGCCTTCAGCCTTCATAGTCCCATATTGAATCTCTTTGAACTTTACCCCGTCAGAAACACATTTCACATATGAGAATCCTGAATTTGTTATACAAAATCACACAGTTGTACAGTTCAGAGCAGAAGCAACAGTTTCTCTTTTCACACCAAGCGTCTTTCCAATATGCCGTCTTTTCCTGAACATCACATATACCAAAGAGCAAATAACTTTTTTTCTGCCCTGTTATCTTAGTATCAGCCTGTGAAATTATGCTGATTTTCCCTCTCATAGGCCTATATCAGCCCCTTCCACTTTTTTATATATTGAATAGGCTCTTGCAGTCACAACTCAACATTCATTTGTCTTAGAAATCCATGCTCTCAATGTTTGTCCGTGCTAGTCCTAGAATTTTCTAAGTTATGGAGCCTGGTCATGAAAGGAAGACTTAACACTGCTTCTCAGCCAAGTGTCTGAGAACAGCCCAGAAGTCTTGTGTTCACAAACAGGTACAGAAGATTTTTTTAAAAAAAATAGTCTTAATTTCACATGAAAGATATTTCTAAAAACAAGTCTGTCTAGACTAGACACAAAGGGTGAACTCCTAGACCAGTTCCCTCCTCATCATGCGATGAGCGACTACAGAGTAGACAGTGAATTGAATTAGAAGACTAGAGACGCTTCCGGAGGAAGAGGAAATGTTTTCTCCAGCGTGCTTATGACTCACATGAATGCTATTTAAACAAACATATTGGAGCTATATTAGGCATGCACACTCCCCTGCAGGGAGCAGTAGTGTGCATAAACACTAGTTCTCAAATCTGTAGACCAGATTCACATTTTCCCTCTTTATTCTATGTTATTGATACAGGTCTAGTGGTATAGGGTCATTTTCTCGTTGAAATACATAGTTATAGGAGAAAGACTGGGACTATGCTTTCTGGGGATGGAGAGGGTAGACAGTATCCATCTGTTTGATTGGCCTACAATTGGATAAAATTCCCTAGAGATCTGATTCTTGCTTAGGTAATTGACCTAACTGATTGACTTAAGAGCGGAGCTAGGGGAGGTTGCAGCGTTACCAGGGAAACAGGAACTGGGGTCTAACCAAACCCTTGACACTGTGACTAGAAGGTCTGTGTCTTGGTATTTTCGGTTAGCTTAGTATTTACAGTTTATGTGAACCTTCAAGAAATGGAGCCTAGTACAATGAACAAACACAAATTAAGATCATTACAGTAGCAGGGCTGGAGAGGTGGCTCAGGGGTTAAGCCTCTGCCTTGCAGGCAGAAGGTCCTGAGTTCGGATCTTAGACCCCATGTATAGACGCTGGGTGGAAACGGGGGCGGCCTGCGTTTCTGGTCCTGGTAGGGCAGAGCCTGTGAATCCCGGGACAGAGTAAACAAGGAGGAGGTGGAGGCGGTCCATGGTGGTTCCCGAATTCGCCCATGGTTCTACACACACACACACACACACACACACACACACACACACGTACGCACACGCACGCACAATTGAATAAATAAATAAAATTTTATAAAAAAAAAAAGATCATTACAGTAGCATCTTGAGATCTTGCAAGACAAAGTTGCAAGACTGTCCACTGGGTCTCTCTAGCTTCTTGGAGAAGCCTGTGACCAGTCACTGTGCAACTAACCAATGATGTTAGCCATGGTGTGATGAAGCCAAAGAGGGTTCTTTGAAGAGTCTGCACCATGCCATTTGGATTTCAGCATCCCTAACTGCAAGTCAAAATAAACTTATTTTTCCTCATAAGTAACCACCTCGGAAATTTCATTATTGCAACAAAATTGATATACCATGCTACATCAAGGGCCATAGCTAAGTGGGTTGAATACGTGTGTGGTAACCATGCCAGACAGACTTTGCCAAGGGAGATAATTTGCACACAGATATAGCAAATGTACCACACATTTACTAAAATTAGATGCAGAGCTTTTCATTGAAGAAGACTTAGGACCCTGGAAAAGATGAGCTTATATACTGTTTTTTTTGGAAATTGTTTCCCAAAAATATGTTTTCAATTACATTGATTGAAGAGAAGTGTTGATACTTTACCTCCCTTCTGTTGTACTTTTCTTCTTACAGATGAGTTCTGTCAGCGTTAGGCACTTTGCAGATTCCAAAGATGAAGCACATTTTAGGAATCATCTGACTTTAAATGAGTGGGTGCATGTATAATGCTGTCAAACCATTCCCCAGTGAAGGAATGGCTGTCAGTAATATTCCTGTGGTGCCAGGCCAAATCCTCAATAGATGATGTAGTAATTAGGATCGAAGGTTTGAATCATGACACACTGAACTTGGAGCACGTGATGGAACATAAGACACGTGAATGAAATTTATGGAGCCAGAAGCTGGTCTGTGAAAAGCATTTTAGTCAGACATAAATTTCTAAGAAGCTCCCACCTACATTGAATCCTTGTCAAAGCCAATTTGATCTTGTCAGACATACATTCAGCAGTGCAGCTTGTGTAATTAAAATACACATGACTTCTGAAAATCTTTTTATGGGCATAGCATGACATACAATGTATCTTAATTCTTGTATTTATAGGACATGAATTTATAGCAGACACATCAGTACTAGCTCATGAATCAAAGAAACTCGAAGAGGGCATCGCCAAGCTCCACAAATGTTTTAAGCATTTTTCAAGCAGTATCTCTAATCTGCTCTAGCCTGACATATTCTCAGAGATGCTGAATGTTGGACAACTTTGGTTTCAAAAAAAAAGACACTAAATTATCATTTTATTCCTTTCATAGAAATTATAACACCAGATTCATATAAAATAAGTGGTAAAACGAAGCCAAACATATATCATAGCTCTTAAAGACACATATCAGGAAATAAATGAATGAAACTAGTATGTCCCTGCCTGAGTTCACTAAAGTTGCTGTAGAACCTGGCCTGAGAGATGGCTCAGGGGTTACGATTATCCAGAACATTCCGAGTTCTGATCCCAGGTACCATGTTTAAAAAAAAAAAAAGCCATACAGATTGTTTCTACCTTTTTCTTACTTTGGGATTTCCCAGGTTCCGCCCATCAGGGCCAGAGTTATGACCTGGGATCCAAACTCAGGACCTCCTGCTTGTGAGAAAGAGTCTTAACCCCTGAGCCATCTCTCCAGCCCCCAATAAGAAACATATTTCTAAGTGAGGGTTCTAACTATACAACTATTACTCCAATCGATAAGAAAAATGGGAATTCTGAAATATATGCAGCTTTAACATAGAGGAAAAGAAATAAAAAAGAAGGTAATCAAATAGAAAACAAATAGTTAGTTGATAGACTCCACCTTGCCATTAATTGCAAGCTAAGGATAAATGTCCTAAATACTTAAGCGAAAATGCAGAGATTCTAAGACTGGATCTTCGTTTTTATCAGCAACATCAAACATTTCATTCATAATTTAGTACATGGTCTTGAGTTTTATATTACAATACAGGTATTTTTTTGGCAATTCCATATATTTTGGAGCTTGCTTTCATGCTATACAAGGCTGTAGGCTAGTTAGGTACAGGCAATTGAAGGTTGTTCTCTGGGCACATCTATGAAACAACAGTAGTTAAAACAAGCCCTGAGCATGCCTGCAGAACTCCTAATTGATGTCAAAGATGCAGCCCATGGTTGATTCAACTATTCCCCGGGTAGATGGAGAAGATGGAGGGATAAGATGGCTCAGTATTCTGGGATACTTTGGCCATGAAGTATATAGCAAATACAGTTTTCCCTCCTCTTGGTAATCCATCTAAATATGTAGGGGTCAGTTCTCCCAGTTCCTGGTGTTGGCATGAATTCTCCTGCCACGCTAGGCTATGAACTGGAACAGAGAATCATAAACAAGAATAACCCCCCCTTGCTTCCCTTAGTTTATCTAGAACATTCAGAAAAAACTGCAGCAGAATTTGGTACCAAAAAGAGGGGTATTGCTGATAAATTTGCCTATAAGGCCTGCCTGGGTTTTAAACATCTTGCTTTAGAGCAATGTGAAAATGTTTGAGTATTTTGAAACCGTGGACCACACAATCCACTGAGGAGAGAGCTAAGTGGGCTCTTCAGAAAAAAACAATGCTGAGTGGGTTACAGATTAAGTCCAGCTTATGATAAGGGAACAAAGACTCCTGCAAAGTTGAATTTGAAGATGACAGACTGGTTTGCTTAGTAGAGTGCAGACACGTAGGCAACCTTGAAATTTTGGACAAGGATACAGCAGAAAGTTGAGAAACTGTGGCTATTAGAGAAATTAATGTATTTAAGAAAATCTGGTGTTTTGTTCTAGAAAAATCAGAAAAGTAAGTATTACTTTGCAGTAATATTACCTTGTGGAGACTTCATGTTTTGAAACTCCAGACTTATGTAGCGGAATGAAACCTAGGCTGAAGCAGCTTCTTGCTCTTTGAAAGTTCTGACTACCTATGAAAGGCTTTTCCAGAGCTAGCACATGAAGCTGTTATAACTGTGTTTCAAGTGGCCCAACCTGTTTCTCAACTTTGCTGCAGAATTTGTCGACATGATTCAGGTGGTACTGAATTTTAATGCAAAAATTGAAGGACTGATGGAGAGAGACTAAGATTTATAATCTTGTGGTAAGTTTGGTTTGGGTTTACTGCAAGGCAAAGTGAAGCTTGTATTTACAGGAGAAAACCCAGGATGCTGTAGATGGCAGAACCGTGAGACATGCGCTAAGGATGTCTACGTGTTCAGATTGGAAATGACCTAGAGAAAAGCTGTTTATCCTATGAGCAGAAAAGCAGATGTGATGGAATTACTCAGAACTTGGGAGTCAATCCAGCTAAATTACAAAAAACAGAAAATGGACAGTGAACTACAGGATATGGTATTTCCTTTGCCAGACTTTAGTCTAAATTTTTATTTGATATTTCCTTGCTTGGTTCTAATACTTCCATTCTAATGCTTACTCTGTGCTGAAGTATTTAATTTGATTTTGATTTGGCAGGACCTTATAGTAAAGAGGTTTTGGACTTTTAAAAGAAAAGAGAATTCAAACTTTTGAAATGTTGCAACTGAACTATTAATTACTATTAATATTTCAAAACTGGGCTATAAGACCTTTTAGTGTTGCATTTTGAAAACTTTTAGTATTTAACAGAATATGGTTTGTATCACAATGTGAATGTAACATCTGTGAGGACAAGGGTTGAAAAATTATAGCTTAAAAGTAATATGTTTTGTATCAAGTTGAGAAGGGATGGAATATACTAGTAAGACACAGATGTCAATTTGACAACTGAAGGCTTAGCTTTTGGCACATACGTGAAGAATTTGTAGTTAAGGAACATCCTGAACACTCCTGCAGGATAGTGTCTGATTGACGTGGGAAGACCCAGCTCACAGCTGGTGTATTAAGCATGGTCTTCATTGCTTTATGTCTTTCCCTAGTTTGGGGAAACATCAGGCATATTTATACTGACCAATCATTTGTGCTTTGGAGCCTTCTGTGAAGGCTGTCTTTGGTCTAGCACTTGCCTGCAAATTCTAGACATCTTTCCTTCCCCAATTGAGCTCTTTCATAGTTAGGCACAGGCGTTAACTTGACAGTTGAGCGTTTTGAGCTCTGGGCACATTTGTAGAGAATTAGTGGTTGAGTTAAGCCCAGAGCAAACCTTTAAGAGATTGTCTGGTTGATGGGGAAGGCCCAGTCCATGGTGGGTGGGACTAGACCCTGAACAGGTGAATAAAATACTGAGAGCTGGTTGAGGAAGTCAGCATCCTTGTGTACACTTGGCCAGACATGCTGGTTTGGCAGGTAAGAATGGTCCCTCTCTCATCCATTATGTGGTGATGGTGTGGCCAGTTCCCTCGGCCCTGGTGTTGATACGTGCTCTCCCATCAAGCTGGATTAATAACTGTAAACAGTAATCATAAGAGACAATAAACCGCTTGATCCCTTAAGCTGTTTGATGATCATTTACCAGTAACCATGCAGGCAGACTGTTACAAGAACTCAGTTCTCCCTCTCTAAGTCGTGGACTGGAGATGGTCTCTCAAGACCAGAAATGGGACTCAAATTAACAAAATATGCACTTTGAAATGGACACTCTTCATTCTGCTTGCCTGACTTCCAGAGTTAAATCTTGTCTTTGCTAGTACTTCTCAGTGAGAAGGAAAAGTGTGCTGTTCAGTTAAGTGAACAAAGGCAGAATTCAAACATTCACACATCATATGGCCAGAAACACACAGAGATATGGGAATACGGGCAGATTTTACCATAAAGTGTCAGTAATGGATCTGTTGAAATCCAATGCATTCTTAACTTTTACTTCACCTGATACTCCATTTCTAAAAATGAGAAAATAAAAAGTCTTTGGAAAGTTTGGTTTTTGACACTATGTGCAATATCCATTAAAACAACAGATTTCAAACCTCCAAGGAGCCGTGGTTCCCAACCTGTGAAGCCAAGTCACCTGGACCACATTGGGAACTGACCAACTCTCTGGCTATGTTGTGTCTCTCAGAGAAGTACATCAGCCCTTGGTCCTGCACAAAGCAGCAGTTTAAAGCAGTAGCCCATGCTGTGGTGTTCTTGGTGATGTTTCATGTTTACAAATGGGTGTTTACAGCAGCTGCCATAATTTAAAGCAGATGTCAGAACATAAATGTGAAGCAAGAAATTTAGGGTGGTATTATCTAATCTGGTTCCAAATACTAACAGTAGTTAATATTCATGGTGTTCTTCAGGTATGCGTATTGCTGAATGATCTATTTAGGTTGAAATATTTTAATTCTATTAGTGTGTACAGTCTTCCATCATCATAATAAGCCAGTCAATGATGGATAACCTACATGATGATCTATAGTCCATCTACCCTGGGCATGTCATTCTTCCATCATAAAATAAATTGGTCAGTGATGTACAACTTACATGATGATATATACCCTCTAGCCTAGGCATGTCATAGTAGGATGACATCTTGGTTTTTTAACTAGTGACACGCTGTCAAATGTTAATAATGATTCCCTTACCCAGTCTTTAACAACATCTCTGGCTACTGTTTGCTTAATATTTTATATTAGTGTCACCAAAGATTAGATGGAGTCTCATGGTCAGTACGAAGAAAGCAGAGACAGACATGGTACCAAGGGCAAAGCATAAGAGGCACACTAGGCATTGCTTCCACAAGAGGATCTTAAGAATCCTACTGTAGCAAGCTTAAGAACTGCTTAGTGAAGATGGATGATGCGGACTTAGTCTTGATACAAGTTCTTTTTTTTTGATGTATACTATTTTTATTATTATTATTATTATTATTATTATTATTATTATTATTATTTCCGCTCATAAAAACTTAACAGGTACACCGGTCCCCTCCCTCCCTCCACCTCCCCAACCTTCTTACTCCCCCCTCCCTTCCCCCCTCCTTTCCTATCCCCAGTGCCTCCCCCCAAGTGGCTCCCCCCAACCCCTGGAGCATCCTTTAATGTGCATGCCAAATTTTCCTCTGGGTCCTCCTCTCCATTGAGGTGCAAGGACCCAGGGGCATTTCCCAGAATGCTTTCCTGCGTTCACCTTAAGCTTAGGAACACTACTGTGACTGTCAGTCCCTAGTCTCCAAGGATCCTAGTGCCTTTAGTCCATGCTAGACTTTGTGGGGTCAATAATGTGTTGGACATAGCACAGGGAAATTTGCAGAAGAGGGGACGGTAAGATTGTAAGAGCACAAGGATGGGAGGAGTAATGATATGCAAGATACTCCACACAAGTTAGGGCCAAAGCAATCATAATAGGACTTTGCATGAACTACGCTATGTTGACATCAGTTCTATATCTGTGTGGAGTAGGGAAAGGTCATCTTAGTTGATCGAGTCTGAGGTTAGGCACCTTATCCTGCCCCAAGTTAACTACAGAACCTAGAATCACTTAAATTCTCTGGTCTGGATTTTCTCATCAACCAAAAAAAAAAAAAAAAATAGAAAAAGAAAAAGAAAAATGAAAAAGAAAAAGACTTCTTGCTTCACAACTATCTGATAACTCAAGTAATTGTCTTCTTGCCCAGAAGTTGGAACTATTAAACTTAATAGATGCTTTATTCATGTATTAGAAACTTAATCAACATTATCTATGAGATTTTCTGTCTTCTAAACCTAAGCGCACAAATGGGTCTTTATCCGTAGGGTCCTCAGTCCTTACAGACAGACCTACTGGAATACATATTTTATGTCAATGATAAAATTAGTTGTTCTTCCACATATGTGTATTGTATGTCATTGGACAACTCTTCTTGCTTCCTTTTCCCATTTCAAGCATACATTGAACACAAAAATGACCAGAATATGATATTAGTCCTACAGAATAAAGGTTGCCATATTCTTCTATGAGGAACCAGATATGATTTCAGTTGAATAACTGCCTTATGTTTTATAACCTCTGAAATAGTTAAAAACCCATGCTCAGTGTTTTTTAAAAATAATATGGGGGACAGGTTTTGAGGTCTGGGGCATAGTTTTCTGAGCCCTGTCCTAGGAGGTCATGATTTTGCAGAAAAAAAAAGGTAAGAGGGAGCAATAACAATGAGGAACAAAACATTAACAGACAAGATTTTGAACACAACATAGAGGATCATTCCAACAGCAGAGAGGAAGTACTTAACACAGCACCTATGAAGTGTTGGGCTCTAAGCTAAGCTTCCCACACTTTCAATCACATCCGCAACATGTAGCAAGATTCTTAAGCAGTTGTTCTTTATTATGTTTTGTAGATGAAGAGATGGAGGCACAGAAGTACTGTGCAATGCTACTAAGTTCACGTAGCTTGTGACAGGAAGATCTGGCATTCAAGCTTAGGGAAGTTTTAACAGGTACTGTAGTTGATCTACCTATTGGACTCTAGGCCAATCTTTCCAAGTCTTTGCTGCAAAAAGATCTATTGCAGCAACATGTGGAAACCATGACGCTGAAGCCCATCTTTCTTGCTTAGCTGTATCAAGCATCTGATATGATGTAGCCAAGAATGGCACGAAAAACAAAAGATAAGGCTAGCACCATACAGGGATTATGTGGCCAAACAAACCTAGGTTTATCAATAGTGAGCAGAGATACGGATACTCATTGTTTTCTTATAGAAAATATCTCATTAGGATACAGGGCTATGAGCTTGGTGAGATGCTGGGGTTAGTCTTTTCAAGAAGTCATGTTAAGGGTGAGACTTCTCAATCAAAATGTGAAATAATACTCTTTCTTATTTATTTTATTTGTGTGTGTGTGTGTGTGTGTGTGTGTGTGTGTGTGTACAAGAGAACACACCTGTGTTCCTGTAGAGGTCCAAGGATGACACTAGAAATCATCCTGAATTGCTCTACCTCCTGATTGTTTGTTCTGGGGTTTCTCTGGCTTCATCTTCCGGAGCCATATTCGCAGACCACCACCATACACATCAAGCATTTTCACATGGAATTTGGAAATTAGAGCTCAGGTCCTTTTGTTTGTGAGGTAAAAGCTTTGACCACTGAGCCATCTCCCCTCCCTAAGAATATAGATTCTATATTTAACGTATACTCCTTTCTCTGACTCTTCCTTCACTCCTTGCTGTTACATTTGTATTTGTTCATACAGGACCTGAGCCAAAATATAGACATACTCGCAGTTATCATAGTAAGATAAAAATTTTAGAATCTACATAGCACTTACGTCTTGACACATGCATTTGCTTTGTATTTGGGATAACACTGAAGTGTGAAGAAAGCAAGTGAATTGTGAAGATGACGTCACACGGCTGGTGAGATGACATCACACAGCTGGTCAACATCAGAGCCAAACCTCCCTTGCATCACCTACACGTTATGCACACATGTGTGTGATCTGTGGTGTAAACATTCTTCTCCCGGTGTTGGACAGTCTAGGGGACCTGGTAGTCCCTAAATTAGCATGTCCCTAAATCTGGTCTTCCCATCTGTAATGTACAGTTACTTAAGTAGATATAGAATTCCAAGACATGAGGTATACCCTGTCAGATTCACCTCGGTGAATGGCATTGAAAGTTTACTGCTTTCCTTCTTCTAAGAAATGTGAGAAATCACATTTTACACACGGAGGGAAGCAGGTTTTACAGACCCTCATCTCCCCTTCCTGCAGTTCTCTTTCTGTACACTAGGTGGTGCTGCCTCTACAATCCACAAGGACCTGAAACAAGGCAACATTCTCTGAGGACCTGGGCGGGCCAGCTGGGTTCTGGGCTTGCATTCTTAGAGTGAATATTGTCTCGGAATGAGGCTTCCGTGACAGGATGTCTCTTTCCTGCCTTCATATCGTTTATAAATGGATGATGACAGATTGGCAGAATGTGTCTAGTAAGCCACTTGGTAGATTTACCCAGATTTTACTGCCTGGTCCAGCTGCGCTTGGAACAGTTGTGAATTAGTCAAAGCTATAAAGTGCCTTTTGAATTTGAAATCACACCTGCACCTCACAGCTGATAGGTAGTTTGTCTCTGTCGTGAGATGCTCAGAGGACAGGGCAGCGCGATGTACACCAGATGCAACCTCCCCTCTGACATGAAGTGTATCTCTCATCCCCTCTTACCATTGCTTTTGCCTTTAAATAGTAATAATTGCTTTTTTCGAGAAGCCCATGCCTTGTTAAAAATGAGACTTGTATCCAGTCAAGAAGCAGCCACCTCGAATTTAAGCAATCTCCATTCTATCTCTGTTTGTCCAGTGACAGTTAGTTCCATGTTTGCATTTTGGCTTAGTCATAATATTAATCATTTGAGACAAAAAAAAGAGATGGTAATTTAATTGACCAGAGCTTTCTAAAGAATAGCTGATGCCTCTTTTCCCAAAAGAAAAATTTGGCTAAATAAATAACATGTGTTATAAATAGGTAGATAAATATGTGACTTGGTCAAATCCTTTAGAGGAGTGTCTTCCCCCTCCTTCCAGGCTCATGTGCTTGAATACCCGTTCCTCAGTTTCAGATACTATGAAGCCTTGAGGACATGAATGCTTGAGGGAAGAAGTATGGCACTGGGGGCGTGCCTTGAGGATTGACAGCCAGTCATGCTTCATGTCCCCCTACAGCTTCCTCTCCCTCTTCCCTTTTCTTTTGACCTCTCTCTCTCTCTCTCCATCCCTCCCTCTCCCTCCCTCTCTCTCCTTCTCTCTCCCTCCCTCTTTCTCTCTCTGTCCCTCCCTCCTTTTCCCTCCCTCTCTCTCTCTCTCCTCCTTCCCTCTCTCTCTCTCTCTCTTCTCTCTCTCTCTCTCTCTCTCTCTCTCTCTCCCCCCCTTGAGTATGGCAGTATAATAGATGACCTCCTGCTCCCGCAGCCATGACTTTGCCTACTCTCACGTGCTCCCCATCATGATGGACCATATCTCCTTTGAAACCATAAATCTTTTTCCCCTTAAGCAGCTTGAGTGTCAGAGCATTTATCACATCCACAGAAGAGGAACTGCAACAGCAAACGTAGCTAGAATTCTGAAGAACATTACGCAGACTTTGTGACAAGCACACAACTTTAACCAGGTCTATCAGACATACAGCAGAGACTGCCGAGTCTAATGTGGTCTACACGTGAGTTCTGCACATGTGCTCTGTACTTACCGTCTACACCTGGGCTCTGACAGAAGGGCCACATGGGGTAGGTCACAGGTTAGGAACTTCTGGTTTCACAAGGACTTAGAGGCAAAAGTAGGCAAAGGCAGAGGCACTTAGTAACCCCAGTGACTAGCTTGTGTCTGTGAACATCATGTAGGCTCAAAAGTGGCCATGAGTAACTCCCAGATGCTCTATCAATGAAGCCATTCCCTAGGGAAATTCGAAAGTAGCACTGATTATGTGTTGGGATTATCTGATAAAAGTACGATCAACATGTCATCATGTATCCATCATACATCCTGCTCTTTTAGCCTTTTTAGTAGGGTGCATTAATTGTAGAAGGTGATGATCATTTTGAAACTGGAAGCAACACACATAGATCTCAATAACACATTATTTAGCTTAGGATTTTAATTTAATAATATTCTTATTTAAATTTAAGTTTTATTTAATTTTTAGCAATATTTTTATTTAAAATGCTTCTTGAGCATTTCAGACTTTTCTTCTGATTTTACACATACCAAAACTTTATTATTAAATGTATGTGTTCTACTGTCTAGCTATATCATTCTTTGTTTACTTATGCTCTAAATAAGTTATTTCTAGTCATTCATCATAAATGATAATGTTGCCATTCTGGTCATCTTTTATTTGTCTTTGGGCTTTTTTGCTCCAGAACCCTATTCTAGACAAGAATGTTTTTATTTTAAAGGATGTTCCAGGGATGGGGGGGAGGCACTGGGAGAGAAGGAGAGAAGGGAGGGAAAAGAAGGGGAAAAGGGGGGAGGGAGCTAGGGGGTCTAGGAAGAGGTGAAAAGAGGGATGGGACCAGTGTACCTATTAAGTTTGTATGAGTGAACATAAATAAATAATTTTTATAAGAGAATGTTTTTATGATTTAATGCAAATTTTTAAACTTTTTAAATTTTATTTATTTTGTTTATGTGTGTGTGTGCGTGTGTAACAGAGGGCATTGGGTGCCCCCGTGGTGAGCCGAGAAGGGTGACTTCAGGAATAACGCTGGATAGTTTTATCTCTTGTCTGTTTGCTCTATGATTTCCCAGGCTCCACCTTCCAGGATGGAAGTGCAGGCCACCACCATTTCCACCTGGCATGTTGATGTGGATCCAAACTCAGGACTTTCTACTTGTGGGGCAGTCTTAACCCCTGAGCCATCTCTCCAGCCCAATTTAATGTAAAATTTAAATATTTTTAGATGATCTCAGTTTTCTTCTTAAAACCAAAATTTGGTTCCTGCACTGAGGGACCGATGGTGCTGTGAGACTTGAGGGATGAGGCGTGTGGCTCTGACTTCGCTCCAAGCTCAGGTCCCTTTTATGGAAAACCTCACCTGAGCTCGAGTGAAGTCAGAGCCGCCCAGAAGGTGACGGGTCGGCATTTGCCTGTCACCGTCTGAGTAAAAATCTGACCCTGTAGCTTCCACAGAGCCGCCGTTCACCTACAACAAACCAGCACCAAATTCTGTGGTCCGTACACTAGACACTTTCCAATTTCTACCTCACTTTTCACTTCCCCTAAAATTTCTCATCTTCAGCATGCTATGGCTTCCTGGCTGTCAACAGGACACTCCAGAAACCCTCCTCTTTTAGTTCCTTTGTTAATTCATAGCCTTTCTTTACCACTCAATTTTCAGACAAGTTTTACTTTGTGTAAGTGGGGTGTTTCTGTCTGCGAGGTCAAAGGAAACTTGTGTTGTTTGGGAGGGGAGTTCAAGCCAGCCTTAAACTCTCAATGTGACCCAGGTTGGCTTTGAACTCTGATCCCACCACCTAGACTCCCGCATGCTAAGAAGCATTCTCGAAAGTTCCTCTTCCATGAGTTGTATCATCCATTCTTCTCTCTCCTTTCCTTCCAGTCCCTTTCACATATTTCACATTTCACAATATATATCATATATTTCACAATATATCACAATATATTATATCTATCTTGGAGGAAAGAGAGGGTCTTGGTGTGGCCATCTCCTTATCTGTTTTCTGCCTACCACCCACCCTTCTCCCCCTCAAGTTTGATATGACAACTGACCAAGTAGCTGAGAGTGAACCGCGACACAAGTTAATGTAGTTGTAGAAAATGACAAAGGGGGAAATTAAGTTATCATCATAGTGCTGTTTTCTGGCACGCTTTGGAGAACACGTAAGAACATTCACGAGAAAGATGCCACTTCCTTTTACTTGCTGCTGCTTTTCCTTCTTTATGACTGTGACCCCACCAACCCACCCAATTCATATGCAGAAGCTCTAATCACACCATTATGGTATGCGGGAATGGAATTCCAAAAGATAATCAGCTCGTTAGAGTAGTGTCTTCATGATGAGGTCTCTGTGTCCCTATAAAAGGAAACGACACAACCCCACACAGACCCTCTCTCTCCTCTGTGTCTACATCTGATGAAGAAATGCATTATTCAAGCAAGGAAGGAGCAAGTTTCCAGGGACTAGATGTTTTGGTCTTGGACTTTTCAGTCTTCATAGTTAGACGTTTTTACCCTGAAACTGGGTCAGGCACATTCTTGACTTGCATTCGCATGACATTCTAGCAGAGTATTGAGGATACTGACTGCCTCGGGCTAAAGGGAAAGGTCTCCTGTTTGGGCAAAAAGACCAAGACCTGAGCAAGATGTTCAGGCCACAGCAACCACCCCAGTGAGTCAGCTGGTGCAGGTGCATGGAGAAAATCGTGCCCTGAGCTGCTTCCTTGAACACTCCCTGCTAAGGAAATTCAGCACTGAGATGGTTAACGCGAGCCTTGAAGTTCTCCAGACTTCTAAGTCCTGTTTCTGTCATTTCCCAGATCTTTGACTGTGGTCGTTAATGACAGTTATCACCCTGATGCCTAGAGGACAGGCTTCTTGGCAAGCTTGAAGAGATTTCTTGATTTTATTAATTGATGTGAGGATACTCACTTAATAGCATGTGGGACTACTCCTAAGGCAGGTGGTCTGGAGCTACATAAAGGTGGAAAGAATGAGCTTAGCACAAGACAGCTAGTAAGTATCTGCGTGCTGATTCATGGTTCTCTGCTCTTGCTATAGATGTGATGCACCAGCCCTTTCAAACCTCTGCTTCTGCAACTTCTCTGCAGGAACAGACTGCAGTCTGGAATATGAGTCCGTTAAACCCTCTCCCCTGTGTGTCGCTTGGGTGTATGCTTTGTGCAGCAAAGTATGGCGAAACTTTGGAGAGGACACTTAATATTCCTGACATTCATTTCTTACAATAAATGTAGACATTTCTGCAAAATTTATTGATAAATAAATTTTATTTTATTTATAAATAGCCTATACAATGCTTGCTATAGGATGAAACTTGTCTCTCCAAAATCTACATGCTGAAGTCCTGCCTCAATACTTCCTGGTATAACTGTGCTTGGACAAACAGTCATTAAAGATATAATTATGAACATGTTAGATCAGCCAGATGCTTTAGTGGGTAAAGACGTTTGCCACCAAGCATAGCAAGCCTGAGTTCTGTCCCCAGAGTCCACATGGTAGAAGGACCTTTGCATATGTGCACACAACAAATAGAGATAAATAAATGTAAACAAAAAATAGGTTACGTGCATGAGCCCTAACAGAGTGTGACCAGTGCCTATATAAGAAGAGGCTAGATTCAGATGACATGAGGCACAGAGGGATGACCGTATGAAAACTCAGAACCATCTACAAGCTGAAGAGTGAGGCCTCTGGAGATACTATCCTCGAGGAGAGGTTGAATTTAGCACTGGACTAACCAAGTTCCAGTCCATGGTATTTTGCCCTACAGCACTGGCAAAGTAATATAATGTCTAAAGCATAATACTCAAGTCAGGGAGGTTTCTTGCATATGTTACCTCTTTCCATTTACATAATAATGCTTAAATACAGCATTAATAAAAATGAAATTTAAAATATTGGTATGCGATAAGCAGCTACTTACAAAACCTGCTACAAAGTTCTAAATGAACTTCTGCTGAAAAGAATGTTTTAACTGTATTCTCCTTTTGCTCTTAAATGCTTGTTTCAAAATATTTCCAAAGTGATGGAACATATTTTACCAATAGTTCTCTCTTTTATTTTTTCTAAGCACTTGGTGAAGTCTCTAAAGCCAGGAACCACAGCCAGGCTGAAGGAGAAGGTAGCGCCAAGCTTTTTATTGTCAGAAGGTGACACTGTGACCATCAACAGGAGCGATGGGTGGAGCATCCAGCCTAGTGCAGGAATAGAAGACAAGGTTGTGGATAGGTCCAAAGGTGTCAAAAGAAAAACTGAATTCAAAAGACACAGTCTTGATTGAGACTGGACTTTTGTCACGCTCTTGGCTATTCTTGACCTCCTCATACCTGGCTCCCCACCTGATCATAGCACTCAGTCAACACCACGTCCCTAGTCTTTGTCATTCTGAACTGTGATCAGTTTGAACCTAGTAAAGTCCTGGTGATGTAGTTCAAAAAGTGTTATTTGCAGCAACCAGGAAGGCTGCAATGTGCTAATGAATTTCAGCAACAAACAACTACATTACATAACAATTCCCCTTTTGACAAGGTAGGACTGCTCACTTCATTGAGACTTGTGCTTCTCCGACCTGCATAATGACTGACATACCAACATGCCCCCATAGACTACCTAGGAAATCAAGAAAGATAAGAACATACAATGGAAACTTTGGGATCTAAAGCTGGATGAATGAAGGGAAATGCCCCTATCAGTGGTGTGGCTGAAAGAAAGGCAACTGGGTATGCCACAGAAGTCTGAACCCCACAAGAGTAGACAAGCCAGAGGGAACCCTGAAGTCCATAGAAGCAGACAGACAAGAGAGTGACAGGGAGTGGGAGGGATTGATGAAGAGAAGGGAGGGGATGTGAGGGAGGGGGGAACGGAGGGAAGCAGGGATGAGTACTCAATATACTTGTGAAAGTAGAAAAATAAAAAATTAATTAAAAAGCAATAGAACTGAGATTTATAAACTAAGAGTCTGGGCAATACTGCATGGATAACCAAACACATAAAATGTATATCTGGTTGCATTTGCAAGAGAGATAAAAAATAAATTAATATTGAAGTATTCTTGTGACAAGTAACAGAAACGGACTTCCATTTTTTTCCCTTTTAGTAATTATCCTTGGGTTCTATACATTATTGGATTGTATAAAGTTATATACACAGAAGGGTACTACTTTGGGTTAGCAAGTATTATGGTTTAGTAAATAATTAAAACCTCAAGATCCAAGCTGTGAATCTAGATCCTCTAATCATCTGAATTGCAATTATAGTCCAGTTTGTTAATATCTTCCAAACTCAGTTTCCTCATGTGTAAAGTAGATGGCAAGGCAGCATGATGTTGTGTAGAATAAGAAGAAAAGAAAAGAAAAGGAAAGACAGGACCAGAAAAAAGAAAAGAAAAGAAAAAAGAGAAGAGAAAAGACAGAAACTGGCGCACAGCAACTTGTTGGTTGAAAGCTGACACTTGTCGCTGTGGTTGTGTTTCCAGGCTTCATTTTTGCAGAACAAAGTGTCTCCACTCTGCATTTCCTTTTGGTCATCCTATGTCTTCCCCAAAGGGGACTCAGAAATATCAGTGTTCACTACATTCCTTGGAGTGGATATTGGAAAATCCAAGCAGCCACTTCATGGATCCGAAACCCACCCAAGAGACATTCTGGTATTTTTTTGTACTGTTTGAGTTCACAGTTTCCCAACTACTTTTCTCTACCACGCTCACAAGTGATATGGAGCAAGGAGAAACTAAACTCTGGGCCAAAGCACACTGGAGCCAGTCTCCCGTTGTGGGCAGACCAGGGCTGCATCTGCGATGTGCCCAGCCAGCCACTGTCTCCAGACTCGGCAACCTAGCAACTGCTCATTGATAGCGGGTGTGGAACAGTTAATTTTCTTGTTTTTCCATTACCTGTTCCTGTGTTCTGCATGGTGACGATCAGTTCTGTTGAGTTATTAACCTCCTCCCATTTCCCCGCAAAAAAAAAAAAAAGCTTGACTGGAAATTCCATTTCTTTTACCCATATTCTTACCTGGGTGGTTTAGGAGAACCAATGACTTCACTCATGTGTTTATATTAAAGGTTTACTGCAGAGACATTGGTTAATCGTATCCAAAATGAATTTAGGTCTGTTCTAGTAAATCTGGAGAATGAATATGCTTCATGAATTTCACTGCTATTAACATAAAGGTCACATTCAAAGGAGGGGCATGAGCTGCAAAGGGATGCCTGGACTTAAATGTCTAGGGATTAACATTTAAATTCCACAGTCCAGTTTTGTTAATATTCAAGTGTATAATTTGAAATGCTGGTAGATTCAGAGAAGGGAATTCAAAGGAAAAAGTAAGTACTGAAGTTGCCCTCAATCTATTATGAATCTGAATCAGCTTTCGGTTTGTTTAATTTTAGACAGTTTCATGCATATATATATATATATATAATGAATTTAAATCATTTTTATCCTGTATTGACTTATCCAGTCTCTCCTCCCTTTCCCTATTGAAAACCATCTTCCCAAACAGTCTTCCTTCTACTTTCATGTCTGAGTTTGCTTTTGTTTATATGTGTGTATGAGAGAGAGAGAGAGAGAGAAAGAAAGAGAGAGAGAGAGAGAGAGCACGCGCACACATGAGGGTGGCATGCATCAGAATGTGTGTCTGAACACTTTACTAGAGTGTAGGCATGCTACCGAAAAATGTTAGATGATCATGATTTGTTACCTCATAATATGGATTACTTAACTAAATGTGTACAAATATTATCATTTTCACATGGAATCAATTGAAAATCATTAATGATGTATTTTACCTTTTATTTTTCTTATGCCGGCAAACACAGCTCCAGTGAGTTCATGCATGCGTAGAGCAGTCATGTCCAGAAGACACTGCTTGGTGGCACTCCTTCCCACCCTCTGTCACATACTTTCTTTCTATGTTCTGTTCCTCTATGCTCTCTGCATCTCAAGCGGCAGATGATATATATGTCCTCTTTAGGGCTAATCACTCCATAGTCATATGCCCTCTGTATTTTGGCTAGTTATGGTTATCTCTATTAAACACCTTCTATTATGAAAAAAAGTTCTCAGTAGAAGACTGAGGGCCACATTAATCTATGGGCATAAAGATAAGCATTTATGTGTTCATATAACAAAACAATAGCAATCCCCCCTCAAGGATTATGAATTCCGAGTCTGCAGGTGTGAAGGATTGAATTCCAAATGCTTCATCAGCTTTTCAGCACCTGGCATGAGTTCCCTCAAAAAAGATAAATAAAAAGAATGGATTTTAAGTCTAATAAGAAAGCATTGGGTTACCTCAATGATATTCACACTGTTGTTGCACCAATAGGCATCTCTTTCTAGATTGGTTGCAAATGTAGCTTAAAGAATTGACAGCTGGAATTCACAGCTTCCATTCACACACCAGACTATACAGGTCCTTCTAACATTGTGAAAGCTAGCCAGCAGGTAGGAAAGTTTCAGGTCACTTCCATCTTGATTTTCCCATGTCCTGTTATCAAAGTGTATGGTGTTTCAGCAATAGAGTTTTACCATCAGGTACTGTGGTCAACAAAGAGCAATGGCTAAAACCCATAGTCATTTGGGACCCTCTGTATGAAGGTGTCACACACAGAGTACTGGGTGTTTTATTTAATCACCTATGATTTGTGGGAGGCACACAGAAAATTAGTTCCAGTCATTTTTTTATTCTTCTCTGTGTGTATTTAGTTGCACGTTACCTTCATTCAAACATTTTAACTGAATTCTTAAATAATCTTATAAAATAGTGGGTTTCTGTATAGTTGTGTCATATATCCCTAGTATATTCCTCTTCTGCCTACTCCCAAATCACCCCCACCTATACCTCCATTACTTCTCTTTCACCTTCTTACCAAAACTATGATCTTCTCTATTGTATATACATACCACATTTTAATAAGGCTAATTTTATATTTATTTCATTATGGTTCAGTTTTGGAAGATCATGTGCATTTAGAAATTCATCCAGCTCTTTGAGATTGTCCAATTTGGTGAAGTGTAAAATTTTAAAATATGTCCTTGTGATTGAATTTCCTCAATATCTTTTTTGATGTCTCTCTGTTTATCTTTAACTTTATTAATTTGAAACATTTCTGTCCTTCATTTGATTAATAAGAACTTGTCAACCTTTTTTAACTTATTGAAGAACCAGCATCTTGTTTCATTGATTCCTTTTATACTTTTTGTTATGATGGTTTCTATTTCATTGTTTTTTGGTCTGAAATTAGCTATTTTTTCATCTACTATTTTGGTATGGGAGTTTGGTATCATTTCAATTTTCTGGAGCTACTGAATTCAAATAAACGCCAAGATTTCCATTATTCAATCCTTGTCTCTCACAGAGAATCTACTTATAATTTATTTTCACTGGCAATAATAAAGTACTGATTACAAACAAGTGGGCATTCATTAAATTTTTTTAAAAAATAAATCGCTTCCCTTCCATTCAATATCATAAAAATATATTAATAATTTCATATGTATTTTAAGATAGTAAATTGTCTCCACAAATGTAAAAAAATGCATTTGAAAAATCTAAGCAACATTCATGCTAAAAGATTAGAAATTGCAAATAAAGAATTTAATAAATTGATTACATAGGAATTAATGTAACAACAAAAACACATCAAGCAATGAATGTCATGGTAAACTTGTACAGTATTGTACTAAACTCAGCAGTACCTGGGGAGCACAGTCATAAATGTTGTTACTAGGTCCCATTAACACTGTTCTGTGGATCATATTACTGCAGCATTGTAAATGAATAAGTAATTTAAAATTTTAAAAAGACTATTTATAAATGCCACAATGTCTGTGCATACTTGGTATGCACTAAAATGTAAAGAAAGCAAGTAAACAAAAAAATATTAACCCAAATTTTCTTGAGTTTGTAGCTCTGGCAATGACAGCTGAGCATCTACCATGTTCCTGAACATGCGCTTGACTCTATAAATGAAGGCATACCTATCTTTAAGAAGATTTCAGTCTAGTCAAGTCAGGTAGATAGAAAAATAGCTGTCATGAGTTTTATATTCAAGACTGCATCGCTAATCTAGAGGGGAGAAAGAGAGGAAATGTCCTTTTCCTTCTTCTCCCTCTTATCGATGCATTATGAACAAGAATAGTCATTTGCCCACAATCCTGGAGTCTCAGTTGCAGGTCTTTTGTCATCCACAAGAATTCTAACTATATCAGAGCTGGAGGAAGAAAGCTTCTTGCAGTAAGACATCATGTTCTCTGTTCTGTGTCTCACAGTCTTGCTGAAACCTGGGGACCCTTCAGGAAGGACAGTTGTTAAGTCCCCTCACTTCTAAATGGTTGAGTTTCCATTCATTGTCCTGGAAATGGCATGAGGAGACAAGATTGATTATTGAACATTTCTCCATAGCTTATCAGCTTATCTTAAAGCATTGGTATTGACATGTCAGATACTTAGCGATTGTTCTAATGAAGGGAAAAGTACTGATTAGTGGTGTCTTAAGAATTCAGCAGTGTCGCCTTATCCATCATCAAACTACTGCACTAACGTTACTAACTATTGCAATGAAGTAAAGCATACACCATCAACTCTGGATACTTTGTAGGAACCAGATCATCATATTATCATTTGACATTTTGAGCTCCAGACAGAAGACACTAAAATTTATATTTTTGAACTCTAAAGGGAAAAAAATGGATGCTATTTATCAGGTTCTTAAATCTCCAACAAAAACATTTCACTTTCTTCAAAGGTCAGAAAAAAACCGTCATGTTGAATGTGGAATGTCAATATGTAGGTTGCAAGCATGGTGCACTTCAGGCATGGAAAGTAGTCTGTGCAAAAAGATAGAAAATTGCAAAGGACTCAGATGCAGGTATTCAGAGGCTAGCTTCTGCCATGACCCAAGGGAAATAGTAATATAAGTTTGATAAGGTAAACTTCAGTTTTGCTTGGAAAAGCTTATCATTCAAACCCCAAAGAAAAGCATGTCTTTATAATTTTATGAACAATAAGGCCCAGATTTATTAGCAGCACATGACCTAAGTCACATTTGAGACTAAGTAATAACATGGAAAGCATGTTGAGATCAGGACATTGATGGCTTAACATCATGAGACAGATAATTCTCAGTTGGTTTACTCCCCAACACTGTGAGCAGAGTGACTTGGTTGGGTTAGAAGCAATCAGAGTAGATGGAGCTGGGGAACTATCTCAATAGATAAGATACTTACTCTGAAATCATAATAACTGGACTTTTGATGACAAGAACCTGTATAAAAGGGAGGCAAACGGGGTTTTCACCTGTAAGCCAAGCACTCTCAGAAGACAGGGAATCCCCTGGCTAGCCAGCCTAGAATATCGGAGGATTTTGAACTAAATTGCAAGATTCTACCTTAATAATAAAAGTGGAGAATAATCTGAGAGGACACCCAAGGTCAATATCTGGCCTCCAAACACATGCACACATGTGTATGTGTACCTGTGTGTACAAGCACGCACTCCCAGCTGCATACAAACATACTCAAAAAGGAGTAGAGGAATAATGTGGGAATGAAGATTGGTAAGGAAACATATATTGTCTTCAATACTTTGTCAAAAGATGAGCCTTCGGCTTGAAGAGTAAAGGCAGCTCTTAACGTCAGATTTAAAACTCTTCAATGCATCATGACACATTTCCTGATGTCCACATCCAAAATACTGCAAAGGTGCCAAGGCCCTGGAAGCCCCGGGAGACCAGACGAGCATTGTAAACAGAGAAATAAAGCTCAAGGACAAGAAGAATGTGAGAGAGGGCAGACATTCACCGAGTGCTGGTGCAGCTTAGATGAGAGTCCGGCTAGCCACAAGGAATGACTTCCTTAATCTCTAGTCTGAATTGGAAGGAATCTTAAAGCAATAATGCAATCTTAACAATCTTGTCCTGGTGCACACGGAGAACCCACATGCCTTTTGCATCACTTTCCAGTAGGGCAGATAGACTCAAAGGTTCCTTTTCCTAGGTGCTGATGCACAGGCACAATAGGGAGGGTTTCTCTTTAGTCATTCACTTTTAGCTTCATGGTCTGGAGAACCCAGATTCATTTTCTCATTGTTTCTTTGTGGCATTTACAGGCTTTTCCCGAGGATGCCTGTCTTACTCTCTGTAGCAATGTCCACCGGCTGCATTGTGTGGAACACCTGCATTATTCACGACAGCAGAGACCACTTCTCTGCCATCAAGACTCCTCATGGCCAGAAGTGCTGCCAAGCTCTGCAGCGTCGTGGTCTAGAGCGCTACAGTCGTCATGCTCTTGCCCCATGTGCATCCATTTTGACTACTCCACTTTCCACACTGTCACTGAAGAAGCAGTGGCTTTACTCCTAAATGTCTGGTTCGGGGACCAGACATGCATTTTTGCCACTTTATTTCTTAACTCTGATACCAAGACACCTGTGGAGGAAGCAGTCCCATGCCCAACCCAGTGCTTAGCAAGAGTTCAACGGTATCCTTAGTGACGTCGGTGTATTGTCCAAGACCCCACCTTTGCACCCAGATCAGCTCTGAAAAAGATTGTTGTGCTAAGACTTCCTGGGAAAATTGCACTGGTCTCCCAACATACTCTGGATAAATTTTTAGCATTTCTGCACTACAGGACAAAAGATAGCACTGAAGAACGTTTTTAAAACATTCTTTTGGAATAATCAATGATTCTGCTCTCTCATGGGAAGAGCAATTAAGCTTCATATCACTTTTGCTGACCTTGAAATTTTAGCAAAAATACATTTTGCTTCTCTGGTGATGGATTCTGCTTCCAGAGCTTGCTTTCATAGCTTAGTCTGAAGTTAAATCTAAGATTCTAAAGATGTTATTCTAAAACATATTCTTTTGGTTTCTGCATATACATTCTCAAATATGTACATTTCCCAAGTTGCTATGATTAATTGTAAGCATTCAAGGATTTTTTTAATGCTTAGAAGATTTACATTCTCCTAATGGATTCAGAACACGTTGTATTTTTAGTATTCATTAGCTATGATGCTTATTCTATAAAACAGCAACAGAAGTAAATAGAAAAATGCCAGTGGGGCCAATAATGAATTCTTCTGAGGCAGTAGTGAAGTGTATGTTTTCCTCTGGCATTAAGTGAAATGTTTCTATGAAGAAAATATTTTAGCTTGAATGTAAATTATATTGCAGTATAGAATGTACTCAAAGCAAACTATTTTATTCAGACTTTTTCAATTGTTCGAAGCAGTACTTTACAAGCTTATTGAGTTATTAATGAAATATTGCTTACTGGTAAAAAATATGAAAAATTTAATGAGAACAAAAAATTCCCACATGCTGCCTTTCCCTTGGCCACGTGGAACTGATCACAGCAACATTTTATGATTATTATGGTAAATGTTTCTAGCCCGTATGGAATTTGCATTTTCTGCTGCCTTTTGTTTTTATACAAAATTGATTTTTGAAGGTTTTTTTTTTTACTTCTAGTGATGGATGATTTTCACTCTAAAATGTTCTTTATTTCTATTAATCAGATATTGAACTCAAAGTGAAAGTATCTCTATGAATGTGATGTAATCATTGTTAATATGATATGAAATTACAGGACATAAATCACTGAAATTTTGTTGTAAACTATGATTGAGAAGTGAAAACTTATTTTAGTCATTATTAAATAACTTTGACATTTTATGTACAGGCTAATAACTTTTGTTTTATATTTACATGTAGGCTCTATCGAATAATATGCCAATGCATGCCAACAATTCATTTTGTAATTTTTTATGTTTTTAAGAATTTTTAACTCAAATTTTTATTTTACATTTACATGTAGGCTATATCAATAAATATGTCAGTGTATGCCAACAACACATTTTGTACATTCGTGTATTTTAAAGAAATTCTTCTATTCAAATTTGAATATGTTTCTTGGGGATTGAGGAGATGGGTCATTGGTCAAAGCCTTTACTTTGCAAGGAAAAGGACAGGAATTTGAATTTCCTAGATCCTAAGTAAAAATGCCATGAGAGTGGTGGTCACTGAAAATTCTAGTTCTTCAAGGAAAATCTGGAAATCGCCAGAGCACATTGTCCAGTCAAAAGTCCCTAATGGAGGGCTGTCAGGATGACCAAGCGGTCTAAGTGCTGCATTCAGGTCACAGTCTCCCCTGGAGGCATGGGTTCAAATCCCACTTCTGACAAAATTCCCTAATGGCATGCTCTAGTTCTGAGATCCAGACTCAGAAAAGGAAAGTGGAAGAATGAGGGCAAATGGTTCCTCATATTAAGCTTGAGCCTCAACTAGACACACTAGGCACACACACTCAAGTACACTCGTTGACATACACCCACACAAACACAAGTACCATCCACACGAAAACACGCACACACAATAACATTAATAGATAGCTTTCTTTAACATATATAGCATAGCTTTCTTTAACATATATAGCTTAGTGTTGCAGGCAAAACTAGTGAAATGAGACTAATCACATGTTCCTTTATAACTTTTCATAACCGGGTTTGTTTCTTCCCTCACCAGAACTCAAGTGGTATGTCTTTAATATTTAGTAGATCGGGTTAGAGAGATAGCTCAGGGTAGCAGATAGCTCACGAGTAGAGTTCATATCTCACTTTAAAAAGCCAGGTAGAAATGTACTTGTGGCTGTGTAAGAGTCAATTCCTTTTTACCAAACCCTGAAATATGCATATGTGATATAAATTCAAGGTCTCATATCTGAGAATAAAATAGTTTCACTGAGATAGGATATGCTGAGAGAAAGACACATTGGCGAGTGCCACTAAGGAAGTGGACTCCCAAAACAGCACAGTCAAACTACTAAGATGTCTTCGCCAGATAAGGTTTCCGCATGCATAAGTCCAAGCCAAACTCACTCAACCGCTGAAGAAAAAAATGACATGTGACCCACAATCAAAACAAACAAAGAAAATAAATGAACAAGTTAGCTCAGCTGTTGGGTTAGGGTATACATTAAAGTAGTTATTATGATTGTTCCCAATAAAATACAGGAAAGCTTACATTCATGAATGAAAATATAATGACTATAGAGTTACAAGTCCATCACAGATCATTGTAGGGAACACAAGCAGATGCATGGATTTAAAATGACTTTCATATTTGTAACAAGCCAATGTTTAGTAAGCTGATAATATGCAACTGATGCAACTGATATAATGAAAAATATTAAAGATCTTAACATCAGAAAAGTATGGCAATCACCTCACTACATGGGTTTACCTTTCTAGGAGGTTCAAGCCACACTACAACAGGAAAAGGAAATATACAGGTCTTTGTAAAAAACAAAATCACTCGATGTTACAGATGTTGAATGGTTTATAGTAGAATATGAAGAAATGTTTATAAAAAAGAATTCACAGATGGCAAAGATGATCTACAAAATGCAACTGTATATAAGTCACATAGAATTGACAATGTATTTAAAAATGAAACATTTTTAGAAAATACTCAGGAATAATTTGAATGATAGCCACACCAAATATCTGTCCTTAGAATGGCATTGTATTGCTGGGATTACAAGCTACTGTCATGCTTGGGGTCATGATATAGGGTTCTGGGAGCTGGAACCCCAGATCTTATATTTGTGAGGCAAACATCTCACCTGTAGTGGATATTCTTGATTGGTTAATGCAGGCATGCTGAGTTCAGGCGTGTTTTCTTGACTACCTACTTAATCATCCTCTCAGCCACACTTTCGCGTTTCTATAAATGACTTCTTTCACATCTGTCTTCGTCTCACTCAACATTTTATTCCCCTCTTTTCCTGTGACTGATTTTGTTACTCACAACTTTATTCTCTGCATTATCAGTTTTCCCAGTGACAACTAAAATCTGGCTGTTCGGTTTTTAACCCCAAGCTCTTTTTTGCTCACTCAGCATCCTTTTTAAGGAGCCTGCATAGCATTCGCACTTCTCTTGATGTGGCCTCCTTTGGTTCCCTTCAAATTCTAAAGTCATACTTCAGAGTTCATATCCTCTTGCTCTTCACTGAGAACACAAATGTATGAAATGTTTTCATTATAGATAAAACTGCACTTCAGCTTCATTGTGATGCAACAACACTTCCTTTTCCTCGTTCAACATTAAAAAAAATAGTTTTGTAGCTGTGGAGATCATATGCCAGGACCCTGTCCCTCAATGTGGCTTCATTTAATTCAAAGACTTTGTTCAAAGATGGAGGCTTTGGATAACAATTGAAAACAGAACTTTCGTTTGCATGCTGTGATCAGTTCCGCAAGATTTGAATAGAGAGAAATTCCTCTACATCTAACCCACATGCACATTCAGGAAAGGCCCTGAACACTAATAAAGGAGAAACAATTCTGCAAATCAGGAAGACAAAGACATTATTCTAAGCCCCTGAATCTCCAATACCTTCTTTGTCTCATCAATCCAAAACTTAAATGCCAGTTGTATCATAGTCAAGCTGCCCATCTGTGTTGTAATGGAAACTTGGATATATTAGACATCAATACAGTTTTAAGGCCACTATAGAAAAATTACAAAGGACGTACACAAATTGCAAAGATGTACTTAGGGACAGCATTTTAACTGAAAGTATGTACTGAAGCCAGATGGAACAGTGAACTAACTTCCTGTCTGCGGTCTGTGACAAGCACACATTCTCTTCAGATTAGACCTCTGTTTTTGGATTGTCTCACATTTTAATTGACTTTCCCAGTTGACTTCTTGGGGAAGACCACCGTTAGTCCAAGCCTGGGCTCCATGACTCTTTCTATCTTCTGCCACAGAACGAAAGCACAGGAAATTCCTAGAATATCACTCTGGAACTTTTAAGAATTCTAACATCCTGAGAGCATCAATCAGGGGTCATACAACTGTAGCCAACTTTAAACTTTTACCCAAATGATATAACTTTTTTGTTAGCTGCAGCTTAAATCTTTGCGTGGAGCATGAGATGCCAAAGAGACCACTATGACAGAAAAAATAACATTGATGAAAAAACAGGCATTTAAAGTAGCATCAATTGCCTCAGCTAATACAGCATAAGCACTTGCAAACATAAAAAAGTGGAATCAAGAAAGATTAGATCAAAATCCTACTCACCACCTTCACTCCTGTGTATATATGTACTTAAAATATTTGCGACCCATATGGACTTTATTTTTTAATATTTATACATTTATTTATTCATTCATTTATTTATTTGGGTGCATGTGGGGGGGGTAATGCCTGTCAAAAGGCACTGCATATGCCCATAGAGGTTCCATCTCCTCTTGGCTCTGCTCTGGAGTTTCCCAGACTCCCCCTTCCTTGCAAGGCCAGAAGTGTAAGGGAACCAGTGTCTGGCATTTTTATGTGGGTTCCAGGATCCAAACTCATGTCCTTCTGCTCAAGAGGCAGAGACTTGACCCCTGAGCCATCTCTGTAGCCCCTGCATGGGACTTTGCAAGCCACACACACGAGTATCTGAGAACAGGGGATAAATTGATGTAAAAGGAGAAAGTTTGTAATGAGAATAAGTCCACAATTGAGACTGGAAAATAAGTGGTAAAACTGACATGAGTACACATAAAGTTTTAAAAGGATATAAACAAATTTTTTAAAGTTCCAGAACATGAATTATTGAAGGTAATGACCTCTGGGGTGTAGAATGGAAGTCACAAGGGAGAACATGGCTTTTCAATGGAATAACTTGGTTTTTCAATTTTTTAGCATGCATATGTGTTTCTTCCCTAATAAAAATTAATTTTGAGATTTATGCACCTAAAAATCTGAACTTGTATATTTACTATCTGGTTTATTTTTACTGCATCACTTTGTACAGCATAAATGATAACTTCAAAAAATAAACTTTGAGGCAAAATTAAGATATTTAGAGTTAGTCGTTCTCTGTCAAAGTCTGATGATTATTATTCTTACTGGAAAACTACAGAATAGTTCACATAAAGTAAGGAAAGAATGTGTTTAAACTAATGGCATTGTTAGGTGCGATTGAGCGGCAAATTCATTGATAATGTTTCATGTAAAGATGATTTGAACGTGAATTGTCACTCACGGACTCCTGTGTTTGCTCTATAGCTAATGTTAATATTTGAAGCTTTGAGAGGTTGATCTTTGCTAGAGGAAAGAATGTCACAAGGGGTGGGCCTTGAGATTATTTGGTGGTCAGCCCTGCTTCCTCTCAGTTGGCTTTTGTTCTCTCTGCCTTCCTGGTGGCCTCAGCCACCTGATTGGCCTCTTACTTCATGCATCAGCCACACCTTCTGCTATGCAATTCCCACCATAATGGATTATATCCCCCTCTGGAACTGAAAGCCAAATAAATCTCTCTTTCTCCCTTTAATTGATAGTATTACACTGTTGTCTCAAAGCAGCAAAAAGAAAAGTAACTACAACAGATGACCTCAATATAATTGCAAAATTCCAAGTGGAGATACTTTCCCAGAAGATACTATATAGAAATATTGCACTCTACCCTCATAAAATGTTGAACTGAAGTTTAGTAAATTCAATCACTGAAGAAAACTTTTGGATTGGATTCCTTAGTCTGATGTAGGGTTTTGGCTTCCAGAATGCAGAGCTATACCTGTAAGGATTCTGCTCCATTCTGCCCACCTGACATCATCCTCACATACTTGGAAAGAGAAGCACAATGCATGAGCCAAAGTAATTCCAAGATACTCAATGAGCTTTTCTTTAAATATCACAAGCATATCTGATAACATAACAAATTGATTTAATAACCCGGTCATCACAGACATGAACGGAACTGTCAACTCTTGCAAATTATGACTGGAATGGAAGAACTACATGACTCTATTTTACCTGTTCGGGTGTCTGGAGTATGAATTTCTACCATCAAAGTCCCCCTGTGTAGACCACTTCTTCTCCAAGAAGAATTTCAGTCGATGACACCATCTCCCTTTACATCTTCGTGTGACTTAGTCATTGCCTACTAGCTAAAGAGACCTTATTGCAGAAAGAGATCTCTGCAAGATGAAAGCAAAGAATGAAGGTGAAAACAAGAGGGGGAGAAGATTTAGAAAAAGAATTGATTAGGTGATGGTCCTGTGTCCACAGCTGTAACAAGCAGAACTGCAAAGTGAAGTAAAATAGATAAAAGAATCTGTCCTGACTTTTTTTTCCCAACTGAATAGCTTCAGATAAGGTCACCCTTCCTAACTTTGCTTCTTCATATGTGAAATGAGACTAATAATAACCACTGTGCCATCTCAGAAGACATTGCTTGAGAAAGTTCAATGTAACATTTTATGGTGGTAAGAATAGCCCTGTCGCCGAGTTCTGCTAATTCCACTAAGAGTTCTTCTAATACAAAAATAGGCATTGGCGAGGAGGATAAAAAACATGAGCTTTTACAGTAGAGAATCAGCTTTGCTTAATAATAATACATTGACCAGCCACCATGCTCCCTCCTAGAATGAAGTGGAAATCAGAAGTGGAAGAATCATTCCCCTAACCAAGAAAATCGCAAGAACTCCTGTGGCATTTGAGAGCCAACTGTTATCAAGAATTTCCTGCCCCGTGGTAGAAACACCACTAAAGATGTCATCTCCCAAAGGTTTCACAACTGCTCTATGGTGTCTATAGACTCACAAACACAAGAAGCCACAGAAGTTCTGTTAGTGGTTTTTAAATTTTCATGTGCATTGAAAATTGTTCAAAAGCCTGTTATAAAAGTATATGACTATATAGTACATAAACAATAGTATATAAAAATCTGTACATACTCCTAAGAATTCTGATTCAGCATGTCTTCATTTCAGCATAAGAATTTGCAATTTAATAAAAATCTCCAGGTAGGCTGAAGCAGGTGACATATGAACCATGTTAACATTGTTAACTGTGGTTAATTCCGAATTGTCCATGCTATGACAAGACCGGTGAAGTCATATAGATATAAGAATAGATATAAGCATCTGTCCTGCCTTTTTTTGAAATTTAGAGACACAGAGAGTACATATTTTTAAAACTCATTATTGCAAACATCATCTGAAGCGATCAGAAATTTTTGTCAAAAATGTAGAAGCAGGAGGATGGGGAGATGTTTCAGAGTGTAAAGGTGCCCACATGTGAGAGTTCTCTCTCTCTCTCTCTCTCTCTCTCTCTCTCTCTCTCCCTCTGTCCTTCCCTCTCTCCCTTCCTCCCTCTGTGTCATTCTCAAAAAATTTTAATCTTTTTGCTCAGCAAAAAAATCTTTATTCTTTTGCACAACTGCCACAAGTAATTCTTAAATTTAGAGGAATCACCTGCAGTTACCTAGCTACATTTTATCTGAAGGAGAACTAAATCTCTCTTCCCGGTCTGCAAGGCAGATTCCTTTCATTCCTTTCCACCGGTTACTGTATTGCCCAGTTCCAGCAGCGCTGAGGGTCGTGGTCTTCCTCGCTGCAGCCGTTTCTGTTACCCTGATCCATCCTCAGAGTCACAATCAGGGCAACCTGCTTCATGCTCATCACAAAGCCCCAGCAACATGGAAACTGTAACACACAACTGTGGCGTGTCAAGTCTAGTGAGGGACAAAAACAAGCCCTTGGAAACCGTTGTCACAGTTGCCAAAACTGCCACGCCGGCTACAGGAAGCAAACAAACGCGCTGAGACATTAACTCAGGCGAAGGTTCCAGCTCATTGCAAGCGAGCACGTTTGTTTTCCCATCATGGCTCAGCTGCAGTTACCTGGGCTTTGCTACAGGGCTGTTAGTGCCTGACAGTGCTGGGCGAGGCTGACGGATTTACAGCACACAGCCTCGATGATGACACATTTACCAGGCCTCACCTGCGGGAGCAGGAAGCCAGGAGCTGGAAGAGGAGAGTTCTGCTGGAAACACAGCCCACTGGGAAAATAACTGGGAGAAGGCGAGTGACGAGAGATGGACCTGCGGGATCCTGTGCTCAGACCGCAGAGGAGACTGGAGAGTTGAGGAAATGCCCTTCTGGGGCCAGATGAGTTTGAAGGCGAGGGGCGCATGCTGCCCCCTGTGCTTCCTGTCAGGAGACACAAAAGGAAGCTACCTGATCCCTCCTCGCCTCAGTCTCTATGCTAGAAAAATTAAAATTCAGCCTCTTCCAACTCACAAGGTTGCCACTCATGAAACACGATAGAAATACCAAGTTCTGGTATCAGAAATAACCTCATATATCCAAAGGGTTGAGGTAAGACTATCTTTAAGAAAATTATTGGTGCTTCTGATTTTCTTCTTATTAAGCACAGTGCACTCCAGAGAACTGACTTTACAATGGGCTGTACTAACGGATTAGTTTCCGTTCATTGTTAGGACAGGAAAGAAGGAAAATTTGAAGATGAGCAAACTAACAATCAGGAAACTTAAGCTGGGCGTCTCACACCATTTCTTAGACACAGAGTCAGAGTTTGAAACAGAGTAGGTATTCAGTATATATGTGGTTTTTGACTAAAAATATAGCCAATGTTTCTAAAAGTAGAATTCCATCTCCACACAACATTTTACCCAAGAGCCTTTATTGTTCTGAATATCTATTCACTCAGCTATTTATCTTTTCACTCAGCATTTACTCTTTTAACTAATGTTCTGTGCAAATCTTCTTACAAATATGAAGCTAAGCTCGACAAAATGTATCTCTGTGATAGTCTGGTGTGTATGGAAGAAAATAGACATGCATAGAAATCCCTGCAGCACAAGTCTGAGGACAATGAACACACAGAGCCCTCCAGAGGGGTGATAACGCGTTTCTGCAGAGTATGGATGGCTGCTTAGAGCTTAACTATCAACATGAAAGAGAGACGGCACCAGCTTTAGCAACTAACTGAACATAGACACAAAGAGAGCATTGAATGCAAGTCAAGGAAATCCAGGAAGTACTAAGTGGGCATTGATTTGAGTGAACTACACCCCCCTCATCTCTATATTTCCTTATCCGGTAGACATAACCCCTCACCTACAGTACAGGAAGCTCCCTTCGTGGGCACCCCCATCTACCATCTGTCTATGACAGATGGCTTATGCTTCTTGGTGTAAAATAAGCCTGTCGTCCCCCTCTCGTGTGGCCAGGATGACATTTTGTGACTATGAGACACTATAGTTTCCTCTAATAATTGGGAATTCACAAACTGTGCTACCTTCAACAAGGGCTGAAATGTTGAGGATGTTCTGAGCAAGGGACAAAAGAAAGTTCACTGTGCTGCTATAACTTGTATGTGACCTGTGTGACCTGTCACTTCCATTTTATGGAAGAGGTATAGAAATGCAATGGCAGACACAGCATGCAGAGAGAAGCCAAGATTAAAGTTTACTTCTAGAAATCCCTTGCCTGAAATGTGTACAATATGAATGGCAAGAATCGCATTTTAGGAACAATAATGGCTAGCACCATGCTGCCTAATGAATTAATTCCTTCTGAGGAACCCAAGAGAAAAAATGCTTCCTTTCTCTTAACCTCTAATAGATGCAGATTTGTCGAGTATATTGCTTCTTTTATGTTATGATGTATTTATTAGGCAATTTTTTCCTAAATTGAGGATGTGTGAATAGAAAATATATCGAAGTGCTGCTTGTGCTAATATGGGGCCTTTCATTTCCAAAGCCACATGGAACAAAGATTATTTATTCGGTTTTTTTCTCAGGATATTTATAACCACACTGGAATGATCCATTACTCTGAGATGTGATCCAAATGAATACCCATTTTTTTTTCCTTTACCTTCACGGGTCAAAGAAATGGTCAAAACTCTACTTTGCTTCTAAAAGTGAGAAACAGTACTAATATTTGGGAAAACAAAAATGTCAATATAAATCAGGACATTTAAAAATATTTAATCCTTTTGACAGAGAAAATTATCTTTGGAATATGTCTTCAAGAAATCCAGTTATTCTAAATATGAAAATCATAGTGTGGAGATCCAAGACTGTGTGATCTATGACCATAAAATAACTAGTGAGGGTCAAGGTGGCTTCGTAGACAATAATGTCGTCTTTTAATAGAAGAGTGTTTAGATCGTTTTTCAGTGATAAAGTTCAGTAATTCCATCAAATGTTCACATTGTCCCAATACCACTGTCATGATTTGATGTGCATCGCCCATCACAGGCTTGCATTCTTTACTGCTGTTAATGTCAGCAAAGGTCATAGTACCTTTAGGACCGGAAGTCTTACCAGAGGAAGGGACATCACTGTGGTGGGTCCTGAGATTGGACTCATCTGCCTTCTGGAACCATCTTTTTCTCGGAAGCTGGTCGTATGAGTATTGTCTCAAAGCCTCGGAGAAGAGTAACTGGAACAGCATTAACAGCTAATATTTATTGAATACTAATAATTGGCATAATGATGGACATGTAACGTCAAAACCTTTCTAGATCTCAGTGAGGCAGGAACCAAGGTTGTTACCATCCTTAAATCCAAAATGGAGCTAAAGCCTGTGTGTGGTTATCTGTGGCCTGTATGTGGCCACACAGCTAAGTAGCTCTACAATCGGATTCATTGTCATGCTTGGGGCCCCAGGATAATCTTAGGTTGTCAATGAACTAGAAGCATTCAGAAACTCAGAAGCAAGTTTTCCTCAGAGTTGCAGTCCTTGGCATTAGAAGGTTGGCACAGGAGAATTGATAGTTTAAGGATATCTAAGGATAGTCTAAGGATAATCTAGGAAACTTAATGAGACCTTGAGTCACAAATAAAACATAAATAGAGAGCTTTAGATATAGTTCAAATAGAGTACTAGCTTAGCATGCATAAGGTCTTGGGTAAACAGTAAATATGGCAGAGTTCAGGAGACACAAGGTAAGACATGGTTCTCACTTCTCTGCCCACAATGTGTGCCATCCTGTGTGGAGTGCTGCCAGCCAGGGAAACCCACTTGAGCTTTGGTGTCCAGGGTCCTCAACATGGATTGGCTAGAGAAGAGGGAACACTCTTTAGAACGCCCTCCTAAGTGGACTCCAATCCTAGAAAATGTTAAAGTCGGCGGAGTTTGTCCAAGGCCCCTACTCTAAACAGCACTGTGCAATATGAAGTATCTACAGTGGTCCAAGATGAGTAAACAGGAATTCTATTACCTAGAGGTTTGCTGAACACTGAGAGCTTACCTTCCAAGTCCTGGTCATGAGATAACTGCTTCTTTGAAATGTGCAGAATACAAGCACTATAGACATGCTCAGACAACTCTTCAGCAGAAAAAAATGGAGACAAATCAAGAGCTTAGATGCTCAGCCATTATGGCATCTACAAAGCAGAAACCTACAATTCTTTCAATGAATTACTTCATTGGGGCAAGTGCTGAGGTATGCATAAGGGTTTTATTATTATTGTTATTATTATCATTTCTGCTCATACAAATTTAACAGGTACACCGGTCCCCTCCCTCCTTCCACACCCCAACCTCCCTGCTCTCCCCTCCCCTGTCCCTTCCCTCCCCATCCCCTAGTACCTCCCCTTCCCTAATCCCCAGAGCGTCCTTTAATGTGCATGCCGAACTCACCTCTGGGTCCTCCTCTCCAATGAGGTGCAAGGACCCAGGGGCATTTCCCAGAACCCTTTCCTGTGTTCCCCTTAAGCTTAAGAACACTACTGTGACTGTCAGTCCCTAGCCTCCAAGGATTCTAGTGTCTTTAGCAAATGTTAGACTTTGTGGGGTGAATAATGTGTTGGACATTGTGCAGGTCATGCAAAGTCCTATTGTGATTGCTTCGGCCCTAACTTGTGTGGAGTATCTTGCATATCATTATTCCTCCCATCCTTGTGCTCTTACAATCTTACCACCCCCTCTTCTGCAAATTTCCCTGAGCTTCAGGATGGGGAGAGATTAGGCTGGCTTAGTTCCAGGTGGTTGACACAGAGTCTCTGATGTTCTGAATTATGGTTTGTTGATTTTTTTTCTCTTTTGCTGCTCCTACAATACCCTTGGCTCCATCCTGATGGGTATTGGATGTCACCCCCTGGCCAGAGATTAAAAACCTGTTAAATTAGAGTCTTGTTATAAGAGTATATTCAAAGGTAGATGGAATAAAGGTAGGAGACCATGGTGAGAGAGGGGTTAATCACCCATTTGCAAAATGGTTACTTTCTATCTGGCAGCCTATATGCCCTCCCCTTCTGGTAAGATCATACCCCATCAGTTGTAAATGATCAGGAAGGAAAATCTGTGAACTTAACCAGATGTCTCACTTCTTACTCGCAGTCCTTGATGGAGGCCTATTTTCTCTGCTGTAACATGGTTCCCTCTCTCCTTGTTTCTGGTGGGGCCCTCCTTCCCCATCCGTCCTGTTTATAATCTTGACAATTACGTTAGGTATTACAGAGATTTGTCTTTGAGTGTGTCTAAGTGGGTTTAGTACTAGAATCCACCTATTAGGGAGTACATACGGCACTTAATTTTCCATGTCTGGCATACTTCACTCAATATAATTGTTTCTACTTCCATCCATTTCCTGGCAAATTGCATTAATTCATCATTTTTTTATGGCTGAGTAGTATTCCATTGTATAAATGTACCATATTTTCCTTATCTATTTATCAACTGTTGGACATTTGGGCTGATTCCATGACTTTGCTACTGTAAACAGTGCTGCTATGAACATGGTCGTGCTTGTGTTATCGTGGTGAATTTTTGCTGTATGGGGAGTTATTCTCAAAAGTGGAATAGCAGGGTCATATGGCATTTCAATCTTTAACTTTTTTAAGAATCACCAGACAGCTCGCCAGAGTGGTTGTATGAGCCTGCATTCCCACCAGTAATGTAGGAGAGATCCCCTGTCTCCATATCCTTTCCAGCACTTGGTGTTGTTTATATTGTGGATTTTTGCCATCCTGACCGGGGTGAGATGATATCTCAGAGAGGATTTGATTTGCATTTCCCTGATGACTAAGGATGTGGACCATTTTTTAAGATATTTGTTAGACATTTTAATTTCATCCCTGGTAAAGTTTCTTTTAAGTTCCAAGGACCATTTTTTAATTGGCCCATTTGTTCCCTTGGTGTTTAGTTTTCTAGGTTCTTTGTGCACTCTGGATAATAGAGCTCTATCAGATATGTGTTTTGTGAAGATTTTCTCCCATTCTGTAGGTTGCCTCTATGCTCAAGTTACAATCTCTTTATCTGAACAGAAGCTCTTTAATTTCCCAAGATCCCATCTATTGAGTGTTGGTTGTAGTGACTGTGCTATTGAATGTCCGTTTAGGAAATGTTGGCCTAGCCCAATCAGCTCGAGGGAGTTCCCTACCCTTTCAACTATGGTTTTTATAGTGTCTAGCCTTATATCGAGGTCCTTGATCCATTTGGAATTAAGTCTTGTACATGGTGACAAGTACGGGTCCAGTTTTAATCTTCTACATGTGGAGATCCAGTTTTGCCAGCAACATTTGTTGAAGATGCTGTTCTTTTTCCATTGGATTTTTTGTGCTCCTTTGTCAAAGATAAAATAGCTGTAGTTGTGTGGGCTTATATCTGGGTCTTCAACCCTTATCCATTGATCTGTGTGTCTGTTTTGGAGCCAATACTAGGCTGTTTTTACAACTATGGATTTGTAGTATAGACTAAGGTTTGGTGTGGTAATAACCCCAGCAGTGTTTTTGTTACTCAGGATTGTCTTTGCTATCCTGGGTCTTTTGTGGCTCCATATGAATTTTGAGATTGTTTGGTCAACTTCTTTAAAGAATTGCTTTGGGATTTTAATTGGTATAGCACTGAATCTGTGTATTGCTTTTGGTAGGATGGTCATTTTTATGATATTGATTCTGCCAATCCAGGAACATGGGAGGTCTTTCCACCTTGTAGTGTCTTCTTCAATTTCTTACTTTAAGGTTTTAAAGATTTCATTAAAAAGGTCTCTTACTTCCTTGGTTAGGTTTATACTAAGGTTTTCATTTTTTTAGGGGTTATAGTAAATGGGATTGTTTCTCTCAAGGCTTTTTCACTTCTTTCATTCTGGGCATATAGGAAGGCCACTGATTTCTGTATATTTATTTTGTATCCTGCCACCCTGCTGAACTTCTGTATTAGTTCCAAGAGCTTCCTGGTGGAGTTTTTGTGATCATTCAGGTGTAAGATCATGTCATCTGCAAATAGAGATAACTTGACTTCTTCCTTGCCATTTTGAATCCCTTTTATCTCCCTTTCTTGTCTTATGGCTCCAGCTAAGACTTCAAGTACAATATTGAATAGAAGTGGTGAGAGTGGACAGCCTTGTCTAGTTCCTGATCAAAGTGGGAATGCTTCCAATTGTTCCCCATTGAGCATAATCCTTGCTGTGGGCTTGTTGTATACAGCTTTTATTATATTGATAAAGGTTCCTTCCATTCCTACTGTCTCTAGCGTTTTGATCATAAAAGGCTGTTGGATCTTGTCAAAAGCTTTTTCTGCATCTATTGAGAGTATCATGTGGTCTTGGACTTTGGACTGGTTTACATGATAAATTACATTTATTGATTTGCGTATATTGAACCAACCTTGTGTGCCTGGGATAAAGCCTACTTGATCCCTGTGAATGATCTTTTTGATATGTTTTTGAATCTGATTTGCTAAGACTTTGTTGAGAATCTCTGCAGCTGTGTTCATCAGAGAGATTGGCCCGTAGGTTTCTTTTTTAAGTGTATCTTTATTAGGTTTTGGTATTAAAACAATATTAGCTTCATAGAAGGAATTTGGTAGTGTTCCTTCCTTTGCTACTTGATGGAACAGTTTAAGGAATATTGGAGTTATTAGCTCCTTAAATGTCTGGTAGAACTCTGTGCTGAATCCATCTGGTCCAAGAGATTGTTTGGTGGGAAGAATCGAGATTACTTCATCGATTTCTTCATATGTTGTAGGACTACTTAAATAATTCACAACTTCCTGATTCAATTTAAGTAAGTTGTGTTTACTTAGAAATTCATCCATCTCTTTTGTGTTGTCAAATTTCACGGAGTATAAGTTTTTGAAATATGATGTTATAATTCTCTGGATTTCTTGGGTATCAGTAGTGATAACTCCATTCTCATTTCTAATTTTGTTAATTTGGGCTTTCTCTCTCTTGCTTTTGGTTAATTTAGCTAGATGTGTATCAATCATTGATTTTTTCAAAAAAACAGCTTTTTGACTGGTTGATTTTCTCTACCGTTTTTCTAATCTTGATTTTGGATATTTCTCCCCTTATTTTGCTAATCTCCTCCCTTCTACTGCTTTTGGGATCAGTTTGCTCTAGTGTCTCTAAAACTTTAAGCTGCATTGTTAAGTTATTTATTTCTGATGTTTCCATTTTTTTTGATGTAGGCATTAAGAGATACGAACTTACCTCTTAGGACAATTTTCATTGTGTCCCAGAGATTTTGGTAAGTTATATTTTCATTATCGTTCACTTTTAAGAAATCTTGAATTTCCTTTTTAATTTCTTCCTGAATCCAATTCTCCTTCAGCATCATAGTGTTAGGTTTCCAGGAGTTAGTGTATTTTCTGTTGCTTGTTGTGTTGTGGATGTCAAGCTTTAGGCCATGGTGATCTGATAAGGTACAGGCTAGAATTTCAACTTTCCTGTACATGTGGAGATTCATTTTGTGGCCCAATATGTGATCTATTTTTGAGAACGTTCTGTGTGCTGCTGAGAAAAATGTGTAGTCTTTAATGCGTGGATGAAAAGGTCGATAGAGATCTGTAAGGTCCATTTCCGTAAGGGTTTGATTGAGCTCTAAAGTGTCTCTGTTAAGTTTTTTACCTGTTGATCTATCCCATGTTGAGAGGGCGGTGTTGAAGTCCCCAAGAATTATCATTCTGGGATTGATTTCTCACTTTAGTCTTGGTAGGGTTTGCTTAATGAATGTGGGGCGGGCATATTCGGTGCATATATGTTCAGTATTGTGAAGTCTTCCTGGTGAATTGTACCTGTGACTAAAATGTAGTATCCATCTGTGTCTCTTATGATTTTTTTGGTTTGAAGTCCACTTTGTCTGATAGCATAATGGCTACCCCTGCCTGTTTTCTGCTTCCATTAGCTTGCAGAATTTTTGACCAGCCTTTTATTTTTAGGATGTGCCTATCTTTTGTGGTGAGATGGGTTTTCTGTAGGCAGCAAATTGATGCATTGTGATTTTTAACCCAAGTGTGTAATCTGTGTCTCTTGATGAGTGAGTTAATTGTATTAACATTTAATGCTATAATGGAGAAACTTTTTTTAATTCTGGGCATTTATTATGTTTATTGGCTTTTGTAAGTGTATTGTTTCACTTTTTAGGTTTTGGTGGTGTTATACTTCCCTTCTCTTCTCCTGAATATGTCTGCTTTTTTCTTCAACTTGAGTATAATTTATAACATGTTTTGAAGGCCTGGTTCGGTGGACATGTATCCCTTTAAGTTGTCTTTGTGGTGGAAAATTTTTCTTTCTCCCTCGATCATGACGGATAGTTTTGCAGGGTATATTAGCCTGGGTTGACATTTTCGCTCATTCAATACTTGAAGTACATCTGTCCAAGCTCTTCTTGCTTTTACTGTGTCCATTGAGAATTCATTTGTTATTTCAATAGGTTTACCTTTAAAAGTGACTTTTTCCCCCTTGAAGCTCTCAGCACCATTTCTTTATCTTGAATGTGGAGTGTTTTAACTATTACTTGCCTTGGTGAGTTTCTATTTTGGTCATATCTGTTTGAGATGCAGAATGCCTCTTATATATGGATGGGCCTTTCTTTTTTTAGGTGAGGAAAGTTTTCCTTGATGATCATTTGAAAAATTTCCTCAAGTGTGGTATTTTGCTCTGGTATTCCATGAATACGCATGTTAGGCTTCGTCTGGCTGTCCCATAACTCTTGAATATTTCTCTCAAGTATCTTTTTGTCTTTAACAACCTCTTCCATTGAGCTGGTTAATACTCCCACTTTGTCTTCAACGTCTGAAATTCTATCTTCTGCTTTGTTTGTTCTGCTGATAAGTTGAGTTCTGGGTTGAAGATAACTTGTTTTTTAGTTCAGTTTTAAACTCTACTTGAGTCTGTTTTAACTGCTCTATGCCTGTTTTTGTTTCTTGAACTGTTTTTCTCAACTCCTCCAAGTGTCTGTGGTGTTCTTCTTCAAAGTTATTGATGCAGTTATTTAATTCCTCCCATATTTCCTCTTTCATAGTATTGAACATGGTAATGATCATGTTTTGAAAGTCATTATCCTGGGTCAGGGTTTCTTGGCTATTTTCCATGGGTTTATTCTGGTTGGAGTCTATCATTATGGGATTAATTCCTTCAGTGGGAGATTTGTTTTCTTGGGTTTTGTTTCTCATGGATTTGCACTTTGACTTGGTCATTGTCATTTTAACCCTTAAGACCTTCTTTCAATTTCTGTGCATTTTTCACTGAACTGAATTATTTGGCCTGGAGCAGTTCCTGCTCTAGCTGGCTGGTGGGAGGAGCTGGGACCAGTGGGCTGCCTGGGGTTTGGGGGTGTATGAGGGGAGCTTACCTAGGTTGCCATGAGTCCCAGCTGGACTGCGCGCATCCCGAGCGGGTGGGGAAAGGGGGTATGCATAAGGGTTTTAAGGTGAAAAATAAAAATGGTTTCTGCTTATGGAAAGATGGACAGACAAACAAGGATATTTATTAGGGTGTAAATATATACACAGGAGGAAGAAGGGGAGGAAGGAGGCACTCAGAGGCATGAGAGGGTGAGTGGTTGAAGCTGGCAGTTAAAACAAGATCGCATCATAGAGTCGATAGTCACTAGACTGTGTAGGAGGCAGAAGCAGGGTAGATTTCAAGACTTAGTTTGGTTTGAAGATTGTTTCTTACAACGTTTGAATCTACAATTATCCTGAGAAGCTGACTATAAACCATGGTGATGGTTGGGGTAGAATGGAGAGAGGAAGGTCAGAAGAATTCTGAATGAATAAATTGAGTGCTTCAGAGGCTTTTATGCTTCTGAAAGCACCCTTCACCATAAGACACAGTTCTTGAAGTTTCTGGCATCTACTGTTCATATTTCTCACTTTAATAAGATAAGCGTAGGAGTTTACAGTAGCTCAGAGTAATCAAGACCTCATTTTTTTTTCCTGGCAAATATTCATAGGGTCCTGGAGTTCCCCCTATATCATCTGTTCTCATAGGGTTCAAGCCTCTGTGGCAGATCAAGAAGCCCTTCCTTGGGCAGCCCACTGATATGGGTACTCCCCTACTTCTGTCTGACCCATCACCCCTAAGGATCCTGTTGCCTGAAACTATTTCCCCTGCGATCCACACCAGTCCACGGGGCGTGCTGACATGTTCACAACTGTGCAGGTCTCATGAATTCAAGTTGCATTGCCATGAGTCCCTGGCTGCAGCTGCCGTATCTTGAGTGGAGTGCCTTGTCCAGCAACATAACTCTCCATCTTTAGGCTCTTGAAGTCTTACTGCCCTTCTTCCACAAAGTTCCTTGAGTCTCCAAATGAGGAGCGATATGGCTGGCCTGGTTCCAGGTGAACGTTGTAGCGTTGCTACTGTTCTGAATTCTGGTGTGTTGCTGTGCACTCTGCTCTTCTTGCACTACACAAGGCTCCATCTCATCTGGGTGTTGAGATCCTCGCCTATCCAACCATACAGAAACTGTGGAAGAGAGGCCTGTATACAAGACAAGGCTTGAAGGAGAAGGAAGATCAGGAGTAGAGCACAGTAGTGGGTGGGGTCAACCACCACGTCATCATCCGGCTGTCTACCCATCACTAACCACCGCTGCCATGGTGTGGAACACAGGTCCAGTGCTTCAAACCCCTCCAGGCACCAGAGACAAGGAAGGAGGTTGGCCTTGCATTGGATCAGAAATCTCACTAATTATGTGTCTTTCTTGATGGTGGCCTTATTTCACTATTGAACTTTATTCCTTTGTCTTCATTCTCTTTAGGTATTCTTTGCCCTACCTTCTTTTTTCAAATGTTTTGTGATTATAAAGGGTAATAAAAAGATTTTCTCTTGATTATGTCATTATGACAGTTTGGAAATATGTTCCACTTATAAGAAAGAACATGTAATGTCTGGTTTTCTGTTCTTGGGATACTTTACTCAGTATAATTTCTTCCAGTTCCATCCATTTAGCAAAGCATTTCATTAATTTGTTTCCTTATGGCCATGTAGTATCCCATCATGTATGTGTACCACATTTTCATTATCCATTAGTCAACTGTCTGACATCTGGGTTGATTCCATTGGCTCTTGTGAATAGTGCTGCAATGACAAGAAAATAGGAGGGAGTAGACTGGACCCATGTAGGGAGAGTAGAGAGGGTGGGATAGGATAAGAGTGGGAAGGAAGGAGAGAAGAAGGGAAGGGGGAGCCAGGGAGGCAAGGAGCATATATATAAAAATGTAAATATAATAAATTTATTAAAAATAAGTTTCATTTGACACTCTCATGCATGCATACAGTACACTTTGACTGTCTGCATCTTCTATATACTTCTTGTGCTTGCTTTTTCCTCTTTCCAGTCTCCTTCCTTCCTCTGCTAAATGCTTTCTTCTTTCTTTCTGCACAAGTGAAAAAGATGCAGCATTTTTCCTGTGAGTCTAACTTACTTCACTCAACATGATGATTTTATTTCATCCATTTTTGTTATTGACATAATTTCATTCTGTTTTATGATTACCAAAAATTTCATTGAGCATATTTAGCACGGTTTCTTTACATGTTCATCTGTTGGTCGGCATCTAGGCAGACTTCATATCTTAGTGATTATGAATTTTTCAATGACATGATTTCTGTAGTATGTGACTTAGATTCCATTGGATGCACACCTGCCAGTGCTACAGATGGTAGTTCTGCTTACACTATAGTATTTATAGTATTTATGTGATATGTGAATTAGATTCAACCAGGTGAATACTCATAAATGTGGCAGGTGGGTCATTTATAGTGTCGTGAAGGAAAGCGTTGGAATGATTAGCAAAGAACAAGATGTGGAACAAGTAAGCAGTGACTGAATAATTTCCTAGAGGGGAAATAAAAATGACTAAAAGAGAGTTATCATCATTTCAGAAACAACAGGATAATATGGAACAATATATACAGATGATTAAGACTTGAAAGATTGAATATAGGAGACTTACTCTTTGGTCTTTGTTTTTTAAGTCAAGTAAATAATGTTATTCAATTACATAGGAATTTTGGAAAGAGTATTACTCTCACTCATGGGAGTTTCAACTGTCTTCTATGTCTTCAGGTTGTGATAAAACATCATTACAAATGCAAATAACGGGAAAAGAATATTTTGGCTCACTTTTGGAGTATAGTCTATCATTAAGGAAAACTCATGGAAGTAGGCACCTGGTCATGTTACGTCACTGTCAGGGAGCAGAAAATGATGACTGTTTGTAATCAGGTAACTTTTTGTCTTTTTATGCAACCCAAGATTCAGAGGCCAGGGAATGATGTAATATATTTTCAGGGAGGGTTTTTGCACTTCAATTAATCTCCACTTCAAAGTAATCTCTCTCAGGGATGGGCCAGAAATTAACTTAATCAAGGCAACCTTGAGGAGACTTATCTCCCTAGGCGATTCTAGATTTTGTCTAGTTGATCATCAATACTAACTTCCACACACAGAAAATATATTTACGTTTCCCTACTAGTGGTAAATAATCAAGGAATTTTAGATTGTGTGTTAAATTTTATCCAATAAAATATGCACATCTTTAATGTTTGAAATATTCATCCCAATCCTTGGAATTTCCCACCTGAACATCCCTTCTCCCAGTCACCAAGTAGGAACTAGAGACTGCTGTTTGTTTGTTTGTTTGTTTGCTTGCTTTTGCTTGTATTCATTTGATAACCAGAAATCAGAATGTAGGTGTAAGCCCTTCTGTATGGCTTCTGAATGCCTTCAGTGATCAGCTACCTTTGAGAGAGTAAAAATGGAACTTTACAGAAAAGAAGCAAAGAAATAAATCAGAGTGGAGAGCCATGACTTCTGAAAGAACTTTGGATAGCCTGCAAGACTGACTGAAGGAAAACAAAGTAGAAGCCAGCAAAGTTTGTAACAGAATTGTTTTGCTGAAGAAACTGTGAAGTAGGCTAAAAATAATATAACAGGAATGATGAGAGTCCATTAAAAACTTAAAATAACTCATTGGTTATCAGTGTTCCATGAGCAATGATCAGGTGAAAACATGAAGGAACCCAAGAGAAGATGCTTGATTTGTGGCCACAAATAGGTAAGAAGGATTCCTCCCCTGATGGTATGTGGGGACACAGCCATATTTTCATCTAGCAGGAGAGTTCCTTCTTGGCATCAGAATGGGATTGAAGAAGGAACCATTCTCAAACTAAAGGGGGAAAACAATCAAAATTTTGATCCAGGAAGAACTGGTCTTCAATTACTACTAACTAGGAACTACGGCATCTCCGTTCCTGTCTCCTGAAAGATGTGAGGTCTACTGCTGTTAACCTGCATTACTGTACACTGGCTATTCACAGAAAAAGGGTTTTCTATTCTTATTAAAAGTCACTGAGCCACAAGGGACATATCTAGTCTGACAAAGAGACTGACCACTGCTCACAGACCTGGGTTCTGTCATCACCCATCACCACAGTGTAGACACCGGACTTGAGCTGGTTCCCTCATAAAGAAAGTGAAATCAACCATCAGTGTGGGAGGGAAAAAAATCCAGGTTTTGAAAATTCCCTTGAGACTGCAACAGTCATCTCCCTTCCCACCAACCCACAAGGGAGCACTGAAGGGTCTGAAGACCCTTTTGAAACTCATCAGAGCCACAGCAAGAAAAGTCCAGGTCTCTGAGTGTTTGTCTTGAGGTACCCTGGCCGTCTTATGACCACTTGGAGCTGAGATCGGAAATGCAAATCCGGTAGGAATTATTCTGACTAGTATGCAGGGGAAAATTATGAGTTCACTTTGGAGCATGGCGAGTCAAATGAATCTGAGACTCGTTAAGTCTGAAGATTAATAAGACAATGGTGTTGGGGAGCAGGTGTTTAACAATAGGAAAGAAGTTTAAGAAGTTTGATATTTCTAAAGAAAAATGGAAGCTAATTCATCTGAATATAAGAAACACATGACAATCCCCTTGACAATTATGGAGTGAAGATTTTATAAAATAAATCTGGCAATTTCTGCCCAGCTTCTGCAAGAGTTGCCACAAGAGCATCAAGGGACTATATCCAAGATGAGACTGCCCTGAGCCCATGAGAGGCCATGTGTCTCTGCTGTGATAGACAGTCCCTCTGAGGCTGCTAACCATCTACTCTGAAGAACCAGGCGTGTAAGGGAAGCACTCTTAGACGCTCCAGGCCAGGGCATCTGCCAGCCGAGTGCTCCCTAGTGAGTATTGGCAAGAGCAGCTGCAGAAGCATACTGATCAACTGACCCTCAGGGAAAAAAAATCAAGAGCTAATTTTAATGTGAACTTATTTTAGGGATGTAAATATCTCTATCACATCTGATTTTATGCATCAGAAAGTTTTGCTATAAAGCTTCCTGAGTGCCTAATAATTGAGTCTTCAGAGCTCAAGCAGGCAAGCTTCAGCCACGGCAGACACTCCCTGAGCTCTTCCCAAATTCCCTAATCACAAAATCACTCGATGTAACAAATTTCCACTATTTTAAGCCTCTACGTTTTGAGGAATTTTTGAAACAACAAAAAGCAATTACATCAAAGGATACAGCATCATGAATTGGGATTATTCCATTGTTCCCAAATCAAAAAACCCAAGACAATCTTGAGAACAAAGACATATACCATACATGCTCTAAGAATAACAATGAACATTTAAAGAAGAAATATCTTCACATAGGTAAAAACCAACATCTCAGTTGCTGCCTCTTCACTCCCAATCCTGTTTTCTTTTAAAGAACATACCCAGGGAACAGAAAATATTCACTGGAAGTTTTGTGATTGTAGTTACCCACATGCCCTAAATTTTAGGCTCAAACCAACTCTAACATATAATTTAAAAACAAGAAGAAATTGAATATCTATGTCCTTCACAGGGTATTGCTTCTATAAGGCAGACATGTATAAATCTACTCCTCTTTCACCGTGCCAATAGAGACTTGGAATGAGACAGTAACAGAATGTCTTTCACATGCATGCATGAAGAACATTTGCAGCTTTGCATAGAACCATGTCAGGAGAACAGCACAGTAAGAAAACATGTTCCAGTGTATTAAGAAGAGAACTGAGGTTTCCATATGGACAGATTGATCAATTTTTATTTGATAGAAAATAATAGGAACCATCTAAGCTCGGCTCTAAGATAACACGTCCAGGACAGAAGACAGAACCTTGTGTACTTGATAACTAAGGGGTCCTAAATACAAGGTCTGTCTTAAGGCAACTCACTCCACAGGAGAAAGCAACAAGTAATATCAGCAGCAAGAAAGAGAGGTGCTTACATCAAAATGGGGCCCAAAGTACAATCACAGAAACTATGTCTTTGAAGGGAGGCAAGCTACACCCTGAGAATATGGAGAAAGGGCTCTTTTGTCTTCTCCAAGAAGTTTTCTTAGAAATTATCATGGATATCCATGGAACATTTTCTGTACATTTCAGGCAAGTACACTGTGACTGCACCTAGAGCGGAAGTGCTGGATTTTCAATTCTTCTCATAGAGGGTTGTAAATGGATGTATGTATGTTAATGTTACTGACTCTAGAAGGAGCGATTTCAGCCTTCTTTTTCCTCTTCTTGGAGAAAGGACACTTTGAAAATCACAGCCCTTCCATCAACCTGGACCCTGGAACAGGGATAGTGGAGTCAAGTCCTGGGAAGCCCACGAACCTACGTGAAGCAGGGATAAAAGGAAATCATGGTGCTTTAACCCACTGAAATTCTGTAGAAGCATTAAACTTCACCAAGGCCTGGTGTATAGTTAAAACAGTAAGTGGAAAAGCAGCTGGTCTGAGAATTGTGCTGAAATTGGGTTTGATAAATGATCAAAAGTGAACAGAGCTGCCGAGCTGGGACAAACGTGCTTCCCGTTGTTTATGTCACTTGCTGGCTTCAGGCACAGTGCATAGCTTGCTTGGTTTCACACCATATGTGATGTGAAGACTCAGAACTGATGTTTACTATTTTGTGAAGCTCAGAATATATCAACGTTTCAGCTTCCTCACCTGTAAACCCAGAGTGGTATGGAATTTTCTGTGAGGATTAAATGCCCTATGGTGTCTTGGGAAACTTTTGCCCACTGCTATGTATTTAGTACTTATTCTATAGTTATTAGCTTCTACCATGGTTTTTTTTCTTTGTCTTTACATCCTCATCACCACTATCATAAAATAACATTGCAACATGAACTCTGTGATTAGCATGGATGTATATATTTTTAAAGACTTATGTTATCTATATATGTTTATTTATATATTTGATGCATAAGAAATGAATCTTAGGGCTGGAGAGGTGGCTCAGGGGTTAAGCCTCCGCCTTGCAGGCGGAAGGTCCTGAGTTCGGATCCCAGATCCCACGTATAGACGCCAGGCGGAAGTGGGGGCGGCCTGCGCTTCTGGTCCTGGTAGGGCGGAGCCTGCGAATCCCGGGGCAAAAGGAGGTGGAGGTGTCCATGGTGGTTCGCGAATTCGTCCGTGGTTCTACACACACAGACACACACACACACACACACACACACACACACACACACACACACACGCACATGCTCACAGTTGAATAAATAATAATAAAAAAAATTAAAAAAAAAAAAGAAATGAATCTTAGACATAGCATCTTCGACGTCTTCTATTCTTTGTAAGTATAATATTGAAGACAACCAAATACGTTATTGTATTACAAATTATGTGGTTAGTATCCTCTCAATTCAATACAATACTTGAAGACAAATAAGCTCTTAGTTACAAATTAGCTGGTTAGTATCTTCTCAATTATGAATGGCAAAGTCTTTAAAAAATAATCACTAGATCTTACATCTCTCAACATAGATGAGGCTAGGCAGTAGCAAGAAGCTTTCTTTGGCCTGTTTGGCTCTTGGAAAATAGTAACTTTTACAGTTATAGACACTAAGCCCGAGTCTTTCAGTATGCTAACTGATCATTATTTTTAAATCTTCAAACTGAGAGGCTTGTTGCTAAGACTCGAGATTTCAAACTCTCTCATTAACTTGTTCTTTAGTCTGCTCTTAAGTAGAAAAAAAGCCTGTAACTTAGTTTATTTAAGTATTATTTGATCCATCTACACAACCCATAGCTATGAGATAAAACACATCCTATATAGTACCAACATGTAGAAGGGAGACTTTAGTTCACTGATTGGTTTGTGGGAACAGGAAGAAAGTGCCCCAGTTCACGTGTCTACAGAATTAAGTATTTCACGATCAGACTTTGGAGAAAGGAATTCTCCCTGAGCCACATGGCAGTGCCTAATAAACCTCGCTTTTCAGGAGTAAACCTTAGTTGTTCTGCATCTCTGAGTGTCTGTTTTCTCTGTAACGAAGTAGTGATTAAAATGATTTCAACTGAAACGAAGAACATGAGTTAGGAATGTGTCACCCACATATATCTCCTGAGAGTCTTCACTTCACAGAGATGGAGAAAATGGGTTCACGTACACATTTTGATAACAAGCACCCTCTGAAATTTGCTACAATTTTTGCCCCATGGGGAAAACCTGAAGTTATCTGTCAGGGAAGAGAGACTTTTCTTTTGTCTCCCTACAGAAAAATAGTATTTTTGGAGAGAGGAAAGATTATCAAGGGGCTAATTAGAAAGAGCTATCCAACCTCTTGGAAGATTGAATAGTCAGATTTGTTAAGGAACAAGCAAACAGAAATCCTGTTTGCAAAAAAACATATAGTTTTACATTGCTTCAGAACAGCAGAATTATTTCAACAAATATATCAGGAGGGAAACAAAGACAGATCTAGTTTCATGGATCTAGTGAAATGATGATATGTTGCAGCTGTTTCCGGACCAGACTTACTAGAGAAGAGCAATGCCCTCGTTTCTTGGAAGGTAGATAGAAACATAGCAAGTATTCCTAATAAAATGAGAGAAAGTGTATAACAGAAATGTGCACACAGACTTAGAGAAGCAAGAGTCAAGCAAACAACCATTCCTGGGAGCAGGAGATGGGAGCTCTCTGGAAGCACATGGAAGAAGGGACAGGTGCATGTGTTAGAGAAGAAATAGTAAGAACAAACAGAGAGAGGTGGAACTGTAGAAAAAGAAACTTTGACTTCTGGGAGCCTCATTAGCTGAGATGAGAGGGTGGGAAATAGCAAGACAGAGCAGTGGAAAGCACCTCACCCATGGTTTCGATGCACTGTGCTAAAATAGGTGAGCTTTCTCTTTCATGGGCACAATTTGATCACCACTGAAGGGAACGCAGCTGTCCAAGTCAGACCTGCTAATCACAGTTGGCTTTGTAGCTTATCCTTTTCTTTGCAACTGGCTCTGTTACTTGATAATTAACTTTCCTAACCCCCAAGTCTATCTCCTTTTTGCAGGAGACACTTGCCAGAGTAGACATAGAATGTTCTGTTTACAGTACACACAGCTCCCAGTAAGGACCAAATCAGTATTTGGTGGATGAATTTATTACACACAGACATAAGGTAAGTAAGATCTTAGCTACATTTAAGTCATGATTTTAAAATTTTAGCATTAGTAACTAAAGACTTTTAAAAGTAGTAACTAATTTTTAACATTAGTAGCTAATTCACAGGAGATGAGATGAGGTAGAGTAACATGAAGAGAAAAAAAAAACTTAAATTCATCACATATTGGGCTGAAACAGTAAAAGAATTTTTTCTTTTTTAAATCAAAAAAGAAAAAGCTAACCAGTATAGGAAACCAATGTTTTCATTTAATTTCTACCAAAATCTTAGCTCAGTTTGGAAATATTCTTTTTCAACTACATCAATAATATGAAAAATACTGTTGCTATGGAGACATAATGAGTGCAGTGAAAGAAATTCTGAAACTGGTTGGGGACCAAATCACACAGGGCAGCTTTCAGGAAAAGCTGTTTGCAGCAGCGCTGGTGGAGCAGGTGAGAGCGGGAACTCGGAACATGGTCAAGTGCGGTACTTGGTTTGTTTGGTTGGAAGGAGAGAACCCGAGGCTGCTGGCCGTCCACGCGGACAGTGAAGATGTAAAGTCACGTGACCAGAGGACAGACAGGGCTATCAGGTTCCCATGCATAGAGTCCCACCACATGCATGCATCCTGGATGCCAGTGTGATAAATCACTCACACTGATTCAGAGTGTCCCCCCCTTCCTAAAAAATTAACTGGAAATGATTGTCTGGAAACTTGTGTTGATGTCTCTCAAGAAATGGTTCAGTAGTTGCTTTATCCAGATATCATGTTAGACAAAGGACTGAACTATTTTATAACATCTGCCTTGCTTGGAAAAAGAGTCAATTCCTCAATGAACGGACACCGTATCATTTCTCATCACAAATTGTGCTGTGGAGGAAAAACCACAGGAGAGTCCAACCAGACCAGCTCAGGAATGACCTTCTGAGAGGAAGCGGGGTGTGAGGGCTTAGCTATAGGTCAGCGCTGACCTGAAAACAGTCACCAGGGCCTGCAGAGTAAGGGTGAAGTAAAAATAGAAGCAGATCAAGGACGTATCTGAGATGTGCGGCTCAAAGCCAGCGAGAGGATGTGGAAAGGAATCCCAGGAACTACAAGCAGCAGGGCCCCAGAAGCAGGGTGTCAGGGGGAATGGGGGGACAGTGACTTCACCAACCGTGGGTAGAGCTCGTGTCCACGCCTCCCAGGTTCCCACATCTCACAATGGCCTGACACAACAAGGAGCACGTGGAGCTGCTCCATATGCTTTTAAAAATGGGGGGGATAAAAATGTGTAGATGAGAAAGGAAGAGAGAACGGGTATGTTTGGTGTCCAGTACTAGATAACTGCCGGCAAAAGTCAGTTCTCTCCTCCTTTTCTTCTCTCCTCCTTTTCTTCTCTCCTCCTTTTCTTCTCTCCTCCTTTTCTTCTCTCCTCCTTTTCTTCTCTCCTCCTTTTCTTCTCTCCTCCTTTTCTTCTCTCCTCCTTTTCTTCTCTCCTCCTTTTCTTCTCTCCTCCTTTTCTTCTCTCCTCCTTTTCTTCTCTCCTCCTTTTCTTCTGTATTTGTGTCATACCAACAAATTGTCATCTTATGATGAAGTAAAGCAAACACGTGTTCACACAGACACATGCACACATACACGTACACATATGCACATGTGTCAGAGGCACATACATATATAGACACTTGTACACATGTACACACACTTGCATGCACACATATGCACACTTATGAATATGCATAGGAACACATGTACACATATGAACACACATGTGTAGACACCGCATGTGCAGACACACACATGCGTGCACATGCACACACTGATTCACACCCATGTACACATGTGCACATCTATACTCACATACATGCACATACATGCACCCACGCACACGTATGCACACACACACATGCACACACACACACCTAGCAGAGTTCCTCTTGCACCTTTGGACAGAACTAGCATTTCTTCTGAGCTGCCACAGTCGTTTATAAATGTTCCAACTGTGATATTAACCACATTAGATCATAACTGTCTTTAATGAGGCTGTTATCAACACAAGGAAAGGAAATCTTATCTCAGTTTGAATTTTCAGTGCCTTGCAGAAGAAATGTATAATTTTCAATTCAAAAATGTCTAATGAGCCTATGGAACGTGATTATGTCAGACAATTCACATGGCTACCTGATGTAGCAAATATGCAATTTGCACAGGTCAGTAGATCTGGGAGTGCACACACACGCCTTGGCGTCTACATGGCCTGCTGCCTTCTGGGACAGTGGGTCAGCGCTCCCTGAAGGTAGGAAGGAGCCAGGCAGGAGCCAGGCAGGCAGGTTTGGGAGTCAGGGTGAAGGGAGAGAAGAGAAACGAGAGCTGTGTGGTTCTGCCTCTATTTGTCTCGGTCTCTCAACTTGAAAAGCATAAAAACTATGCACACAGCTTAGAATCGCCTGCAAGGCCATTACATAAAGAAATACTCAGTGGATCAAACCATACACCACCAGATGTGTTGAATAGTTTCTTTGAAGGTAAAGTAGAAATTAGGCTGTAGGTGAGAGCTTGGGCTGTCTGTAAAGCTCTTTAAAAACAAGGAAGACACTAGATGAAATGATAGCTCTTGTCCAGTATTGGAGAGCACTGAAGTGGTGTGTAGTCCATACTTGTTGCAAGTATTTCAAAGAAAGGAAACTGCCTCTATTCCTCCACGACGCCCAGAGAACTCAGCTCAGTAGCTCACATAGGAGAACAGCAGCGAGAATCTAAGACTGTGAATTGAGACAGAAGCTGGAGATGATGGAGTTTAGGGTACAAGTTCTTCTTCGAGGTTCCTTAGCTTTCCAGAGGAAAGGGACAGTGCCATTCAGCTGCAGCTCCATAAATGGAGTTCTTTTGCTCTGACAACATTTATTTTTCATTTTTTAGTCTGAGACACACTTTTATTTGATTCAGTAAAAGTAAGATATGCATATATATAATATGCAGACATACACATAAAAAGGTGGCAAAATATTAGCAATCGATTATCTCATTGTGATGACATTTTCATTTATTTCTATTTTTCTACCAGAAATTTACCATTTTAATTACATATGCTAGAAAGCACTAAGATGTATCACACACAGGAAAAGCCGCACAGGCACAAGCATCAAATACCTGACAACATTTAAGTACTCTCTAAACTTTCTTTTTCTTTGTCAAACTTCTTTGAGCTAAGTGTATTAAAAATCCCATCATTTCATAAACATGAAGAGCAAATAATTATGGGTGCAGAGTTTTTAGGTATTAAAAAGCAAATGAAAATAGAAGACCCAGAACAAAACTCCTGAGATTATAACATTCACATCCCATTGTCGTCAGTAAGTATTTTGGGGGGTGAATGCGTATTTATAAACTCACATCTTGAGTGAAGACAAGAAAAATGGATGACACTGTCTCAATGCTGCCCCCTGGTGGCCATTTGCTGAGTCACTTGAATGAGAGAATGTTTGGCTGTTGGGTTTTGTTTCCATTTTTAGGTTGTTGTTTCCTGAGCAGAGAGAGCAACACACGTTTATTGAGACAATCTTTGTTTTTGCTGGTGAAATATCAGGCGCTTTAGTTATTGCAATCACTTTATTTTCACAACTATTCTATTAAACGGCTCGTTCTACCTTGGGGGAGCATTGAGTGGAGCTGTTGCAGGCACGTCTTGCAGTAGGAATTACACAATTGAAATCTCACTCAGGATTTCTGACTGTGCAGGTCTTTTCTTCACAGATAAAAGTCACAGACTCGCTGTCATTGGCTGTCTACTTTGTGGCAATGTATGGCAAGCTGCTATTCCAGATATTCTAAGGGTGTATGCTCATTTATTCATTTATGAGTAGGTTTATGAGGTCATGACTTTACAGGTTTATGCTAGGAAGAGAAACTAATTACATGATGACATTTATGTGGGATCTAACTGTCTAGTAAAGATGACCACGTTCAGAACTAAAGCATGTTAAAGTAGCGAAAAGATGCTGCGGGGAGATTGCTCTGTGGTTAAAACACTTGTGCTGCAAGCCAAAGGACTGGAATTCAGATCCTCAGATCCCACATTTTAAAAATGCTTGTAATTTTATTCCCAGGAGGTGGAGCCTTGGAATCCCCAGAGCAAGCTTGCTGGCTAAACTAGCCCTATCCATGAGTTCTGGGTCCTATTAGAAGCCCAGGCTCAGCACGGTAAGGTAGAAGAACAACTGAGGAAGCTTCTCAGAGTTATCCTTAGTCTTCCACATGCATCTGCACTCCTAGGCATGTGCAGCTATGTATACATGTGCACCCACTCACATGCAAACAAGTACACACACATACATGTGCATACCCCATTATACACATGCACAGGAAATAAATTGTAGTGATATTTCCAATTTTGTAAGAGGCTATCATTGTTACTTATCATGAACTTATCATGTTTTTTCAGCACGAGTTATTCACTAACTTTTGTAAAATACAGGAAGGAAGACTTTATTTAGGGCCATGATGTTACATCCAGGAATCACCATGACAGGCTTTTGCAATCAGAGAGACTGGACTCAGTTCAGAATGCAATGTGGGCAAACTGGGAGCAGGGGAGAGGCTGGGGGTGAGAGAAGGAAACATGGTTAAGAAGTATCCTGGTTAGGGGGATGCTGCCTAAGGTTAGCAGGCTTCTTGCTAAATGCAAACTAGGGTGAACAAACATGGTGCAGAGAAGGGTCTGGCCAATGTGCTCAGGGATGAGGGTGGAGATTCTTGTTAAACAGACTCTTCAGGAAATGTAATGTTGGGTTTCACTTGGAAACACACGGGTGGGTCAAGGGGAAGCAGAAAGAAAATCTGGCCAAGAAAATAACTTGTCCGTTTGTTTTGTTTCTGAAGATGAAACTGTGTGGGCCAGAATGTTCCAGAACTAATAATCTTCCTGTCTCAACCTTCCAAGTGCTGGAAAAGCAGGCATGTGATATCACACCTGGCTTCAGCAAATAAACTTTGTCAGTCAGTTAGTGAACCGAGCATGAGGCACTGCATTTTTATGATCTACGCGTGAAACTAAGGTGTTATCAGACAGGGACCGTACTGCTGCTATGTTGAAATCAGGTAGCACTGGACACTGTCTTTGATGGTGACTTCAGGGACATCTTTATCCTTTTATTTTCCTCATGAGATTCTATTCTATTCTTCTAACAATATTCAATATTTGCTACTGTCTTATTTTTGCCTACTGTCATTTGTTCCTGGCAATGTGGCAAACTGATTTTCATTCCTATCGTTTCATACTTGTTGGAGAAAAAGAAAGAGAAAAAGAAAGTGATACTTTTTTCCTTTTTTATTACACATGTTTTTGCCTAATCATACAAGCTTAATAAGTGACCCCTTCTTTTCCCTACCCTTTCCCCTCCCCTATCATCCCTCATTGTACTCTCCCTTCCTTCCTCCCCTTTTCCCCCTCCCTCCCTCCTCCCCTGTGTCTCCTGTTCCCTCCCTCCCATCCCCCAAAGCATCCATTTATATGGGCTCCGAACTTCACCTGTAAGCAATAAGCGTCCAAATTCTCTTGGCAATGCGGACACTCAGATTACTTGCTTCCATAAATGGTTGAATCTAGAGGGAGGTAGCTAGCTAGCTATAAGACTTCACCTTCCCAGGGGCCACATGAACCTGGCATGTTCTGTCTCAAACCATAAGAAAATCAGGTGTCATTAAGTGAATGTCCAGCCTGGAGTAAAAGAGGGCAGAACTCCAGCTGGAAGAAGATTAAGCAATAGAGAGGAACATGGAGCTCAGCACACACAATGAAAATAGATAAATAAAACGACCATAGGTTGCTACACAGCCAGCTCCCAGAATTGCAGCAAGGCCCACCGTGCTCTAAGAATTATATTATACTAATCTTTTATACTATATCTTTACATGAAAGAGAGAAAAAATAAGCGGCACTGTGGCATATCGCTCATGTTCTCACAGACTCAGGGATCCTCCCAGAGGACTTGCCTTATCAGGGGGCTTTAAGGCAAGCTAAGTAAGTGTCACTAAGCCTGACTTGGAGACCAGGGTGCAGCTCAGTTGTAGAGTTGTAGCTCCTGACATAAGCAAGGTCCTTGATTTCATCCCCAGTGGTGCAGTTTAAAATGCTCGAATTTGACAGACATTGACCATTAATTCCACACAAGGCACAGAAAATGCACGTCCGGGCGAGCTACCATTACACAACTCAGGTCCTTTGCCTGATGCCTTCTGCCATGTTGGTTTAACTGACTCTAAAATCTGTGAAGAGAAGACAGGCTTTTAAATCCCATGGTGGTAACAAAGACATTAAAAATGTATTGCTGCCAGGGAATGAGAGCGGAAGAGGGGGAAGAGGGAAGACACAGAAGGGAAGAGGAATTGATAAAAGCTAAGGATGTAAGAGAAAGCCTTGTGGAGATTCACCGCTTTGGAAACTAACTTATGTAGATATGTTCTCTGTGTGTGTGTGTGTGTGTGTGTGTGTGTGTGTGTGTGTGTGTGTGTGTTGTGTGTGTGATATATATAGCACATAGATTTATAAATGTATAATATAAATGTAATTTTATATAAATGTGATTTTAACAGGTACATCCTGCATCAGTGCACAGTGTTGTTTCCAGATGACAGACATTATTAAATGAAAATGTCATTATCAGGTGTTGGTCAGGAAGACTCTAGAAGGTTCCCCCAAACAAGCAGACTATGCCAATGTTCTGGTTGCCTTCCATAGGCAGATGGAAAGTCCCTATGGGTGATGATACCACACATTGGGTTGTGGGACATTTGCTTTCTGTAACTGAGAAAATTCCAGCTGGCTAGCTTTCATAGGGCTATAAGGTGCTATGCATCTACTGGGGATGAAAAAAATCAGTGGGCTTACACAGTGCTGCATTCTATAATCACCTGCGAGGTCGTATGTGCCCTCTGGTGTGACAGAGGTATGGCTATTGTTATGGTAGCCATCTGTCTTCTGTCTGCACTTGAGGTTTGCTCCATAGGAGGGGGGCATGCTGCACACTGTAAATCTGGTCCAAATCACATATCTGTAGGGACCATTGGCCTTATGAGGGGACCTGTGCTCATTGTTTGGCTAAGTGGATATATTGTTGATCTATCTTTACATATGTTTGCACTCATAAATTAGGTTTAGAGAAGCCTTATTTTTCAGTGAGTGAAAATAATACAGAGATTCATAACCGGTCAATGCCCTGAGAAGTGACTGCTGAATGCTCACCTTTAAATGGGACATCTATATTCTACCCCTCAAAGTTCTAGGGCCATCACAGAAGAGAGGGAGGTCAACGGAATGCAAGAGACTGAGCAGCAATAGGAAGGCTATGAAACTTCCTTCTAGACAAGACATGACCTCGCACTCGTGAGTGCATAGCAGTTCCGACAACCTGCTCAAGACCTGCACAAGATCCTGCCAGCCAACATTCTAACATGTATGTGGAGGGGTTCAAAGACACAGACTCTCACTGAGAAGCTATTAGAGACTGATGGCTTCTGAAAGAGAGAGAGGCATTTTTCTTTGGGAATATGGTCACCGATTGGTTCCCACATTCCAGTGGATGGAATTACACCCATGCATATGTGGGCAACACTAATTGAACACATGGGCTATAAATATAAATGAAGATGATAGGGGGAAATGAGGGAGGTTTACCAGAATGACAGAGGGGAGTAAGAGATGGATTTGATCACAGTGCTTTATATACATATACAAAATTGACAAAAATCACTTAAAAATATTATTTCAAAATTGTATTACTATTAACAGGAAACACCATAATGGATCTACTAGGAAACAACTTTTATTCACTTGATGGACCATTGTCGAGCCACAAAGATAATGAGCATCATAATGAGGTACAGTATAGGAAAATGTTGGCCAGGGTAATTGAAGAAAATCACGACACAGACTGGAAAACTGACTTATGTAAACCAAAGTCTGTGGAATACATAATTAAAAAAAGATAGGTATCTTATAAAATTAAAGAGCTTCTGTTCAGCTAAAGAGATTATAAACCGAGCAAAAAGGCAACCCACAGAATGGGAGAAAATCTTCACCAACCACATATCTGATAGAGCTCTATTATCCAAAATGCACAAAGAACTTAAAAAACTAAACACTAAGGAGATAAATGGCCCAATTAAAAAAATGGACCTGGGAACTCTAAAGAAACTTTTCCAGGGAGGAAATTGAAATGTCTAACAAATATCTTAAAAAATGTTCCACATCCTTAGCCATCAGGGAAATGCAAATCAAAACTTCCCTGGGATATCATCTCACCCTGGTCTGGATGACAAAAATCCATAATACAAACAACAAATGTTGGAGAGGATATGAAGAGAAGGGAACTCTCCTACATTGCTGGTGGGAATGCAGGCTCATACAGCCACTCTGGCGATCAGTCTGGTGATTTTAAAAAAAAGTTAAAGTTTGAAATCCCATATGAGCCTGCTGTTCCACTGCTGGGAATAATCCCCCAAAATGCAGAAATTCACTACAATGACATGAGCACGACCATGGTCACTGCAGCACTATTTGCAATAGCAAAGTCGTGGAATCAACCCAAATGCCCAACAGTTGATGAATGGATAATTAAAATGTGGTACATTTATACAATGGAATACTACTCAGCCATCAAAAATGATGAATTAATGAAATTTGCCTGGAAATTGATGGAATTAGAAAAAAATAAATGAGTGAAGTATCCCAGATTCAGAATCTTAGACACCACATGTACTCCCTAATAGGTGGATCTTAGTTCCAAACCCACTTAATGACATATTCAAAGGTAAATCTCTGTAATACCTACTGTAATTGCAAAGATTATAAACAGGAGGTAAGGGGAAGGAGCCCCCCCCCAAAAAAAGAGATAGGGAATCATGATTCAGTAGAGAAATAGGTCACCATCAAGTAATGAAAGTAGTAAGCATGTAAGTAGTGAGACGTCCGGTGAAGCTCACTCTCACTTCCCTTCCTGGTCACTTGCAACATGAAGAGATTTGATCTCACCAATCAGGGAGGGTATAGGGACTGGCAGATAGATGGTAGCCATCCCGCAAATGGGACACTGACACCCCCCTCCCCACTGTGTCCTAACTCCTATTCTTCCATCTAGCTTTGAGTCTCCTCTTATATTAAGATCTTAATTTAAACCGTCTTTTATCTTTGGTCAGGAGGTGACCTTTGATACCAATCAGGATGAAGCCAAGGGCAGTGCAGGAAAAGCAAAACTGAAAATAACAACAAACCATAATTCAAAATCACCTGGAACCAGACCAGCCAAATCTCTCCCTATCCTAAAGCTCAGGGAACCTTGTGGAAGAGGGGGAGACAAAACTGTAAGAGCCTAAATATGAGCAGGACCAACAATATGCAAGATACTCCACACAAATTAGGCCTGCAGCAGCCAGAATTGGACTTTGACTGACCTGCACAATGGCTGACATGTCAACAACCTCCCCCCACAAAGTCTAGCATGGATCACAGGGGAGAAGGCTCCAGTCAGTAGGATCCTTAGAGGCAAGGGGTTAACAGCCATAACACTAAGGAGGAGCCCATGATGGGGCTTCAGACTATGCCACTGAGTCTTTACCCCTCACTAGGGTGGAGGACTGAAAGGGAGGTTTGGCATTCACACAAAAGGATGTTCCAGGGGATGGCAGGGAGGAAGGGGGAGGCACTAGGGAAGGGGAGGGAGAAGAGGGGTGAAAGGAAGAGGAAGAATGCAAGTGGGGATTGGGGAGGGGAAGAGGGAGGGAAAGGATGGGAGCTTGGATGATTAGGAAAAAAATAAAATGTGGGAGAAAAAAAGATGGGGAGAAACCAAAAATCCAACACTTGATGTGCTAAAGTAATGAGATTGAGTATGATATCTGTTTCTTTTCCTCTCTGAATTCCTGGAATATCATGGCTTTATAATTTAGAATATCATTTCAATCACTTTAGTCCATCACAAGCATATTACATTAGCTACATTTCTCTTCACCTCTTCACCGTGACCCAATACCTGACGGGAAGCAACTTGAGGGAGGAGGGATTTATTAAAGCACAGTTTGAGCTTCAGTCCATCATAGTAAGTGGCTTGGTGGCAGACCGCTCCTGCTATGGTTGCAGGAGACTTCTCACAGCTGTGCTGATCAATAAGCAAAGCGCTTTCCCTTGGATTCACTCAGGGACCCTAAACCATAAGCTGATGCTACCCATTTGTAGAGTGGCCCATCCTTCTGCAGCTAAACCTCTAGAGATGCTAGCACATGCTTACCCAGATATGTGTCTCCAGGTGATTCCAAGCCCAGTTGCGCTTCCCGCGAAGATTAGCTGTCACAGGTATGTGATATGCAATATTATTCGATGCCATATGTAGATGCATACATTATAATGTGTTCTCTTTATATTTAGTGTTCTATATGCAACATAATATTATTGGAAATAAATTTAAAACTACAGTTTACATGATTTATATTTTCCATTTCACAGGAATGGGTAAGCAACCAGGAGATGGGTTCCAGATAAAAGGGTGAACTTCTCCCCTCGTCTTCATTCCCTTGTCTGTCAGCCTTTGACCACATCATGATCCAGAGGGAAGCCCCTCGAGAGGTCAGATCTGGAACTGCCAGAAATAAATCTGCTACTCATTCATATCCCAGTCTCCGGTGTCATGTGATGGCCACAAAATGGACAGAGACAAAGCTCTTCAGAATGTGATGACATCATTCGCTGGCATCCATCTGTACCTGCTCATCTGTACTGTACTCATGTGTGAACTAAATCCTGCTTCCTCTTCATACATTGCAGGGCATGCAAGGTCCTGAGTATCTGTTTTAGATCAACTTAACAGTTTCTAGAGTCAACCAGGGAATAAGCCCCTGAGTATTTGGGTAAAATGTTCTATTTTTTTATTAGTGCACATGAGAGAGAGAGAGAGAGAAGGTGGACACACAGATCACATCACATGTATGGAGGTCAGAGGACAACTTTCAAAACTTGATCTTTCCTTCCACCATGTGGGCTTCTGAGCATCAGATTCTAGTTGCCAGATTTGAGCCTTTACATGCTTACCAATGCCTGTGAAGCGCTTCCTTGATTAGGTTAAGTGAGGTCTGCAGGCCACCCTGTGTCAGTTTGTCTGAAGGATGCCAATATAGTCATAACCAATGAGCTTAGGAAGACAAAGAGATTTTTCTTCTCCTCATGATTCTTGGTTGCAGTCTTAGTCTTGGCTGACGGGAGAGCTCACCATCCCCAGGAGCTGAGGAAACTGTCCACACTATATCCTCACTTGCCAGGCTGCAGATTCAAACAAAGTATGCTGAAGGATGCCTAAGCACAAACCTGTTCCTTCCAGCTTAGCCTCATGGCCGGGGAATGGTCCCTCCCACTGTGGGCTTCTTCCACATCAGTCAAGACGGTCTCCTGCCATCTTGCCCAGTGTAGGAGGAACGGACGATGATTGTACCACAAAGGCTTCCATCCCCCATACAGAGAGGCTCCTTGGACTCTAATGTAGGTGACTCAGATCACATCACACTCAGCGTACAACTGCCTGGCTGAGAGGACCAATCTGGACAGGACAACGCTGGGACTTACGGGATGTCGGGTGGAGTATATAAGCAGCCTGATACTTAGAATATATGAGCCGCAGGCCTGAGAGCTGCTTTGTCACTCGCCTGACTCCCGAAGTCTGTGCTGTTGACTCCGCACCAGCTTATCCCCACCCTCAAGGGTCTCTGTGCCCCCCCATTACACTGTTACATTGTTACAGCCCAGGACTTTCCTCAACTATTAGCTCTCCATTCATGAGTCCAAATCTCAACCTTCAATTGTCAATTTGACCCCTATATCATCTAATTAACACACTCCACCCCTTGTCAACTTGACACATTATTTTTAAACTGTAACCTTTAATCCTTGTCCCCATAAATCATATATGTATCTTATGATGTAAAATCCATTCAACTGAATTTTGAAAGTTTACAAAGTCCAAAAACCAAAATTCTCTTAGTTCGATTTTAAAACATACATAATGATTCAGTTCCAATATTTTAAAATCCAAAATCTTTTTATTACATTTTTTGCCTACTTATACAAGCTCAGTAGGTACCCCACTTTTTCTCCCTCCTCTGTTCCCCCCCTGTTGTCCTCCATTCCACTCTTCTCCCTCCCTCTCACCTCTTTTCCTTCCCCCCTCCTCTTGGTGCTTCCTACTTTCTCCTTCCCATCTTCTAGGGAGTCTGTTTATGTGGGCAATAAATTTCCCTCTGAGTCACCTACATTAGTGAGGGTTCAGAACTCCATGGCATAGCTTGAGTCCTCTTCTTGGGCTTCACACTGGTATGGGAGCTCTACTATGTCTGTTTAACCCCTCGCCTCTAAGGATCCTACTGCCTGAAGTCTTCTCCCTGGTGGTCCCTGTTAGACATGTCAGCCATTGTGTAGGTCAGGCAAGGTACAACCATGTTCATTGCAGCACTGTTCACATAACAACATCATGGAATCAACCAAATTCTCTTTTTAAAAAAGTCCAAGATCACTTACCTATAAGGTTCTATCAAGTCAAAGCAAGTTAAATACTTCACCACAGAGTAAAATTTTAAATGAAAATATTAAGATAGATCAAGAAAATATCACATTAAGACTAAAGTCCGGCGACTGCATACATCCTGCAATTCACTATCATCTTCTGTTCCTCATCATGGAATCAGGTTGCCTCAGAATCACTGGACACTTCATCCCAGCTCTGCACCTTCCAGGTGCATGAACAGCTTTTTTCTAGACAAAGGCCAGTCTACACTCAGCACACGCCCCATTTTTCTGGATTCTTCAGCATTCTGGGTTCTCTATTGCAGCTGGACACTTGACTTTCTTTCGTGGGAACTTTAACCCTTTCATATGAAGCCAAAGTGCTCTTAAGGAGCCTCTCAGTCTTGTATCAAAAACTGACTCTTGCATGATGTTGTCAAGTTCTGCTGTGAGTTTGAGATGTAGCCTGACTCCATGGCTTCTGCCTCCATCCACACCTTTTGCTATATGCAATTTCTACCATAAATTGGGTTATATTCCCTCTAGAACTGTAAAAGCCATATAAACTTCCCATCCCCCTTAATTTGTCTGTGAGTGTTGTCTGTGAATACTGTCAACAAAAAGAAAAGTAAGAACAGCTTCTTTCAATATACTTTGTTATATGACATACAAGCATGCTGGCCAGCAAGAAAGAAAATATGTCCCTTTTTCCAGTTTAGGTGTAGAGATTGTATGGCTAGTTCCTTTGGTGCTGGTGTAAACCTCTTCTGCTAACTGTACCCGAAATCATATGCAAGAATTAGCTCCTTGTTCACCTAAGTTATTTGGTCCTGTGTTTGTTCAGCAACAAAAAAGAATGATGGTACCATTGCTCCCTCAAGGGTAGAACTGCAACACGAGTTCCGTCTCACTGCACTTCGCTATTCAACTGCTAAACAGCTCTGACACTTTCTCTATCACCTTGACTCTACATTCAGACTGAGTGTCATGAGTGCACTGCTAGAAACAGAAGAACATGCTTCATGCTTGTGTCTTCGCATGATGTCAGGATTTGTTGAACAAAAAATCCACAAGATGCATCAATTTCATTGGTTTAAGTTGCCCCAAATAGTACTGTTTTTAATGGGTATCTATGCCCTCTGAAATCTCTAGGTCTATTCCAGTCTTACTAATATTAATTCTCAAATCACACATTAGACTTTATGTAAAAGTACATGCATGTGCATACCACTGTGCACATACAGATGTGTGTATGCACATGTGCGTGTCAGAGAATGGTCAAGAAAAATTAGTCCTGAAGACACAGAGAGGTGATAAAAGTGTGGGAGGAATTATGAGAGACCAGATGAGAAGCATATACAGAGCTATTCAGGATACCGATTACCTATTACAGGTCCAGGTATCAGGCCCTTCTGAGTGTCACATAGAAGTAGGATATGTGCAACAGAAAGGAACATAGAAAATACATAGAAATACAAATTTATAGACAGATTACACCCATTATAATGTGTTTAAATTTGAAGCAAGTTAGGTACCACTCAGGAAACCAAATTCAAAGGTATAATGTTGGTTTTTGAAGACTCGTGCATGAATGCCATCAAATATACCAGCAGAGGGCAGGCCATCCAAAGGAAAGGATTTGCCTGCCCCACAAGTCCCTGATGCCTTTCCCTTTTGGTACTAGTATCTGGAACTTGCCGGAGATGTTGGAAATACTTTGAGAGACATGAACCTGCATTGAGTTTTCAGGAGCGTTCTGGCGATGCGTGCATCCCTTGGGGGTTAGCATATGTAGGACAGAAGTTGCCATTCAAAGCAGATCAGGTAGGAATCCTGTATTTTGCACACGTTGCAAAGTGTCTTCGGGGGAGTTACATGATTTCTTGTATTTCAGTCCCCTTCTGTCAAGTGAGAGACACCCTAGTATATACTCTGCTGTGCTGCTTTTGTACAAATCAGTGACATGAGTCAAAGTGTGCCAACGTGTAGAACAGCCAACTCTTTTTATGCCACATCCTGAGCTATGGAGACATGGCCACCACAAACCATTTGCTGTCTTCTTCCTTTCAGCGATGACCACAAAGATGAATGCAGAAATAAAGTTGGCCCTTTTCAGTGGGCAGTTAGATTGTTCGATCTTATGAGGGTAAGAAGGGACAGAGGCCACCTTTATAGATTTTCTCTTGTGTGTTTGATTCTGAACTAGCTCTTTACTAGCCCCAGTCTCGTGTTGATCCCCACCCCCCAGAAGCCTGGCATTAGATATTGATCCTTGTCTTACACTTGAGAAAACTGAGGCTCAGAATGGCTCAGTTATCTGGCCAAAGATGAGCTAGATCAGCAATCAGAAACAGAGCTATCTCTGGCAGCACCGAAGTTAAGAATCAGTGTCTTTCTCTCCCATACTGAGATAGGGGCCATAGAACTGCCCTTCTAAAGAAGACCAACTCCGAAAATTTATTTAATTGGTTCATCCAAAACCTTTCACTGGTTAGTTAGTGAGCTGGATTAATCATTTATTCAGTAACTGTTTGCTGGATGCTTTGTTTATATGTTGAGATTTCAGAAATGAATGCATATATACAGTCTTTATTCTCAGTTTCTAAGCATACTACGACAAGTTTTATAAACCCTCTTTATGCAAAGTACAGAATGCAGCCATCTAAGTACAGAATGCAGCCATCTATTGATGTTGCAGACAAACTCACACAAGCTACTGCTTGGCCATGCGAGAGCCTCTGACGTGCCCTGCTCAGGCTAAGAAACTGCGGTGGGAATTCCAGGTGGCTGACAGCTTCTAGCTTGATGACTTTGGGTCCACCGTAAAGTAAGTCCGCAGCCACGCCACCCCGTCAGAGGTTGTGCCCTCACATGCCATGACTGAGGACTCCTGCTGAAGTTGCTGCAGGTTCTTCTTGGCATGACTCATGCTGAGAGCTGCACTGCTACCTGGGGCTCATTTTCCCAACCTCTTTTCCCTTCTCTTCCCTTATAGGGTGGAAGCCTCTCCCTTCTCTTCCTTTACAGGGCAAAAGTCTCCCTTCACTTTCTCCTGCTCTTCATTACCTTTTCGTCTCAGGGATGTGTGTGAGTTTCCATGTGGATGGGTGTGTGTGTGTGTGTGTGTGTGTGTGTGTGTGTGTGTGTGTGTGTATGTGTGTGTGTGTGTGTGTGTATGTGTGTGTGTGTGTGTTTGTGTGTGTGTGTGTGTGTGTGTGTGTATGTGTGTGTGTGTGTGTGTGTATGTGTGTGTGTGTATGTGTGTGTGTGTGTGTACGTGCACGGTGGATGTATAATAATGCACTTGAATGTGCATGCCTATAGAGACCCAAATGTGATATGAGAAACTACCCTCCACTGCTTGCCCACCTTATTCTTATGAGCCTGGGTCTCTAATTAAACCCAGAGCATGCTATAGGGCTGATCTGACTAGCTAGCTTGTTCTGGGGATTCCTGGGCTCTGCCACCAGGATTAGAAATCTAGGTACCTGCCCCACCCACCCACCTGGCATTTTTACGTAGGATCAGGGGATCAGAACCCAGGCCTTTGCTTGGGAGGCAAGGGCCTGAGTCACTGAAACATCTTCCAGCCCTCTCTTGCTCCTTCTTCCTCACTAGCCTTTCCCTCCAAATCTGGCCTTAGCACCATGTTACCCCAGCAACCATTCCTTGGAGGACCTGACTTGCCACAGAAGCAAGTTGCCCCTGTGGGAGGGTCAAGACCAAGAAAAACCACGTCGGGGATCATATTCCAGCTTAGACTGGGAGCCGTCAGGACTGAAGCGTATTTCACTGCTGCCCTGGATAGGAAGCACCCGTCTGTAGAACGTGACCCTCCGTCCTTCCTCCCTGCCTGCTCTGGGGATCCGAGATTCTGTGTAGGTCCTTAGGAATATGGTGGTAGTTCCAGGTGTTTCTCTTACCCTGAGAAGTGGCCATTCACAATAGTATTTGACCCAAATCGCGGGTGGGCAGCACAGTGGCTCTTGCTGTGGCCACCTCTGGGAGACCCTTACTTTCTTCCTCCTTTATGATCTGCATGTAGATTACACCTACGCCCACATTTTATTTCCCCGCAGTGAACAGCCTATGCACACGCACCCAGGGCACAGCCAATCCAAGTGTCTGTTTCTAAGGGAAGTGGCCATGCCGGGTGTCCCGGCTGGCACTGTGATGGGAGGCGGGGGCTATGTATGGAAGGGCAGTTGTGGTGACCCTCCGTCAGCTGACCTACCCCAGCAGGCATCTCCACAATGAGCCATCGGATGTCCAGCCTCCCTGGACAGGGTCAGGCCAGCCAGTCCCTCCTCTCAATCAGGAATCTGACGTGGAAAGGAGAAAATCAGGGAGTTGGCAGCAGGTACCAAATATCAACTGGCGAGAGAAAGTTACGAGGGCCGCAGGTGCACTAAGGTTATGAGAAAGCTGCATTTACAAGTAAGAAGAAACCAAGGAAAAACAAGACGTCTGTTTAGCCAGAAATTTTAAGATGGTTAAGTGGTTAATAAGGGGGGCCTGAAATCAGGTGTCTCGGTTCATGTTCCAGGCCTCTTTCTCACTAACTTTGTGACCTTGGCCAGCTATAAACCTCTCTGAGCCAATTTCCTTCTCTATAAAAAAGAAAAGAATAGTTTTCCTTCTACAGGCTCTGATGGGACCGTGCCAGTCACCAAATCCCACCTCCCATTGAATTACAATTGGACTGGATGGGGAGTTGACTTGAGCTCATTGCTACCCAGGAGAAGATAAGTTATCTCTAGGGGAGATGCTCTGCCCTCCTACCCCCCAGGCATAGTGCCCACAGTGGCTGCACCAGAATTTAACCCCATCAGGAAATCCTGTCTCAGGAAAAGACAGAAAACAAAGTAACTAGAAATGAGAAATGAGAAGGGAGAAGAAAATCCTATGAAACAGATTGCATTCAGGCTTTTCTGTTTTATGAACAACACAGTTTCTATTACGTGAACAACTAAATGTGAGTGTGCCCTCTTCTCTGTTCTGGAGACTTTAAACTGTTTTTTGAAATTCCCCAGTCCTTTGAGGACACTAGGTAGACAATCCTTCTGACTGCTACTTTAAAATTTTAACCTACCTCAGTGATTAGGCCTACGCAATCAGAAAATTTCTTATAGTAACTTCTACCGAGTAAATACAAACCTATCCTCAGTTTCTATTTCAATGAATGAAAAAGTTTTAAATGAATGAATATTTCAAGGGCTGTTTATAACAAGCACTGTTGTTTTTTCAAGTAGATTTAGTCCTCGGTGAGAATTTATAGAGTCAGAGGAGGCCGTACAAGTTGGAAGAACCTGGTTTTCCATGTTGCTTCCTTAGGAGCATGTGTGTTCCCAGGGAGAGTCAAGACAAAGAAAAAGCAAACAAAACAAACTCAGCAAATTCATGCTGAAGCCCTAGTCCAAGAGTTTCATGGGTTTGAACAGGGCTGTGGATTGTTATCTCGTAGAAATACCTGAAGAGAACAGAAGTGTGCAAGCAGGGAGAAGATCACTACACTGGTCTTAGGTTTTCATACGCAGACAGATCCCAAGATAACACTAAACACCTGGAAAGATGGGCGTTCAGGTCTAAAGACTGTGGTCCTAAGTGAGTGCTAGAATCTTCCGCTCCAGGTGGCCGGGATATGAACAGACAACCAGTCCACTTTGATGGTCCTGCTGTCCTCACCCAGCTATTGTGTTCTGTTTCCCACTCTCACTAGCTTTAAGAAAATCACTCAAGCGGAATCACTTCTCATCATCAGATATGTGATATTTTAAATGACGGATTAGAGTAAAAGCAATCGATGCATTTGTGAGTCTGAGCGTCATAAAAAATAAAGTGTGCCGAGAGGAGGTCGCGCTACACAAAGACGCCCCTGAGACTCTCTCTTAATAAACACAGCTGAAGCAGGCCTCGGACCATGCCAGGGTCTGTTCCTCTAGGTTTGTATTTAGCCTCAAGGTAGGTCATGAAAGGTCAGGGCAAGGCAGTCCAGCTTCCCTAGTGGTCAAAGCTCATCATCTGGAGCTTTGAGATCACAGGTGCAGCACTGAAGAGGAAGCTAAACAAACAAGTAACAGGCCAGTTTCTCTGTCTTCTGGCCTTGACTGTGTGAATTTGCCACAAGCCAGACAGATGGAAAGAGGATCCAACGCTTCTTCCCTTCCCAAGCTGTGTCTTGAGGATTAATCCACTTTTCAGCCAGTCTCAGAAAATTTTAACCACATATCAGATTGAAAAGCAACTGTGATTGAAATTAAACTTGGAAGGAAATCAACAATACTTATTGAAACCAGATGATAGACTCATGTATGGGTCTTATCTCTGTATGTAATAATACATATTCTTTTTACTTCTTAAATTTATTTTATTTTTAAGGGAAGTTTTTGTTTCAAAGAATAATCGAATGGCAAGTCCAGAGAGGTCTCTTTCTATGTCCTCTTTCTTCTCCCCACACTAATACCCAGCTTCCTTTGTGAAGCACCCCCACCAGCATGGTACATTTGTTTCCATCAATCAACCCTCACTAAGAAGTCTTTATGGCCTGAAAGCCACACTTTGCGTTAGAAATCACATTAGTGTTCTATGAATTCTATGAATTCTGACAAATATACTTTACAGTGTGACACATTGAAGCTGCCACAGCATCACATAGATGAGTTCACAGCTCCAACAAGTCTGTACTCCCTACCTAACTCACAGAAAACACTCATGTCATGTTACTATTTCTACATTTTTTGTTTTCTAGAAGGTCTACAGTAAGAATCATATTCTGTATGAGTGTTTCACACTGGATTGTTTTCTTTAGCAATAACATATCTCTCAATTCTTGGTGTGACCATCATAGTTTTTATATGCTTTTACAGTTGAATATTACTTGATCATCTATATATATTATAATCTATCCACTCACCCAATAAATACTTTGATTGCATCCAAGTTTTATCAAATATAAATAAAGTTTCTATAGAGTGCACTGTCTATGTTTCATGTAGACATACATGTTCCAGCTTATTTGGATAAATACCTAGCAGTATACTTACTCATTAGTACTTTACTCATTAGTAAAGTGGTGGCATAATTTTAGCCTGTGCAGGATTACTGAACTGTCTTTCAAAGTGGCTGCTTCAGTTTTCAATTCTGCCTAAAGAAGTTAGAGTTGTCAGTCCAGATCTTCGCCAGCATTGAGAACACAATACTCATATGTTGGTACTCCCTGCCTAACTCTGTTTCTCTGTCTTCTGGCCTTGACTGTGTGAATTTGCCACAAGCCAGACAGATGGAAAGAGGATCCAACGCTTCTTCCCTTCCCAAGCTGTGTCTTGAGGATTAATCCACTTTCAGCCGGTCTCAGAAGGAGGGGAAGATTAAATTGGTTCAAACTGTGAAATTTTGAAACATATACCCTTTGACTCAGTGGCCCAGCATGGATCCTCTGAAGAAACTGATGTTTGGAATCATACATTATTAGCATATGGTAATTGTCATACTTATCAAACTATTGAGCATAATATACATGTGCTTCAACAAAAATGCTATAAAATGAAATACTGAGACTTTAAACAACAGAAAATTTAAAAGCTATTGGAAAAGACAAGGAATTTCTCTATGACTAAATGTCGACAGAGATTAAAGACTTCAAATAAAAAAAACAGCTTTCAAAGCAAAGAATAAACTATATCACCATTTCTCTAAACAAATACATGAGGATAGGAGGAAATGTGGGGGGGGAGTTGCTTTTAGTATAATTCATTGTAGTTTAATTATTTCACTTTATACCTTTAGCACAGAGAACCAGTTACAGCTGGCTCATCATACTTTTCTTCTTCTTTTGCTGCTTTTGAACTTTTATGTAAAATATAATATCCCACTAAAACTATCACCTCACCCAGGAACTTTGCTGATGTAGTAGCAAAGATCTTGAGGACACAATTATAATATGTGGTTGCTTGTTAGTTGTATCACTTGATTTTGGATCATCCATTTATATTGTATTCCAAAACTAATTGAGCACGTTATTGTAAAACAAAGAGATTGTGGGGGGGGGGGATTTGTGTGGCCACTGGTAGGTTGTTCAAGATACAGTAGAAAATCTCAGACCCATGTGAATATGGCAGTACTAACTAAACTCAATTAGTTATTTTTTTTAAAGTACATAAAATTGGGAGGGAGAAGAGGAAGGGAGCATGTACTAGTGTAGGATGAAAATAAATTGTCAGCATGTAAAAAATACCAAATTTGTGGTAAAAAACAACGGACTGTAATTAAGTCATAATAATATCAGTAATATGTTTGGGGTGATGGCTCTGTGATTGGTTAAAGCCTTCGTTTCACAAACAAAAGGATCAGAGTTTGGATCCCCAGGTCCCACGTAAAAATGCCTGTGATTCTAACCATGGAAAGGAGAATCTGGGGAATCCCAGAACAAAGCAATAAGAGGTAGTGCAAGTCATCCTTGGGCCTCCTTGAGCACACACAATCAAATGTCCTCTCTTACTTACACATGCCTGCACACGCATGTACAAAACATACACACACACACACACAATAGCAGTACTAAAGTTTGTATTTGTCAAATATAATCAAAGGAATACATGTTATATTTCCCCCAATATTATACTGAGTCTATACATGTATAGTCTTAAAAATATTTCTTTAAAATTAAGTCACAACTTTATTACTCAGCAAGTTCATTTATATACATGTTAATATATGCAAATCACAATTGTATAATTCAGTGTCTTTTTATCAGTGTAAGTGCAACATACACATTGATATCTACCACCATTTCAGATGTCCCAGTGCATCTTTATTTCAAAGGGAAATTCTGTTCTGACTATTCTCAGACCTCAGGAAAACGGAGTCAAAGCCAGACTCAAGAATCTTCTTGTGAGCTATGTAGTGCTCGTGGTATTTCCCAGAACTGGCAGTGATATGCCATCTTTTATTCATATTTAATAAACTACAATAAACTACTTGCAATTTATATTCCTCATAATGGTGGATGTTCATGTTCTTGGTATAAAGATAAGGGCTCATAAGGTAGAACAGTCAACGGCATGCTTCCATCTTCATCTTTACTGGAGGACAGTAATTAAAGAGTGGAGAAAAATCCAGGTAGTGCTTTCCACCCTTTCCTGAAGTCTCATTGCTCAGAATTTTGGCATATGTGTAAAGCATCTCTGACAAAGGAGCTGGGATAGCATCTTTCATGTGAGCATCAAGCCTGTGAGCTGGCAAAAGTGTGCAAACCAAATGTGCTCCTGGTCATTGTGAGGAAGAGAAGAAACCCGTGTTGAGACATCACCGACTCTGCCAAGGATGCAGAGCACTTACCAGTGCCATGGGAAGACTTGTGCATTTTACTTTCATCTGTGCGCTGCATGCACTGATGCTACCAGTGGTGGCCAGGAGGGAATGTTTTAACCAAGAGCTCTGTGTTTATTTCAACTTTGCCTGCCACAAGTGATGTCAGATATCTATGTAGATACTTGTAATATCTTCTCTGAAAAGTTTACTTCTATGAAAAAGCTGAAAAACTTTATGAATCAGACTGTCAAGTTTAGTAAGAGTAAAATCAATTTCAAACTTTTGCTGGTCTGTTTATCTACTACAAGAAATCTGTGTTGTTTCATGTCAGACTTCTGTAAAGTTATTCTTAGTTACATTCTGAAATGAACACACAATCCAAACAGCCATTTGAATAAACTAAATAAGTTAATACCACAGCTAGGCATTGTCTGAGAGATACAGTAACATCCCTGAGATGCAGTAACTCTGCAAAATAGAATTCATCTGTATTACAACTATTGATAGCTCTGATCCATCTTCAAATTCTATTTATGTATACACATCCTTTATCTTGTGTCTTGAGGCTATAGATAAGTCCTAAAGTTCCAGATTTACATCTTTAGCCTATTGTCTTGTCCTAAACTGAAGACCTGTTCCCTTCACCTCTTTTCAGCCCCTCCCTTGACTGTCTTATAGTTCTCACCAATCCAGACTCCATAGCAGGACCACTGAGCATTCCACCCATGAACCTCAGCTCTGACCTGGTCATTCTTCTAATTCTTCAGATAGGTCTGCATGGAGTCATCTGGAATATTTTAATTCTATCAGAAATAGAAAGTGTTGATGATATAATGATACAACGCTATAAATGAATGTGTACGTAATATCTATTTTTGGTGGAACCAAAGGAGAAAAACAGAGTAAGACACACATATTTTAATTTACTTAAATGTTAATGAGTGTATTTTCATCGTGTTTATTTTACAGAAAAGAAAGTGAAAGTTGAAAGTGCAGAGAAGTCTAAGTAGTATCAGAAGCAGGTTATATTGGTTCAGAGTTCAAACTAAAAGACTCAGGGTCCATATTGCCATTGTCTGATCTGCTTCTCAGAGAATGAAATATTGGAACATGCCCGCATTGCTCTGGCAACACGCTTGTGTTGAGGCAGACAAAGATCTACTTTCACTTTTCAGGTTACTAAATCTAGGGAAATCTCAGAAAAAAAATACAATTATGCAATTTCAGCTTCTTTCTGCCTCACATGTCAATTCTCTTAGTAGTCAAGCAATGTATTTGGGTAAATCTTCACATGTGCCAGGATTTCTTTAAAAGACTGAGGTCTTAAGATAGTTTCAGTTACAAAGTGTCAATACTTAGGGGATTGGTGCTTAAAATGAATCATACTTACTTCTTTTTTATCTTATCATTGAATTTAAATGCTGATGTTTTTCGCCACAGAATAATTTATTTTAGTGAAATAAGATGCATCTTTACACAAAGTTTCAGTCTTTGGAATATAACCAGTGGATTTTTTAAAAGGTTGTGAATATTAAAATTGATACTTAAAGAGAAATGATTAGTAAAATGTTTTAATGCTGATTGCGATATGTCTCAATGGTAGAGTATTTGCAAAACTCTGACATACTGAACAATTTGGAGGTTAATCCCTAGTACTGCTCTGTGTGTGTGTGTGTGTGTGTGTGTGTGTGTGTGTGTGTGTGTGAACACAAATATGCAATTTTTTTGAAAGGTTATAGTTTATAAAATGCTAAAGTTTTAAAAAATTCGGGGCTGGAGAGCTGGTTCGGGGCTCCTGATTTAAGATTCCAGACCCAGTGTAAAAAATGCCGAGTAGACACAGCAGCAGCTTCTGCCCTGGCGGGCAGATCCTGAAAAATCCCAGAGGGAAGCAAAAAAGGAGATAAAAGGTATCCAAGATGATTCTCAAAGTTGGTCCTCCACAGACACATGCAGTGCGTTCTGATACACACACACACACACACACACACACACACACACACACACACACATACACGCATGTGCATGCAAAAATAATTCAAAAAATTCTAATTCCAGTTTGAAAAATTAAATAAAATAGATTATAGAGAGCAAAATCCAATCTAAAAATTTAATTTTTTCTCTTTAAGTGGCTTTTCATACTCATAGTCAATTTTTATCATTTCTGTCTTGATGCTTATTTGACTTTAGCTCCCGCCTTTCCATGGTTATGTCTTCCTGACATGCACCTTGACGTGCTTTGAGGCTCCCTGTGGTGGACTGAAAATCCCACATTCTGGCGCTTATATGGAATCTCAAATGTGCCTTTTAATAAACACTCCACTGGATGAATCCAAACAATATTGTTTTGTCTTTTGATTTGTTATTTACAATGGAAGTGTGGATATGAAAAAAATTATTAATATGTTATCACAATATGTTTTAATGATCATATAATCCATTAAAAGTTAAGTAACAAATTATTCCTTCTTAACAATGTATTGATGTTATTAGACACATAATTAATTGGAGAGGTTGGTGCCATCCAATATATGAAACATAGGATCAACTGTACTGATCATGTTATGTCACTATCTTCACCGTGTGCGTTGAAACTCAGTTTTCATGGACACGTCCTAAGCACTTTTGTGTGCTCATCCATGCCTGGGAAAGATGTGAAAGGTGTCCCAGGCAAACGGATGAGGCCTTGTTCTTATGAATCACAAGGATTATACTGCAGACATATAGCCAAGTAACTGGTGAGAAATTGTTGCTTTAAGAAGAGGTAACACAAAAAGAGGAAAAGAGAGGATCCTGGGAAGAAGGAGTTGAGGCCGCCAGATGGTTAGAATGAGTTCAGCAGTCTCGTGGAGGACTTTATCCTGTGGGAATTCTGGGAGGGGAAACTAAGTGGTTTCAGGCGGAAGGGGCTGAACCAGAGGGAATGATGCTTTCTGTTCAGAACACAGAGGAAAGCAGAAGTGGAGGGATTGGGAGTACTCATGGCCTCCCCTTGTAATCAATCTTGCCCTCCAAGGAGGCTGACCCCTCTACCTTGTTCGTCTTTTTCCATCTTGCGTGCAGTAGGACACTAGGCACTTAGTACCACTGGCAGTTTCTGGTCCACACAAAATAGCAAGAAAGCATTTTCCCTGAGAATCATGGATGAAGAATCCAGAGTTAAGGGTCTGCAAGGGAAGAAATAGAAAACAGGCTAGAAGGAAAGAGAGCTCTCCAGCCTGCATATATGCAAAAAGCCATTTGCATTCTGTTTTCTCACATCTACTTTGCAGCGAAACACGGAGGAACACTTGTCTGTCACCATTTTGCAAACAGTCACACAAAGGCTACCAGCAGCTGATTGAGATCACACGGCTAGCTCGAGGGGGTGGCCAGGATGTTTCAGGGGGTTCCGGGCAGTGACTATTTGGGCTTAATTGGTACTGGGGATAAAAATTAGTTGCTACTCACAGTGTGGCAAGATTTAGTACTTTCCTGACATCTGAAATGGACTGTGTGCACTGGAGGATGACCAAAGATTTAAGTCGTCTCCCACTATTAACTCTCTGGGCAAGGAAACACGCGTCTCCATTTATACTGAAAGTCTTGGCGGTCAGACCAAGCAGTGCCTGAGCATGTGTTTCTCTGGGTCCGTGGCAGGAGGCCACACGCCATGCCTAGGTGCACGTTAACATGACATAAATGTTAATGTCCTGTTCTAAAACCAAAGCCTGCGGGAGAGAGGAAATACCACCCCCGCCATGCCTAGAGCCAGTGTTTGGATACTGCAGTCTATATTTTGACTCCAGACTGTGATGACTAGGTAACTTTTCACAAGGATTTCATTTTTTTCCTGTCAAGCCACATTATTTCAAGGGTGACAATAACTTGGCTGCAAATGAGCTGAAACCATCAAGGTGATAAATGAGTTTCTGGGAGGGGAAAGCATCAGACCGGCCTCGGCTACGAGGGACCACACACCTCTGTCCTCCGTCCACCTTCTCTGAAGAACAATGTGTCATAGATCTCCCGTCTCCGTCCCCTCCCCCCAAGGCTCCTTCCAGGCCTCCTGCTTCTTAAGGCAATAGAACACCATGAGCACTTGACTTTGGAAAATATTCCACAAGGCCCAGAATTCGGGAAGGGGGAGACAGAGCTGATATTTTGTTCTGGCTGTTAATGAGGATCTGATTTATAAAACTGCCTTGGAGACTACTCCTCGCCCGGTTTATTTTCTCTGTCAGCCGGGTCTGTCTCTGAAATGGGGCTATCCACGGTCAGCTCAGTGGCCAAGCTGTGTTCTTGAGGTGAAACTGAAGAGTTATGTCCGGAAGGACCTGGAAAGGTGGGGTGCTGGTCTCTCGTCAGCAAAGATGACGTCCATGTTCTTGATGAAGTAGGGGACTAGGCAGGCTGTGTTGCAAGCAACCTGCACACACTCTTTTACATTGTTCCCGCCTAGCAGAGGTAGTTTCAGTCCCTAAAACTTGGCGGTCAGGACTTGAACCAAGAGCTGTTGCATTCTACAGCCGCTTCCTGTGACTTTTCCTTTGTGTTGTTCCCAGGTTTCTACTCAAGAATGCGCTGGGGACAAATGAGCTCATCCTCCTGTGTGCTCCATGACAAGGAAACACTTAAGAGCGGGACTCTGTGGTGGCAAAGAAATATGAAATGCTTTCCCAGAACCTCGCAGAAAGCTCTGAGCCCTCTATCTTTATGATCCCATAAAGAAAGGCGAAGGCACCGGGCAACACATGAGCAGCATGTAAGTGATGGATCATCTCCATTGCGGAGCAACACACAGAGGCTTCGGACTGATGAAGAACCTCCACGTCTGACAAGGGAACTGACCGTTCATGCCAGACAGAGGAGCCCAGCCAGCTGACCTACATGCACCCTGAAGTGCCCTCTCTAAGGACGGTGGGGTGCACAGGCAAAGGTCCAGTGCTACGGGGAGCTGTAGCCAAGCATGGTCCATTGCTTTCCCATCTTTTACTTTAAAAAAAAATTCACAGAGCTGAATTTAAAAGTTACAACTGGAGATTTGAGTCTACTAATGAGAATGTAGTAATGCAATGATCGGTTTTCCTTGTTTAATACATCCTTTGGTCTCAGAAAAGCTAAATCTCCTGGATTTTGTCACATTTTATCATTTTTGTCTTTTCCTTTTGGAATGGAGTAGAACTTTAGACACATGCTCAGTGAACTCTTGGGAAATCAAACAATTATAAATGCAATACATGAATCTTTTAACTTATTGAGCCCAAACTTGTTTCATTAGTAAAGACAGAAATATGGATCAGATGAGGTGCTGTGAAGATCCAACAGTTTTTTTTGTACGATAAAGGCACTGTAGAAATTATAATGTAACTTCAGACAATGCATGAAAAATAAATAATACACCGTGGAATTAATTTATTAATAGTTACAACATAGATATCAATAATTTCAAAATTAATCTCTATCCTGGCTCTGTATTTTGAACTCTAGACTCAATGATTATCCACTTACTTCAGATCTCTAAATGACCCTTTCTTTTGCAGTGTTTATGTTTATTAAACGTTGGGTATTTTAGGCTTATTTTTGTTCTTTTAGTGTTTCACTCATGGACATAGCGAAAGTGTGATATTTTCACATATTAATCTCAAATTCCATTCCTCCCTTTTCTGTTACAACCCTTCCTCCCTGTCAGCCTGTCTCCTATTTTCAGGTCTTTTCACATGTGTGTCACTGAGTTCATCTGCGTTGCCTGTGTTAGCATGTGTCTGAGCTGCAACATGAATCGTATATCAGTGGGTAGACCACTGAGGAGAGCATCTCTCCTTCCCTATCAGCATTAACCCTCATCAGCCCCTCAGGGAGATGTGTGTCCTCTTGAGATCCTTCCTTTTCCATCTGCATGATTCTTTTAGGGCACCCCAAAGTTGTGAAAAATAGATGTGGTGTTTAACAGCTCAGTGGTAGAGTATTTTCTCACTTGCAGGGGGAGGAGGGGGAAGACCCTGAGTTTAATAACCAGGAAACACACGCACACGGACACTATAATCTTATAATCCTTCCAAAATTTGTTCTCAGTTCTCTAGCTATAAGGTATTCTTGAATCCGTCTAAGCCATGTAGTCCAAAACACTGTAACTTACATGAACTCATGCTTTTTTTCAAATTTTACATCCATATTAGCAAAAATCAGTTCAGTCCATCTTAAAATCTACCTCTGCTTCTACATTTCTCACCTTTCCTGCCACCTCCTTGTAGGAAACTGTTTCCTTTCTGAGCATGCTGACGTAGCACATTCCTTCTATGATCAAAAGATAAACGCTCTTATAACAAGCACATCAGCTCATAGCGCTGCTGCTTGGACCTTCCTGATTCCTCTCCCCTGTAGCCATGTTTGATGTGTCTTCTCCCACCTGCCTTTCATGAATACTCTTCTCCCTCCACACTTGGGTCTCTCCCTCATTCCTTCTTGCTACCGCCATTCTCTTCTATGACAATAGCACTAGTTAGATTTCTAAAGCTATGACAGAAATACCAAAGAGAGCAACCTAAGGGTGCAAAGACTTATTTTGGCTCAAACTTTTATAGGAGAGAGTCCATGATTTTTTGGCACCATGACCTTGAGCAGAATATCTTGATAATGGGTGCATGTGGCTAAGGAGGCCTTCACATCACGGCAGGCATCTGAGAGAAAGAAAGCTACCAGTGTCCAGGTATAACCTTCAAAGTTTCCCTGGGACCTTCTTCTCCCAGATAGCATCTCCCAAAATAGCACTACAAGTCAGAAATTAAGTGCTCAATAAAAGAGCTGGTGAGGGATATTCTATATCCAAACCATAATATATGTCTATCATATTCTCATGAACAAGGGCCTTGTCAATTGCTATTTCTCTTGGGAATCTTCTTCCAGATACTTTTATTCAATATAATTTCTGTTTAAATATCACCTCATGATGCAATCCATCAATGAATCTAAGAATCCAGTCTGCATCTTCTTTCTCTTGTCATATTGGACTTTATTATTCTTCAGAACACCTATGTCTGACATTTTATCAGGCATTTATTAATTCATTTGTTTGTTTCCAAGGGAATCATTCTTGTGAGTCATTTTAATATCCTATAATAGTCACAGCTCTGTTCCTGGCAGTATTATCTCCGGATAATTTGAATGTCAACGTTTGTTGGGTGTCTGTCAGGTGCGTAACAATATTTTAAAGGATATCCTAAAAATTGAGCAGATAAAAGTCTCTGCCTATATGGAGTTTACAGTGTACTTGGACAATAAACAAGTAGATAAGCAAAATGTGCCAGATGCCAATAAATGAAACACAAGAAAGGAAAGCGGACAAGAGTAACAGAACACGTCTATAGTGATAGACACAGAATTTCAAGTCATGTGTTCAAACTTGTATAGCCCTTTTGGAAATCAGCATGGAGGTTTCTAAAAGAGTTAGAAATTGAAATACCATAGAACCTAGCTATGCTAGTCCTGGAAATATTCACGCAGAAAGCTATAGAGGCATGTGTATGGAATCAGCCTACATTTCCAACAGTAGGTGAATGGATAATGCAAACGTCATATATATACAAAATAGAATATAATACATCTGTCAATAAAAATGAATTAATGAAATTTTCTGGTAAACGGATGTAGTTGGAAGGAATTATACTGAGTGCAGTACCCCAGACACAGAAAGACATACAAGAACAGATGTCTTAGTGTTAAATATATAAATTTGATAACAACTCACCACCTATTTAACCCTAAGATAAGAAAAGCTCTCAGAGTTCAATCAAGATACAATCTATTACAATGGAAAACTAATGAAGAAAAAGATTGCAACTAACCAGAATGCAGAATATTGGTGACCCTGGAATGATCAGACCATGGTAATCTTTCCCTACAACAAGGCTCATGGAACCTTGCCCAAGAGGAGACAGTAAGATTTTAAGAGCCTAAAGGAGGAGTGGTGTATCTCCAATCAACATACTCCAGCCACCACAGGATGGCTATACACAAGAGTTCCTTACATAATGGCCAACAAGTCACTTTTCTCCCAAGGACTTACCAGGATCTCAGAATAAACACCTGCCTTCTGGGTATCTCTGGGGCAGGCACTGGACAAGGGAAGAAAAACCTGCCCTCTCACAACTTTTCCTCTGGAGAGCCACATACACTATAGCAGATCCTTGACTCTCCAACCAATACAGGCACCCTAAGGAAGTCCTGTGCCCCACACACAGAGGGACAGGAGGATGGGTAGGACATGACTGGATTGAAGCGGAGGGAAGGGGAGACAGAAGGTGGAAGTGGGTGTAGAGGGAATCAGGACAATGACATAAATCCATTTTGTTTGCATATGAAAAAAAATTCTGAATTGAAAAAAAGAGAAAAAAATTATTAGTGAGGAAGGCGAAGTTGTTCAAATACCTAAAACTCTGGGGAGGGATTTGGGAGAGGAATGTTCTGGACACTGGGAGTAAATGAAATAACATCATGATTTCTAGGGAAAAAAATCATGGCGAAGGGACAAAGTGATTAGAGAAGAATAACACATGAAGAAACAGAAATGTGCGATGGGAAAGTAGAAGGCCCAGCTGTGAATACTGATCTAACCAAATTTTGCTATTGCTATAGTTACGTGACAGGGATGGGATAAACATATGAATTGTGGTGAAACTGTTAGAGAAACAGATAATATTATTTCTGATTATACTGATGGAGTTAAAAGGTCATACATAATGCTTTAAAAGGAAAAAAATAATAACAGCAGAGGCATATGATACTTAAAGACAGTAAGTATCCCGAACACAATCATCTCAGAATGAAAGAAGCAGAAAGGAGTCAGCTGGGACGGGGATTGCAGATGAAAGTGTTCTGCAAAAAATAAAAGCAACAGGCAAACTGGAAAGATAATCCGTCTCCTCAGCAATGGGTCTATATTTGTTAAGTTGCCTTTTTAGTCTGAATATAAAAAATATAAAGAAAACCACTGAAAACCCTGCTTATAACTTCATGAATTTTCACAAAGATCACAGACTAGCACCACCACTTCTTTCCTTCCTTCCCTTGCTTTTGCTTGTTCCCAATTCTCCTTTCATTTGAAATCATATACTCTTTTAATAATTAGAGGATCCATTTGAGGAAATACTCTCAAGCTAAACATTTTTTATTTTTCCTAGTAATACATGCTCCTTGCCTCCCTTAGTCCCTCTCTTTTACCACCTTCCTTCCCTTCCCTCATGGGTTCAGCCCGTTCCTTCCTATTTTTATGTCCTTTGGCTTATATGGTTCCCAGAGTTCTTTCTGTATCATCTGCTGTAATGGGGGTTCAGGCTTCTGTGGCAGACCAAGTCTTTCCTTGGGTGAACCGCTGATATGCATACTCCCCTATTTTGTCTGATCCCTTGTCCCTCAGGATCCTACTGCCTGAAGCTATTTCTCTTGCAATCCACGCCAGTCCACGGGGAGTGCTGACATGTCAATTACATTTCAGGTCTGATGAAGTCAAGCCCCACTGCCATGAGTTCCTGGCTGCAGCTGCCCATCTTGAGTGAAGTGTCTTGCTCAACAACAGATCTACCCATCTTCAGGCGCTTACAGTCTTACCACCCCATGTTCCATAAAGTTTCCTGAGCTTCCGGATGAGAGGAGATTTGGCTGGCCTGGTTCCAAGTGAACATTGTAGGGTCACCAGTGTTCTAAATTCTAGTTGTTTGTTGTCCGTTTGCTATTCTTACACTGCACAAGGTGCATTCTATCTGTGAGTTGAGATCCTCACCTATTCAACAACACAGAAACTGTTAAAGAGAAGCCTTGAAGGAGAGGGAGGATCAGGAGTAGGGCCAGTAGTGTCTGGCTGTCTAACCACTAACTCCTCTCCCACAACGGGGAACAAATGTCCAGTGCTTCAAACCAATCCAACACCAGTGAACAGGGAGGAGACTGACCATGGATTGGATCAGAAATGTTGCTAATCATGGGTCTTTCTTGACAGTGGCCTTATTTTTCTATTGAACTGTGTTTCTTTGTCTCCATTTTCGTGGGATCTTCTTTCCTTTGCATTCCTAGTTCTGATCCTTTGTGGTTACAGTAGGTAATAAAAAGATTTTCCCTTGAGTATGTCATTATGAGGGCTTGGAATCAGTTCCACTTACAAGGGAGAATCCATGATGTCTGACTTTCTGTGCTTGGGATGAGCTTTGACTTGTGAATAATGCTGCAATGAACATAGACATATCTGTGTCTCTATAGTACAATGAAGCAGTTTGGGGGAACATTCCCAGCAGGATCATATGGCATTTCAGTTTTTTACTTTTTTAGAAACCGCTATACTGATCCGATAAGAGGTTAGTGAAGATTTTTTACCATTCTGTGGGTTGTCTTTTTGTTCTGTTGACAGTATCTTCCGCTGAACAGAAGCTCTTTAATTTCATGAGATTCCATTGGCTGAGAGGTGGTTCTATTTCCTGAGCTATTGGGGTCTTATTTAGAAAGTGTTAGCCTAGGCCAATCAGTTCAAGGGAATTCCCTGATTTTTCTTCTAAGATTTTTATAGTTTCTGGTTTAATGTTAAATTCTTTGATCCATTTGGAGTTGTTTTTTGTGCATGGTGACAAGTCAGAGTCCAGTTTCAATTTTCGCATGTGGATATCCAATTTTGCCAGCACCATTTGTTGAAGATTCAGTTCTTTGTTCATTGAATTTTCTGAGCTCCTATGTCAACAATCAGATAGTTGTATATGTAAGGGCTTATTTTTGGGTCTTCAGTCCTTATCCATTGGTCTATGTGCCTGTTTTGGAGCCAGTACCGTGCTATCCTTATTATTATGGATTTGTAATATAAATTACTTTGGCAAGGTGATACCGCCAGCATTGCTTCTGTTACTCAGGATTGCTTTTGCTGGGCCTTTTGTACTTCCACATGAATTTTGAGATTGCTTTGTTAATTTCTGTGAAGTATTGCCTTGGAATTTTGGTTGGTATAGCATTGAATCTGTATATTGCTTTTGATAGGATGTTCATTTTTATGATGTTAATTCTACCAATCCAGGAGCATGGAAAGACTTTCCACTTTCTGGCGTCTGCTGAAGTTTCTATCTTTAGGGTTTTAAAGCTTTCATTGTACAAATCTCTCACTTTTTTGGGTTAGATTTATACCAAGGTATTTCATTATTTTAGAGGCTATGATAAATGGAATTGTTTCTCTTAGGACTTTCTCACTTTTTTCATCCTTGCCGTATAAGAAAGCCACTGATTTTTGAACATTAACTTTGTACCCTTTCACTCTGCTGAACTTCTCTATTAGTTCCAGAAGTTTTCTGGTGAATTCTTTTTTTTTTTTTTTTTTTTTTGAGGCGGGGGCTCTCAGATATAGGATCATGTTGTCTGCAAATAGGGATAGCTTGACTTCTTCTTTTTTTTATTTGTATCTATTTTATTTCCTTCTCTTGTCTTATAGCTCTAGCTAAGACTTCCAGTACAATATTGAACAGAAGTGGTGAAAGTAGACAATCTTACCTAGTTCATGATCAAAGAGAGAATGCTTCAAGTTTTTCACCATTTACAATGATTCTTGCTATGGGCTTGTTGTTTATAGCCTTTATCATATTGATGTATGTTCCTTCCATTTCAATTGTCTCCAGGACTTTGATCATAAAGGGATGTTGGATCTTGTCAAAAGCTCTAAAACATTTTTAATTGTATCATTACCTTTCTACCTTTTAACATAATAACTCTATATTAATCTAAATTCCATTTTCATTCCACAAATTACACATTATTGCTTGCTCTTTGTTGTAGTGCTCTTTTATTTTGTCCACATATTAGGCAGCTAATGTTGGAATATTTTCACGACATTCATTTACTCTGGACAATTTTATCTAGAAGTTGTTTGCACAAAATAGCAGGTAAATTCTTATTTTATATTTTAACAGTTTTATTATAATTTCATATATAAAATGTAGTTTACACATGCAATTTCAATTTAATAAGACATATTTTTCTCAGAACAGCTTAAAATAGTTGATTTGTTTTCTGTCTCTAATTATGGTTGTTCACAAGTCCATCACTGGCTCCAGGATATTCCTTTCTAAGTGTATATTCATCATGTTACCTACCCTTATCTTCCTTCCTTTCCTTCTGAGCCCCTTCTTCTTCCCAACTATTCCCCCAGAAGATACACCATTAAAGAGTAATCTTCATTCTTCCAGTAATATTGTTCATCTCTACCATTCACATTGTTGACTTCTTCCCTCTTTCCTCTGGGACCTTGATAAGAAAGAATTTTCTAGAACTTCTCATGTTATTTCCCATAGCTCTTTGCTTCCTTACTTGTGAATCTCAATCACCCCTGCACCCCAATATCTTTCCCCTTTCTCCCTCTTCAAAGTCTGCCATTCTCAGTCTCTCTCACTCGTCTGAGAAGAAATAGCAGACAACTACAGGTAGTTTCTGATCCTTGACTTCACTTTCAGATTTGTATTGGTTTGTATTGAAACACAAATGAATTCCTCTTGTTGTTACCATTGATACTAACTTCAATTACTGTACTTTCAATTATCTGCATGTTTTTTCATTCCTTTTTAGATCCTTTATTCCTCATCACCATAGATTTCCTCTTTGTAAACAAGGATTTTGCTCCCATTCTTATAATGGATTTTACACTTGTTGAGTATATGGAGAAGATATCCATGTGCTTACACTGTGACTGCACGGTAGACAGAGATGTTCCTTTATCTCACCAGTGTTGTTCTTACTGGATGTGCACTGCATGATCTCAGCTCATGCAAAAACACCACATGAGTGTGTGCATGTTAATAGTGAATCTTTTTCCACACAAAACATTTAGAAATTTGTTTCTTTTTATTTTAAAAAGATCATTAAATGCACAGCACTGATCACCTCTCATCTTAAGAGTGTTTTTCAATAATCAAATTCTCTCTAGCGAAACTCTGTACTTTGGTGTTATTCAATAACTGGATGATAAAGCAGTGGTCTGCTATTTTTTTGTTCTTCTGATCTCATTACTAATTAACAAGAACAAATTAATTATTAATGTTCACATTAAACATAATGCCTCTGAGACACATACAGCTAAGCAATATGCTTCAATTTACCTTAGCACCAATTTGCTGAAAATGTGACTTACAACATTTAAACCATGAATTTGTATAAACTCATCAAATATTCATTAAATATGTATTAATTTTATTTAGAAAATGCAAAAATTTTGTTCAAATATTTTATATATTTAAAAGAAATAAGATTTTATATCCTGAAATAGGGAATTCGATAAATTATGGTACAAAAATATGATAAAATATTGAGCTAGGAAAGATAGAAATTCCCAAGAATGTTTATTTTTGTAAAATACCTTTACATGGATTGATAATATTGAAAGCAGAAATTTTACAATATAATTACCTAGATCCTTTTCTGTATTGATCATCTGTTTATTTTCCTACCTGAGAGAAACCTATAAAAAAAAAGGAGATAAGCTAAAAAAGTTAATTCTAATTATTCTCTCTGGTAAAAACCTGGTACCTTTTAGGCAATTTTAAATTCTGCAGAAAATGTGAGTGTTGATCAAATAGCTACATCAAGGCTTGGAGAGATGATGGGGTAAGAGAAGGAAAGAGAAATGGCAGGAGAGAAGGAGACAGGCATCAATGCAGCATGTCCTGACACATTCCATCTCAGTTCTTAATATCTAAAGTAAATGAACCCAAGGGCCTGGCGTTGGTCACTGCAGGCACTTAAAGCTCATCAGTCTCAAGTCTGCAAACATTTAGGAAAGCAAACAGACAGCCAGGGGTTCCAAATAAAAGCACAGGGCAGAAGTCAGCAAAGATCATTATGGCAATCTTCAAAGGCTGGCTCAGACCACACATTTGGGTGGCAGCCCACATGGTCACCATTCACGAATTCTGAGGAGGAAGAAGAATCAGAGCTGTAGTGGGGGAGGGGTGCAAAAGATGTTTCTTCTCCAAGCCCCTGCGGGCTGACAAAGTGATGTCCTGTTACAAAGGCCATAGAGGACACATTTCTGAGCAAGGCCGTAGAGGACACATTTCCGAGCAAGGCGTACACATGTATTTCTGATGCTTGGAGTCTTTGCTCTGTTTACCATTGGGCCCTTTATCGCTATACCCCTGGTGGTCAGGTCTAGTCTAGGCATAAGATGTCGGTTGTCAGAAACAGTCAACTCTGGTTTGAATGAGCAAAGGAATGTCTTATGCTACAGACACCACTGAACCAAGTCACGCTGCAGAGCAAGTTCAGGCTACTAAGGACTGAACTGTTACCTGTGATCTCCAGCTCCTGCTTTTCTCAGCAGCTGATTTCCCAGTCGTCGCAAGCCTGACTTTTCTGATTTTTTAAAAAATCTCCACCCTAAACCTTGCTAAGACTTAAATTTCTCTTACTGACAAGACTGGACCCAACTTTGTTCCTCATTGCTTGCGTCTACCATGCCAAAGAACTTACGGTCTTGGAGCCTTTGTTCTTGTTCCTTTGAACATGATTGCATTGGCTGAGCCAGGGTGACTTGTCCACCATGCAACCAAGGATGGCGTAAGTTAATCAGATAGCCTGATCCTCTTGAAGGCTGTGCATGAAGTTATCTCCCTACTACAGACTTATGATTGACAGGACTGCTGAGCGTACTTCTTTTACAGAAAAAGAGCCATGATTACTTAACCAAACATTGGTGTGTAGCCAAAAGGTATCAGAACCTCAAAAGAATGAAGCAGGTGGTTTTAGCACTAGATATGTGGCAGTACATTTAACAACACAAGGTAGAAATCTTCCATAGATATCAGTAATCATATTGAATCCACCAGCAAGCACCAAGTGCTTTTCAGAATGTTATAGCATGCCACCCCCACATGAATACCACAGAAGAGGCATAGGCCTTATTTTACAGAAGAAAAAGCTTAATTACTGGGATTTTGAGTAATTTGCCTGAGGATATATAATGGGAATGAAATCTGAAGAAAGCACATGCCTGACTATATTAGGCAATATTTTTCCTGAAGCCTCAGTTTAGCCTATAACCAGCCTCACATGACTGTGATCCAGCTTAAGTCACTAATATTCCAATATCCATATTTTTCATGCATGAAGCAGACATTCTTCAAAATATTATGGTTTCTCTAAGATTCAAATTTTTATGAAAGCAATAATATTTTGCTTATTATTTGGTATCATCCTATCTAAAACCTATTTTAATAGGTCACCCATTTCTTTGATGTTAGTAGTAAATGTAAATATTGTCAATTAAAATGAAAGTTGATCCTTAGTAAAATGGCATTCCAAATTCACCATTTATAACTCGATGCTTTTGTATATGCTGCACCAAACTATGTCACAAATGACTTGAATGAAATTTAGCTATTGTGAACCAAGTTTTCCCACCACAAATAGGACGCTAAGAAAAATCAAAGATAAAGTGCTCCCATCAAGCAAGTGTTTTATGGAGACAAGAAAATGTGAATGGAAAGATGTGATGTGAGATACTCAGTTTGGAGAGCAACACAGTCTCCTGACTCCCGACAGAAGAGCGTTTGAGATGTGTGCTGAGAAGGTTGCCAAGAATAATCAACATTGGAGTCTGCCATAATCCCTGTCCACTTTAAACAAACCATCTGAACTTTTTCCATCCATTCGCATCAATGTGGTTTTCGCGTTTGTGTTTTGTAGGAAGCGATGCTCCTTAAGATAACTGGAGTGTCTGCAGAAAGCAGCATCGAGGGAGAAAATTCACAGAATTCTAATTCCAAGAGCCAATCAAGCCAGTGCCTTGGGAAAGAGCCGCTCAGAGCGCAGCGCAGCTGCAAGGCTATTTCTCTTGACTTGTGTGGCACGGAGCTGAGAGAGTGTGAAGGATGGGAAGTGGTGTGGAACCGGAATTCAGAGAGCCCCAGGTCCCACTGCAGTAAAAGTCAGGCCTGAGTAGCAGCTGAGTACATAAAAGCTCATAAAGAAAACCAAAGCGACGGTATTCCCCATTGTGACTGTTTAGTCTTTCTGGAGAGACTCATGGGGGCCCCGCTATTATCTATTTTTAATATCACTTGACCTGAAAATTTATGCCGCCATCTGGAGCAGGAGGAAAGACTTTCCCCACTGTGAATATGAGTGAAGAAAAATGACGAGGGAAGAGCTACAGAATATTTGCTGTTAATGCTTTCTGTTGAATCAGCAGATGTCACTCATTTCTAAACATTGTATACTAAACATGGGAGGTAGTCCTAGCAATTGATCCATCATTTCGTGTGAATCCACTATAGTCCTTGTCCCCTGTCCTTACATTCTTTACTGTACATGTGTTAAATCTGATACACTGTGTCATATGTGACATTTTCTCTTTGAAATTGGAAAAGAAACTGTTCTTTGAAGAGAGGCCACTTGTTTCATTGATTTCCTTGTCATTGATCACTTCTAGCTGGAAAGAGACACATTTACGCTCTGCATATGAGAATGAAGTAAACATTTCATGGAAATGAACTTAATATTCACATCAACATCATTCAATCAAGAGCGTAGCATAGATCCCTGATAGATTTGAGAAACTTTGGTAGGTCCCCAGAATATGGACACATACAAGCCTGTCAATACCATCTCAGACAAACAGATAATTTAAAATATGGAATGCATCATTTATGGGCATTCACTGGATATAAAGCAAAACCCTGGCTTAGAAGCTGCCCAAGCAGCAGGAGATGACGTGCATCGACTTAGAGAGAGCTGTGAGGGGGAAGGCTAGCGTGCAACATTGACAAATTCTCTTGGAAAGCATAATATTTATTCAAGAGTTGTAAGTATGTACAGTCATTTGCCAAGTTAACAAGGGAGAAAGGTCATGACAACTCTCATTATAAAAATTGATGCTCCCTTCATATATTTTGATTAACCATTTACATGTCACAATAAATGACATAAAAAAAGATAGAAGATATAGTAGCATTACATTCTAAACAGTGATGGTTCAACGATGCTTGAGGGCTGGGTGGTCCTGTTTGGTCTTGAATTGGGATAGGAGTTAGATTTTACCCCTTTGGTGGAGATTCTTCTGGTGAGGATTATGGCCTTCCATCACCATTTAGGTATGAGATGTGACCAAAAGGTGATATAATTATGATCCAGTAGTGCCTCCTGTGCATCTTGCAGAGAAGCAGGCCACAGCTTCTCAACGGACTATCTGCCCATTCACATCTATTGTGGTGCTATTCACAATAATAAAAGCTGGAGAAAATGCCCACCAAAAAATGAAAGGGAAAGCAATATGAAGAAAATAAGGGCAATGGAATATTATGAAGCTTTAGTAACGAAGGAAATTATGTCATTGGAGTAATATGTAAGATCTTACAGAATACAATCAGATACAGGCACAATCAGAAAAAAAAATATGCTGCCAACTTCTCTTTTTGCATGTTTAGATGCGGATGTGTAGGTGTGTGTACAAGAAGGCACTTGGTATGCCCCTGTGAAAGCCCAAGGGTGACTTCAGCAATCATCCTAGATTGCTCTATCTTCTTATTGCTTTGCTCTAGAGTTTCGTAGGCTTTGTCTTCTGGAGCCAGAAGTACGGACTGGTGCCATTTCTGCCCATAGATTTTACTTGGGATCCGGGATCTGAACTCAGATTCCTTTGCTTGTGAGACGAAGGTTTAACCTCTGAGCCCTCTCTCCAGCCTCCCATATGCTTCCAGCGTCTGTGATAAATTTAAAATGCTCCAACTTGGAAGGAGTTGGTGAAATAAATGATGCTTTCAAGGCATTAGAAGTGGGGTACATGTAGACATATAATTGTGAACATCGGCCAAAGAACTGACTAAATGGTGATGGTCTCCACAGAGCATCAAAGTAGAACTCGCAAGGTAGACCACTGGGAGAGGTACCTGTCCAAAAGCTGACAACTGGATCTCATACTACAGGAGAGCATTCTCTCTCTCTCTCTCTCTCTCTCTCTCTCTCTCTCTCTCTCTCTCTCTCTCTCTCTCTCTCTCTCTCTCTCTCTCTCTCTCTCCCCGATAAATAAAATGTAAGGAAACACCAAAGCAGAGAAAAATCAATAACCACTTCATCAGCGTTGAAGTAATACGCCAAACGCCAGAAGAGTGGAGATGTGGAAAGAGAGACACAGGATGGCCTGGCGATGAAAGCAGCTGTACAAATTCTAGCCCTAAACCCTCTCCAGCTGAGGTTAAACTCAACCAAGTCAAACATTATTCAGGGGGAAAAGACAGTAACTAGCCATTACTCAGGTACTCCCATTAATGCCATGGGCGCCTGACGGGCTTGCTGTCAGAGAACCCTGCTTCCCTCACTAGCCATGAGCCAAGGATTTCAAATCCCCAGTTCACTCCAAACAAAAAGCCTAGCCCACATGTACCCTACTCTATCCAAATTTCCGCTGCATCACCCCATCTGAGATCCTGCACTTTTAGATAATGTAGGAGGGCAGAATAGCCCTGTCCATCTTTCTCAAGGAGACAGGCAGGAAGCCTGCAACAGAAGCTCAGCGAGCAAACCCAAGGTCGCACCATCTACCCACTCCTCACCTTGGGAGGCAACTTGGCATCCTTCCCATAGAATATTGCCCTATATTCATTTGCAGCATTCACACACTAATGAGAACCATGCCCAAGTTCACCAGGGTGGTCTGGTGTCCCACACTGCTGCCACTCCTACTGTGCCATCTGGTTCACTAACAAGATGCTGACACCACCATGTTCTTCAAACTCTAACAAGTACCCAACTCTGCTGTCACACTACCAGCATGCCATGGATCTGTGCATTCTGCCTTTTGTAATACAGTAAAGAAGCAAGTGCCCTTCTCCTGAAGTCAATCTGCTTTACAAAGAGCAACTAGGGACTTCATTATGCCTCAGAGAATTGAATCCCATTAGGCAGACGAAGTCCTCGCAACCCTGTATTCTACAACATCAAGACATCCATAGGCGCAATGACACTGACTGTTGCTAAAGACTTGATGCTATATGATAATAGTTTCCCTCTTAGTCCTCACTATAAAGTGTCATAAGGAACATTTAATTGTTCTATTTGAGCTTTTACACATCTATAAAGATAAAAATAGGCATGTCCTTAAGAAATTGATGAATTTCTAGGGATCTCTCTAATACGTCTTTAACTATTGTTAGAAGGCATGATAAGATTTTTTGGTATCTGGGTCTGGATAGTTTTACAAAGATTTTAATGCAATTAAATGCTTGTGATTAGTTATTAAAGTATTTTACTAGAAAAACTCAATGACCTAACTCACAATATCTCTGTAGATATAGTCTTGTCTGAATGCACTCACCAATAATTTTTAAAAGTTTTTATTTTTGGTAAGTTACCAGTAGAATATTGATTATTGTCTAGCTAAAAAAAAAAAAAAACTCGTACTAATGTTGCTCTAGCACACCTGCCTGAAACCAAAATCGTTCTGATCATCTCAAATGACATATTAGGACTCACTGCTAGGAAGGAATAGGTTGCTGTTAAAGTCATCCCATGAAATTGGAAATGGAAGAAGTTATATAGACATGTAAGTATAAACACGAAGACACAAGATGCACGAGAGCAAAGACCCTCCAAAGAAATCTGCTATCATTTCTACCAATACGCAGCAAAAAAAGTAAACTGGGAAAAATATTATCCTAAGAAAGAGCTGGAGTCATGTGTGGTGGTACACACACTCACACTTCTAGCCCCAGCCTGAAAGATGGAGGCATAATGGGATTCTGTTTCAAACAAACCAAGGACAAGTACAAGTGAGGGTTTTAAAAGACAATACGAGAAGATCAGAACATACACATCCATAATTCAAGACCTGATTCAGAAATTCAGCGAAGATGTCTAGTATGTGAAAGACCCTGTAATTCAACCCATAACACTGAAAATAAATAAAATGAAATAGATAATTATATAGTTCAGCAAGGATAGATCTACTCATATGCCACTGTAGCACTATTCAGTGAGCAACAGCTTCTCTATTTCCCTACTGTTCCAATAGTTACTTTTGTGTCACTGTCACCAAATACCTGACAGAAACAATCCGAGCAAGAAAAGGCTTCTTTTGGCTCATAGATTCTCATGGATTCAGCCCATCAAGTCCTGATAACAGCATCTCTGTTCAGAGTGGTGGACGCAGCACTGAGTGGCTGTAGGAACCGGAGAACTAGATTAGGACCATGGCTGGAGTAATTTACCTTCCAAGACTGCCCTCTGATGATCTATTTCTGCAATCAGAATCTACCTCCTAAATCTCTATCGTCTACAAAATAGTGCCACAAACCAGAGAACATGTGCTCTAAATACAAGCCTGCGATTGATATTTCAAATAAAAAGAACATGGCATTCTTTCCTGAGTCCCCAAAGGCTCATATCCATCTCATAAAGAAAACTACATGTACTCCATCTTCAAGATTCCCACGTGCTTTCAATAGTTGCAACAGTTTGAAGTCCAAAGATTAAAGACTCTGGGCAGTCTTTTAGACCTGAGTGACAAGCTTTCAGTGTTCAGTGGCATACAGTACATGTGGCCATTCCAAGCCATCGGAGCATGAGGACAGCAAGGAAAGATGCAGCCAAAGATCAGAGTCAGCTGGCCTCCTGGGGTCACTCTGCCTGCCCCCACCAGTGACTTTCTCCTCGGTCAGCAGCATGAGGTGGTTACAACTTTCCTCTGGAAACACTCCATGTCATTGACTTCTGTGGTATCCACTGCAGCTTAGGCATCATCCTCGAAACTTCCAGCCTAGCCTGCGCAGGGTCTTGGTTAGGGAATCTGTGCCTGCTGCACATTACTGGGTCTCACCAGCAGTGATATTTCTCTGGGTTTTGCCACAAGGTTCTGCAGCCTCGCTATTTTGGCATACTGTGAATTAGCGCCATGAATAGAAAGCCAATTGTTGCTACAGATTACAAGTACTGTTCTGCTTCTTTAAAAATAGATTCCTCCCCCTTTGCATTCTATCAATGTATATAAACCTTTATCTTTTATCTTTATCTTACAAAGTTTAATTACTAGACTTTGCCCATGCTTTGTGCACGCTGATCCTTGCTAAGCATCGTTCTACTAAATTGAAATGTCATGGCTTGGTCATTCATTTCAATGATCATGAATATTTACTCTCTTTCCACCTTTTGGCTGTTAAGAAAACCAAAAAGCTGCTATAGACATTACTTTATTTGGAGCAAATGTCTGAGAGTAAAAAGTTGACTTACTATCATGTGTGGATATTTCAGTTTTAGCAAGGCTGCTGAATTGTTTCCCTAAGTGTTCATGTCATTTTATATCCCAGCATTACCAGCAAAGTATGAGAGCTCCTCTCTGACTACACCCTTGCTGAAGACCAATGTTCTCACTGTAGTTTTAATACAGTTTCCTTAATGACTCATAATGGTGAGTATTTTTTCACATACAGATTTGCTATTATGTGTGTGTGTGTGTGTGTGTGTGTGTGCACTCTCTGCATGTGCATAAGTTTGTGTATGTAAAAGTGTTTGTGTATGTATATGTGTAGGTGGGTGGGGAGTATGTCTAAGTTTGCATTCAGATAATTTTAAATTGGGTAATTTAATTTGCTATTATTGAATATGAGTTCTTTCTATTTTAGCTACAAAAGTTTTAGCAGATATATGATTTATATATACAATATCCTCTGGTCTGATTCTTACCTTTTTTTATTCTTTGCTGTGCACTATCTTTTGACAAAGAAGTTATTTTCAGATTAATTCAATGAAATCCAATTGTAAGTTTTGATGGATATGCTTTTAGAGAGTTAATAAATATTAATTATGATGTCTCATAGTCAAATAGTTTTATGGTTTAGGGTTTTAGAATTGAGTTTTGTTTTCTGTTCACATGGAAAACTTATTGTTCTGACACCATTGTTTATGGAAAGAAACAGTTATGCTTTTATATGTGGCTCCATCACATTGTATGTGTCTTTTTATGTCACTAACTTGCTTACTTGCTTATCACAACTGTATTAGTACTAAAATCATGTCACATTAGCAGTTTATTCTTCAGTGTCATTTATTTATTCTTTATTTATTCTTCAATGTCACTCCTTTTAAAATTAAAATCAGCACCAACTTCCATTCTATTTTACTTTTTGAGGCATGTACTATCTTTAAATTGTCATAGGAAATGTCTCTTATCTGAAATTCTTACAAGCAGAAATGCGTTTCTTTTCTTAGCTTGTAATATTTGCATATTCATAATGAGACATTATGAGGAAGGGTTCCAAGTCTAAAAAAGAAATTTATATTTCACTTATGCATTATACACAATGCTTGAAGATAATTTCAAACAATAATTTTAGTAATTTTATGCATGAAGCCAAATTTGCATATAGCCATCAAATGGGCTAGAAGATTTTCTCCTACCTGGGACAATGATTAAGTACCTGCTATGTACTTGCATATTTTATTGTGACCTGTCAAGGGCGACCAAGTACAGAAGCTTCCACTTGTAGTTTCAGGTAAGAACTCAAGAAGTTTCAGATTCTGAATTTTTTAGATTAATATTGCTCAGCCTGCATATAATTTCCAAACTCTGAACAAGTCCTTGCCACCAGACATCACATTGATAAAAGTTATTCTTTGGTTTTTCTCTATAGGAGATGGAACCCAAGATCCTGCACGTGGTAGATAAGCACACCACTACTGAGTTATAGCTCTAACTAAGCAAATACCTCGTGGAAAAGAATAAAATAAAAATCGCTGATAGATTTCAAGTGCTTGTAGTAGCCCTTAGCACTGTAATAATTCCCATTACCTGTTCGTTGGATAAAAGAATGTAGGAAAGACCATTTAAATCTGAAAAAGAAGTGCTGAAGAGATGGCGTAGTGGTTCCAACTCTGCTGTGCCTCCCAAGCAGCAGGTCCCATGGAAAAATGATCTGCATTTCCAGCTCTGGCAGGAAGCCCCAGAATGAAGCAAAAAAGAAATAGAAGCAATTCAGAATGACTCCCAAAGTTATCTTGGGCCTTGACAGACACACACTGTGACTCTGTTACACACACACACACATACATACTGAAAACAATTTGTATATTACTGGACCCATCCCCACATAACCATACATATGCATAAAGCAGACCAGTGTTCTGAGATCATTCTTCCCCAGCTGTGTAACTAGAATCCCAATGCAGCCCCGAGCTTCACTTCACAGCTTTTCCTGCCTCTCCTACAAGCAACTATGAAACTGCTCATGGCTTTGCCTGAGTTCCTCTATCCCATGTTTCTGCAATTTCTCAGAGACTAGTCCTTCCATCTGACTTGCCCTTCCCTTCCCTTCCCTTTCTATTAATTCAAGGTTTTCTTCTACTGGAAAGATTTTCCACACCCTCAGCATCAGGAACAGATTCTCCAGCATTCAGCATCCTTGTTCTTGAAGGACAGAGTGACCTCAGATTTCTTTACAATGTTCACACTTTCTGTAAAAGTCAGGCTATGAAGTGTTCTTATAGCCAGACATAAATAATGGCTACTCAGTGCAATAAATACATCTCTTCAGCTCTATTCTCTGACCAGAGGATAACTAAAATGAATCCACACTAGGTGATATATCTTTATACTAGTCTGTTTTGTGTTTCTTTACGTTTGCACGTGTATATTTGTCATTTATGTTTCTTGCAATCATTCTGTCATTACCATGAGGTAAAACAAATAGGAAGAAAAATCAATGTATTTTATGTTTAATGTTTATTTTATTTAGTAGCAAGGAGTTGGTATTACTAAGCAACTTGGGCATCCTCATACAGTTAGAATCAGCCATAGATTCATGTATATGTGAATTAAAATATACAATGTGAATATTCAACTAATAATTTTCAATGACCATGCACCTTAGGTTGATGTGCAATCCATGAAAAATAAGGTTTTCTTTTGTATTGTAGCAGATTTTAAACATAGACTGAAGGCATTTCTGAGACATCTAGAGTCCAGTCTTCCCAGCAAACCCCCCATTAAATCAGATTTCCATACACAGGTATATAGCTCATCAGCCAAGAACACTAGCATGGAAAGACTTTAATAAACTTTAAGATGTCCATAAAATACCTCATATTTTCCCTGTCAACTTGACCTTATATGTATGACTCCTCAGTACCAAAGGAACTTGCAATCACCTTGTCAATGAAGTTGCTAACTCCTAAACGCATAGGAACATTCAGTTGTAGTTAAACTCCAGTATTACCATCTACTGTGAACTCAACCAGAAGCATCTTCTGCGAGATTCAGCCGCCATTACTTACTGTGAGACTCAACCTCCACCATCTACTGAGAAAACTCAATGAAATTGTTTAACTTCTTTGTTCCTACCTTATTCACAGGAATTTTAAGGAGAGAAACATGGTCTTATAATTAAATTGTCTTGCACAAATTGTAGCTTATATTATTTACTACATTAAAATTAGTCCCATTAGTTCATCTTGGATTAAATTATGCAGACAATGCACAACATATTCTTGATCAAACTTACTTTTCAGTTTGGTGCTTTCTATGCAATGTATGTCCACACATAAATCTTAATTGTTAGGTTCTGATCAGCATTATAGAACAACTGACACTTCTCTAAACTGAAATTATTAAGCCTTAGTCCAACCTTAGAAAGTAAAGTTCCTGTATTCTTCGTATTTTAAGACCATTATTACTTCAGGTCACTTTGAGAACGTTTGTCTGCTATGATAAATATGAGACATAGACTTTGCTCAACAGAAAGTTATAGAGTATACAAGAAAAAACATCATTATAATTTAAAAATAAATTCTTATATAAAAGAACAAATAAATGTCACAGAAATCAGAAAATGAATTTTGGGTACACTCAAAACTGAAGAAATGCTGCCATCATTAAAAATACTAAGCATTGTATTACTTACAAGATAAATCTATGATTTGTTAATACTGTACTATTTAGAATGTCATGTGATTTGAACTAAAATTGAAATCCTATGAAAATTTAAATGTAAATAATGTATTTAGTCATGTATGTAACAATTTAAGAGATTCATTTGATGATTGCTTAAGTTTTAGTTAAAGATCATTCTGCAGAAAAATGACCTTTTTATCAACCTTCCTACTCCAATTGTGTTAAATTCTAAGACAAACAGTGATTTCTATGAACAATGTTCATAGAAAGGACAATGGATATAGAAATTAAAGTTCAAGGGGCTGGAGAGGTGGCTTAGGGGGTAAGCCTCTGCCTTGCAGGCAGAAGGTCCTGAGTTCGGATCCTAGACCCCATGTATAGATGTGGGGCAGAAGTGGGGCGGCCTGCGCTTCTGGTCCTGGTAGGGCAGAACCTGTGAATCCCGGGGCAGAGTAAACAAGGAGGAGGTGGAGACCGTCCATGGTGGTTCCCGAATTCGTCTGTGGTTCTACACACACACATACACACATGCACACACGCGCGCACACACACACACACACACATACACATACATACATGCATGCACACACACGCATACACGCACAATTGAATAAATAAGAAATAATAAAAAAATTTTAAAAAAAGAAATTAAGCCCACCCCGGAGCCGAGCCGCCCGGCCAGCAGCACCCGCGCGCGGCCGCCGGCTTTGCCCCCAGCCCCCTCCGCGCCAAATCCCGACCAGCGCCCAGGTGAGAGAGAGCCCCTCCCAGCCCAGCCCCCCACCCCGGAGCCGAGCCGCCCGGCCAGCAGCACCTGCACGCACGGCCGACGGCTTAGCCTCTGGGGCCCCGCCGGGGACACCAGCCCCTTGTGCCCTCCCGCCCCCGCGTCCCTCTGCCCCCCCTCAGGTCACAGGTGAAGAATTCTGCCATCAACATCAGACCCTCTGCCTCTCTGGCCCACCGGGGACCTACGCACGTGGTCCAGGGAAGACACACTGCTACTCAGAATTCAATAGAGTACAAAGGAAACTCAAGCAAAACTCTAAGGAACAAAGAGAACACAGGACATACATCTGGACTTCACTACAACCATTGTATCACATTCGAGACTCTTCACATCCAGCCTAAAGATAAGTAACCTTTTTTATTTTCTTTCTCTTTTTCTTTTCTCTCACCTTACTGATCCTTTCTAGTATCAATGTTGTAGGTCAGCTTCCTCATACAGCCACCCCAAAAACATACAACTCCAGGGAGTACACCACCCACCCTCACATTTCACCAAGACACTAGATCGTAAAAGTGCACTACATACTTATATTCATCCCCTGGTTACTTAACTGACCTACTAACATCCTAGTAGTCTCATCTAGGATATAACAATATCAATACACAAACATACCCAATCCAAGGCAGGCACTAGTAACAACTGGCAGGTGTAACAATACCAACTACATCGGTTCAGTGAAAAACACACAGAAACTGAAAGGTCCTAAAAAACAAAACAACAATGTACAAGTCAAAGTGCAGGTCCACGAGAAACAAACCCCAAGAACAATCTCCCACCAAAAGAATCAATCCCATAACGATGGATTGCGACCAGAACAAATCCATAGAAAATAGCCATGAAAGCCAGACCCAACATAACGACTTTCAGAGTATGATCATTACCATGATTAATAATATGAAAGAGGAAATCTGAGAAGAGTTAAATAACCATGTCAACCACTTTGAACAGGAACACAACAGGAACCTGGAGGAGTTGAGAAAAACAGTTCAAGAAACAAAAATAGGTATAGAGCAGGTAAAACAGTCTCAGGCAGAGTTTAAAATTGAACTAAGAGATAAGTTATCTTCAACCCAAAACTCCTCGACAGAGAGTCTTATCAGCAGAACAAATGAGGCAGAAAATAGAATCTCAGATCTTGAAGACAAAGTAGGAGAATTAACCAGCTCAATGGAAGAGATTGTGAAAGCCAAAAAGATACTGGAGAGGAACATTCAAGAAATATGGGACACCCTGAAGAAACCTAACATGCGCATCCATGGAATACCAGAACAAGAATCCCAAAATACCACACCTGAGAAATATTTCAATTCATCATAAATGAAAACTTCCCACAACTAAAGAATGAGAGGCCTATCCAAATACAAGAGGCATTTCGCACTCCAAACAGATATGACCAAAATAGAAAATCGCCATGGCAAATAATAGTCAAAACACTCCACATTCAAGACAAAGAAAAGGTACTGAGAGCTTCAAGAGAAAAAAAGCAAGTCACTTTTAAAGGTAAACCTATTAGAATAACAAATGACTACTCAATGGAAACAGTAAAAGCAAGAAGAGCTTGGAGAGACATACTTCAAGTATTAAATGAGCAAAAATGCCAACCAAGACTGATATACCCAGCAAAACTATCTGTCATGATTGAGGGAGAAAAAAAAGTTTTTCAGCACAAAGACAACTTGAAGGGATACATGTCTACCAAACCAGGCCTTCAAAAAATGCTAGAAATGATACTCAAGCTTGAAGAAAAGAACAAGCGTATCCAGGAGGACAGAAGGGAAGTATAATACCAACAAAATATAAATATCAAACATCATGCTTACAAAATCTACTAAACATAAAAAATGTCCAGAATTAAAAATAATTTCTCCATTATAACATTAAATGTCAACGGCATTAACTCACCGATTAAGAGACATAGATTACAAACTTGGATTAAAAACCACAATCCAACAATCTGCTGCCTTCAGGAAACTCATCTCACCACAAAAGATAGGCACGTCCTAAGAATGAAAGGCTGGTCCAAAATCTTGCAAGCTAATGGAACCAGGAAACAGGCAGGGGTAGCAATTATGCTTTCAGACAAAGTGGACTTCAAACCAAAGAAAATCATAAGAGACACAGATGGATACTACATTTTAGTCACAGGTACAATTCACCAGGAAGACTTCACAATACTGAACATATATGCACCCAATATGGGCCCCTCCACATTCATTAAGAAAACCCTACAGCGTCTAAAGCAAGAAATCAACCCCCAAACGGTAATTCTCGGGGATTTCAACACCGCCCTCTCAACATGGGATAGATCAACAGGTCAAAAGCTTAACAGAGACACTTTGGAGCTTAACCAAACCCTGAAAGAAATGGACCTTATAGATCTCTATCGAACTTTTCACCCACATACCAAAGAATACACATTTTTCTCAGCAGCACACAGAACTTTCTCCAAAATAGATCACATATTGGGCCACAAAATGAATCTACACAAATTCAAAAAAGTCGAAATTCTAGCCTGTGCCCTATCAGACCACCACGGCTTAAAGCTGGACATCCACAACAACACAACAAACAAGAGAAAATACACTAACTCCTGGAAACTTAACAATATGATGCTAAATGAGAACTGGATTCAGGAAGAAATTAAACAGGAAATTCAAGATTTCCTGAAAGTGAACGAACATGAAAATACAACTTACCAAAATCTCTGGGACATAATGAAAGCTGTTCTAAGAGGTAAGTTCATAGCTCTTAATGCCTACATCAGAAAATTGGAAACATCAGAAATAAATAATTTATCGATGCAGCTTAAGGCTTTGGAGAAACTTGAGCAATCTGATCCCAAAAGTAATAGAAGAGAGGAGATTAGCAAAATAAGGGGAGAAATATCTGAAATCAAGATTAAGAAAACAATAAAAAAAATCAACCAGTCAAAAATTTGGTTCTTTGAAAAAATCAATAAGATTGATACACCCCTAGCTAAATTAACCAAAAGCAAGAGAGAGAAAACCCAAATTAACAAAATTAGAAATGAACATGGAGTTATCACTACAGATACCCAAGAAATCCAGAGAATTATAACATCATATTTAAAAAAGAAATTAAAGCTCAAGTAGAAGCTAGTTAGTCCTTCATGTTGGCCTTAATACCCCAAATATCTGGCTTGTTTTTTGTACTGAGAAAGTCACACATTTTCTAACATAATTTCCTCTAGGAATGGAGACATGGATCAAGAAGTTTTTCACACCTATGATCTTTGAATGACAATTCTTGGGCTATCTATAGCCATTGCCACTACTGAGCTGCCCAATGACAAGTGAGACATGGTGAAAACAACAAAATTTTACAAGAAAAATGGCTGGGGAATCAATGAGGTTGAGCTCCTGCTGCGCCCCCTTCCTGCTGTTTACCAAGAAATGGAAAGAGAGGGCACAGGGATTTCTGCTCAAGGGCTGTGACATTTTCCTGTATGTTGCCAGGCTATGATCCTTTTTATTTATTTTATTTTATTATATTTTATTTTACTGTGTGTGTGTGTGTGTGTGTGTGTGTGTGTGTGTGTGTGTGCACTGTGTGTGCCTATGGGGGCCCAAGGGTGACTTCTGGAATGATCCTGGATTGCTCTAGCTCCATTTTGCTTTGCTCTGGGATTTCCCAGGCTAGACTATCCAGGGTCAGAAGTGCAAGCTGTTGTCATTTCTGCCTGTCGTTTTTATATGGAATCTGGGGATCTGAACTCAGGTCCTTCTGCTTGCAAGGCAGAGTCTTAGCACCTAAGCCACCTCTCCACCCCTTCCCATACTGGGATCTTCGTGACACTACATCAGATTCACATTCACACCTTGTCTCTTCTCTTCCAGGTGTCGTACTGTGGAGAACTAGTGTCAGTAGCATCCTTCAGCGTGAGTCTTTGTCAAGTCATTTTCCTTATAATTTACACCAGGACTGACCACAATCTATTTCTACCAAATGAGTTGCAAGTCTCATCTTAAGATGTACATATGGCCATATTTATCCCTTGATGAGATTCTCCCTGTGGTTTTTAATCTCATAAATGATAGTGACTGTAGTTTGTCCTCCCGGAGTTCATATGTTGAAACCTTGGTAATCATTATTGGATATGTGAGAGGTGGTGGCAGAGCCTTAGGTGTCTCCACATTGGTGGAATCCATTACTGATCTCTCCCAGGCTCTCCTTTCTGTCTTGGCATATGCTATGTCCCCTTTACAAACAAAGCATCAAGCTCTTTGTTACAGCAATGGAAAATGGTTTCACATCAATAACTTTCTAGTAAAAAGCAGAGCTGGTACTAATAACAAATAACATTTGTTATGTGGACATGACTTAGATATGGGTCGAAGGGATGCAGGGTTTTTTTCCAACAGAATAAAGTATTAAGTAAGAAAAGAGTTGACAATATTTATGCTTATTTTAAAACAGAAGACAATAAGATGGATGATTCTGTGAATCCAAACAACTAGTTATTCAGGGAAGTTGTCCAGGAAAGTGGCTGCATAGTGAGGAAGTTAGAAGGTAGAATCAGGAAGATTAGTTGAAATTCTTGAATATTAGGGAGTGCATGTTTAAATCTTAGAAGTTTAGATGCTAGTACAGGAGAAAGGGAGAGAGACAGTGAGAGAGAGAGAGAGAGAGAGAGACAGAGACAGAGACAGAGACAGAGACAGAGACAGAGACAGAGACAGAGATAGAGAAACAGAGTTTTGTTCTTTGAAAGTCCAAAGAGCATGTGGCTTACAAACTGACATTTGGAAGTTGCGTCCTGCTTCTGCATGTGTCTTGCTGAGAGGAAAAAAAGAGGGAGAGACTGGAAGATGGCTTCTGGGAGTAGAAAGGAAAACTCCCCCCCATCTCTTTGGGTTGCCTCCACAAACATCGAATTCCCTGGGAGATGGGACTCCTGCCCAGGTGACTGACCCAGCTGATTAACTTAAGGGTGAAGACTAAAATTTGTCTTGGTCTTAGAAGGTGGGATCTAACTGAATGACAGCTTTGAACTGACACAAACAGAAATTAAATTTAAAAGAACAGACTAGGAAGTCTTAGAACATTCTAACCTAAATGTTATGATTCTGGTAAGAAAAAACTTGGAAGACTCTGTGAAGTTCTTCTGCAATGCAAACGTGAATACTATTGGCTCTTTTCTCCTTGACCATTCCAAAGAACTAGGCTACGTTGCCCGCATGCCCTAAAGCCTCAATAAGAAACCAAATTTAATCATGGTCAATTAATTTATTTAACGGGAAAAATTCAAAATCCAGTGCAAAAAGGGCTGCTTTGGTGTTTTGGGTAGCTTTCATGACAATTCAAAAGCAATGAAAAACAGCAGAAAGATTTGGAAAGCCCACAGCCTGGCAGGGGAAAACTAAAGGGATATATAAAAGAACAGAGCACAGCAAAGTCCAGCATAGGAAGAAATAGCAAACGGTTTGCTAAGAACATTAGCATGAATGGTACTGTCAGGACCCCATAAGAAGCCAGAATGACATCTCAGAGTCTTCAAGGCTGCCTTCCTGGAATCAGATCTAGACACCTTCCAAGGCAACATTATTTCAGAGAAGATGCCCCGACATAGCCTCCTCAGGTGCCCTAGCCAGGAAATAAAATGTGTGCAATTCAGAGCCAGCACAATGGTATAGTGGGAGGAGGATGTCAAGTCTGAAGGCAGCTTTATTTCTGCCCAAATCCACATGGTAAAGGGAGAGAGTAAACACCTACAAGTTGTCCTGTGACCGCCATACTTGCACTGTTGAATGCACACACACACACACACACACACACACACACACACACACACACATAAATAAATGAAAACATCACTCTAAAACATTTTACTTAGGAGACTTTGAAGTGGCACTTTTGACTGATGTTTGAAGGACTTTGGGACTATTGAGTATGGAATAACTGTATCTATTCATTTTTAAAATACTTGGTTCTTTAAGAGAGAGAGGGAAAGCAGAGAAAGAGAGAGAGAGAGAGAGAGAGAGAGAGAGAAGATGTCACGGTATGCTGGTACAAGACAACTCTCCTAATACCATGTGGCTTTCTAGGGATCAAACTGAGGCCACCAGGTTCATAAGCAGACACCCTTCTCACTGAGCTGTCTCCCTAGCCCAGACCAAGTGAATCTTTTCTTGCAATACAAATGCAAACCTTGAGGATCAAGGATAGAATGCTTACTTAGTATACAGCATGTCCCCCAAGGATTCCATTCTAGCACCTTGGTCATCTGTGATGAGGTAGAGTGAGCTTGGAGAGGCAGAAGACTGCACTATGGCCTCCTGTGTTATCACAGCAACTTTCTCCCTCTGTCCCACTATGTGGTATCATTCACTAGGTCCTTATCAGAGCCAAGAGATGCTGACACTGTGCCCTAGGACTCTCTTGAGCGTGAACTAAATGAATTGTTTATTTTTTTTAATTGTTTAACCTGCGATACTTTGTTAAAGCAAAGGGAAAGCAAGGATTTGAGGGTCTAGTCCCACCCTTTTCCTTAGCATGATCCAAACTCCTGCTATCATTTGCCTTTAATCTTATATTTTAACATCTCTATAGGGACACATTCTCCCTTCACAGACATGTATCCTGCATTCAGTGTGTTTTGCTTTTTCTTAAACTAGCCGTCTACATCCCCACACTTGCTCCTCATCATGTTGATTTTGGCTCTGGCCTAAGGTCAAGAGGGAAGCCTCCGTGAGGCCAGTTTCCCCAGCTCCTGTTCTCCTAGTAGCCTTCCTCCTCCGTGTTAGACTCTCGGCTCCATTTGTTCAGAAACCGTGCAGGCTCTTCTTCCACAATAGCACCCCCGGGCCCATCACGCTTCCTGATGTTCAGAAGGGATTTGAGTCCGTTTGATAAATAACATGAGTGAACGAGTCAGTGAGTGCCAGCACACCTCGCCTTCAGACTCACGAGCTGCAGAGGGATGTGGATATAAACTTTAGACTAAAGGAACACTTTGCATATTGGAGCCTGAACTCAGAGGGCGGGAGACTTGGCCTCCTCCTACTGCAATTCTCTTCATTTTTCTCACCCTGGTGGTCCTCTTGGCCTGCAGCCATCAGGGTCCCTGGTGCCAATTTGTCTCACATTATGAACTGATGCGCTCCATAAACTGCCCATAACGTGCTGGAATACATCTTCCAGGCTTTCATGTTCACCATGAGAACTGCCCGCTCTGCTTACACAGCTTCCGTATTATTTACCTGGAGTGATGGGACCCGGGTCAGGAAAAGTTAGCAACTTGCTCTTTGGAGCCAGACCTTTGACTCTGGCTGCTCAAACACACCTTTCCTATTTAAAGCACCTGAGAATTTTGTCAATATTTTAATCTGCAACCACTAGAAGAGTATTTCCCCAAAGTCCATTAAGCAAATATTTATTATTGCCTGTTGTAGAGTGCAACTTTCATACATTCAAAGATCCGCTCATTTTCTTATTTTACAGAAAGAAAAATAATGGAATTCCAATGTAAACTCAGCCGCCCTGGTCCGTTAAGTACTTCCCTACGAGTGGGAAGAAGAGAAAGCCAACACAGCTCTCTGCTGGGCTCAGTGGGCCTTGCCTGGGGCAGCTACTAAGCTTCCCGGTTTTCCAGAGTTTAGACAGCTACTCTTGGACTAGCCAGTTACAATCACAAACCCAAACTCTGCGTTTGAATTCAGATAATCCCTTTGCAAAACTACCTACTTTCATATCCATTCAGTAATGCAAGAATTCCCATAGGGTCTTGCAGTTTCAGGACTTAGGTTCTCTGTTTCTGGTGTGATAACCTGACAGAGGTTTCCTGGGAGACTTTTGAAAGACAGAAGCAAAGGGCGACCCACACAGGGGGAAAAGGCACTGTAGATAACAAGAGCAGGTTGAAACAACATAAAAGAAAGAGAGCAAAGAGCATGTTGTAAGAGACAAAGGAGGCAGCAAAAGTATGGTTCAAACAGACTAAATTGAAAGCAATCAGGATGGGAATATGAACATGAAAAACTAAACAGAGACTATCCTGGGCCTGTCCACACGGAGCTGCAGTGCAGGAAAACAAGCAGGCATAATAAGCACACGATTGCAGAAAAGCATGAAGGCCATGAGGACATAGCCCTGTCTATTTCTACCTACCACAATGCCATAACCCAAGCCACTGTGATAGGTACATGAGAACTCAAGAAATGTTTCTAGAGTTTAGGAAGAAGGTCCACTGTCACAGTTACTCTTTTTTTTTCTGTAATATGACACTTACACAATCAATTTAAGGAAGAAAGAGATTGAGTTGGCTTATGGTTCCAAGGGGGAGACACAGTCCATTATGGTGGAAAAGACATGGCAGGCAGCAACTGGAGGTGGCTCAAGTCATTGCAAACATCATGGAGGCAAGCAGCAGATGGCTGGTGGAAGCAGGGTGGGGCTAACCAACCTCCAGGCCCACCTCCTGTGCTATGGCTTTTCTCCAACAGAGGTGCCGTGGCTTCCAAAACATTGACTAAGAATTCAAACGCATGAACCCATGGGAGATAACTCACATTTTAAACCATGACAGTTACTATTGATGTAAGAAGTTGAGCTCAGCAGGGTCCTATACAGAATGGAGGAAGAAAAGATGGACCAGAGCCTCCACGCTAAAAGTCCATTCAATCACTGGGAAGACACTGGTAGGACTTAGTACCTTGTGTAGGGAGATGCAAGATGGGATAGAAGCTGGATCACTAAGGTCTTCAATGTTCATTCAGGTATTTAAACTTTCTGCCAGATACTTTAATTAAGTCTACTTCCTAAGCCCCTAAACTAAATTAACTTTTTGTTTTTTCAGTGTTAGTTTAATAGTATCATTTTTAAAATAATTTCCCTGACTCTTTGTAATTCATCGGTATGAGAGTGTTTCATCTGCAGGAACTCATCTGGTAGTCCAAATACTGGAAATGAATAACCGTTGAATGCTCAGGCCTGAACGGGACATCTTCATCAATTCCCAATTCAGGGAACATTTCAAAACAGGGTAGACAGAATGCAAGAGTTGAAGGATGAGAAAGAAGGTGATAAATGCTGTCATCTGGATATGACGTGGCTGCATCCATGAAGTTACACCACTGTGGGTTCCCTGCACAAGACCTGCTCATGATCCAGCCTGTCAATATTCTGTTATTGGTGAGGACGGAGCTCCTGAAGTGTCACCTCTAAGGACCTAGTGACAGTTGATGAATGTTGGGAAAGGAAGAGTCATTTTTCTTTGGAGGTACGACCCCCGGAAGATTTCCCATGCTCCATGGATGATTGCACAACCAAATATGTGCAGGCAATGCTAATAGAACTCAGTAGTTAATATAAAAACATAAATAATTCCAAAGATCATGAAGGTATGGAGGGACATGTTGGGAGGTTCAGGGGAAAGCGAGTGGTAGTTAATGTGTGATATGACCAAGATATATTGTATACATGTATGAATTGTCAAACTGTATTATTTTGTAATAATGCAAAATATATTATTTTGTAGAAAGTGCCCCATGGATCGGATATCTGCTCATTCTATACTTTCCTAACTGAAACTATAGGTATTGATTATCCAACACCATCAAATGCACTAATGGGGCAGAGATGAGGTCATGTCCAGTATCCATCAGTCCTTTGAAGCAGCATGGCTACGTGAACTCTGGAAACTGTCCTTGACCTTTTCAATCATGGCACTGTGAATCTGTCACTGCAAAGTGTTGTTAGAGAACTTAGGGATACACACACACACACACACACACACACACACACACACACACACACGTTACATATATTTATGTGTATGATTATATATGAGTTGATCAGTGACTTTTTATAGCCTTGCCCTGCATGACCCTTGCTTATAACAGCACCTTTTTCAGATTCTACCAGAAGGGCACTGCAGCAGACGCACACGATCCACACACAGAAGACCATCTTGGCTACTGAAGTCGATATACAGTCTCTCTGCAGAATATCTGAGCCCAAAGTGCATGTCAGAGGTGCCTATGGCTTTTCCATGTAGTCAGCTTATCTGGGGGGATGTTCTTAGCTGGTGAGTGTGCCGTTTTTTTCATACTTTTGCCACAACTCCAAAATAAATAGAAATGTAAGCTGGAACACTATGGTTCATTATGTCAGCAAATTTCCAGAGCACAGCTGAAGTTGTGGGTTATGCCGTGTGTCAGATGAAGGACCCAAAGGAAGAATCACTTCTTCCTTGCTGCTTTCAGTTTATTTCACATTTTTGCACTCTCTGTCCCAACGCCTGAAGATGACAGTTGTCTAGAATTAGATCTGATCATCCTGCTCAGAATCAAACTTCCTTACTACTCCTACCTGCTCCAGAAGTCACAGAAGGGTGTGCGCCAAGGTTAATATGTTAGAGGTAAAAGGAACAGATGTCTCCGACATTCTTCTTTCGCATCTTCTGTTACCTGCTGTCATCCAACAAAATACCTGAGAAAATAAACTTATAAAGAGAACTGGTTTAGTCTGGAGGCTCCGGTGTATAATCAGTTGACTTTATGCCCATAACAAAGCAATAAATACATCATAGTAAGAGCATGCGGTGGAGTGAAAATACTCCATAGCTAAGAAATAGGGAAAAAAGAAGGGACTGTGTCCCCATAGCCTTCCCTTTCAAGCATGCACCCCAAATGGTCTGAAGAGCTGCCACTGAGGCTCTACTCTTTATTTTAGGGGAGTAAAGAGATGCTTTTAATTAATTAAAGTTCACAATTTCAGGTTAGAGTCCGTGAAGGCAGGAGAATCGCAGTAGCATCAGGATCCGCAGACACTGGACACATGGAATCCACAGCAGGGGCAGATCGGCAAGGACCTAACTGTCATCGTACCAGGCTTCTCACAAGTCCAGCAGTTTTCTCTCCATCCACCCACCTCCTTGGGGAATAGTCCCACCCAGGGTGAGCTGGTTCTTCCCATGTACAATGGATAACGTCCTGTAGACTTGCCCAAAGCTTTCCTTAACTAAATAATTCCTCACAAATGTGTCTAAAGAGTAAGATCTAAAATTCAAGATGGCAGCAGAAGCTATCACAATTACCTTTCTAATTTTGAATCACATAGGTTCTTATAAATTTTTCCAGGCAAAAATGTGCAATTTTCTTTTCTGAAAATATGAAAAGGCAGGACTCAGGTATGCTTCCTATCAGAATTATGTAGTCCTCAGAAGTTAGTTGGCTTGGACTCCTTCTGGAACATTTACTAGTACTCACTAACAAATCCAGCTTCACTTGTCTCCTTTTAGTGCACATACTGCTGACATTCTGGGATCTCTTCTGCAGATTATGCTAATCAAATTTTTGCATTTTTAAAGACATTTTATGAAATTTGGTCCCAATTAATCTAGATTTTTAAATAATATTTGAAAAGTGCAGACGTATACTTGTATTATATTTTTAAAAGTGCCAAGTATATGCTACCTGGAATAAATATTCTTTCACAACATATCTTTCACAACATATCTTTCAAACTCAAGAAATAAAAGATTGCAAATGAAATGGCCGGTCTCTCTATACTCAACTTTTTATTTTATTGTTTTATATAAATTCTTAACTCTTTGAAATAGGATTCCATTCATTCAAGCTGACTTTGAACTCACTGTGCAACACAGAATGCCCACAAACTCATTGACTAAGCCGCAACTCATACCCCACCTCCAAACATCTGCTCTAAGAACCAAATCCTTCAACACATGAGCCCTTGATTGACATTTAAGGCTGAAAGTGGAAATGATTTCTGTATTGCAGATGTTACTTCAGCAGTCACTGATGGGCATGCCAGACCACAGCTTTTCCACTGGGTAAATCTCATCTCATGTCTTCTAAGTCTCTGCAGCTTGAGAATCTTGGATGCACTTGACCAGCTGTAGCACTACCTTGTTTGGAGTGTTTGCATGGGAGAGAGTTACTGTCTCTGGGAAATCCTGAGAAACTGGCTGAATGTGGGGGTTTAGGCTGATCACAAGTCCCACAGTGAGACTGAGCCCTGGTGCCCACCAGTGACCCTAACATACCTTGATTTGGTTTTTCTCCTGCTCTATTTCATGTGTCAGACTCACATTCCTTCTGGGGAATCCCTTCCCAATATGAACCTTGACATCGATCTTTAGTCACAGTCTCTCTTGTGCGATTCTGAGCAAAGTCAGGGGAATTGAAGAACATAGTAAATGTAATTATCAGAAGGTATTACATTTGAATGCAATGCACCAGTATAATACTATAGCAGTACTCCCAACTATTCCATATTTAAAATATTAATTTTTTTCTCCCACATTTTATTTTTTCCTAATCATACAAGCTCAGTAGAAACCACCATCCTTTCCCTCCCCCCCCGCCCCTCCCCAGCTGTCCCCCATTGCACTCTCCCTCACTTTCCCCTTCCCCCTTCCTTCCCTCCTCTTCTCCTGGAGCTTCCCATCCCCTGAAGCATCCTTTTATGTGGGCGCTGAACCTCCCTGAATCCTCCAACCTAGTGATGAAGGTTCAGGACTCAGTGGCACAGCCCAGAGCCACTTCTTGGGCTTCCCATTAGCATGGGAACTTTATTATGACTGTTTAATCCCTTTCCTCTAAGAATCCTAATACCTGAGCCTTCTCCCCTGTGATCCCTGCTACATTTTGGGGGATCGTTGACATGTCAGCCATCGTGCAGGTCCAATCCTGGCTGCTGTAGCTCTAACTTGTTTGGAGTATCTTGAATATCATTGGTCCTCCCCACTTTCAGGCTCTTAGAGTTTTGATGCCCCCTCTTTTGCAAGGTTCCCTGAGCTTTAGGATGGGGAGAGATTTGGCTGGTCTGGCTCCAGGTGAGTGTAGGGTCTTTGGTGTTCTGAATTATGATTTGCTGTTGTTTTCAGTTTTGCTCTTCCTGTACTGCCCTTGGCTGCATCCCAATATGTATTGAAAGTCATCTCCTAAGCAAAGATAAAAAACTGTTTAAATGAAGCTCTTAATATAAGATAATATTAAATAATAACAAAGAAAAAATATGAAACCCTTCACAAATTTGCAAGCCATCCTTGTGCAGGGGCCATGCTCATCTTCTCTGCATCGTTCCATATTTAGTATGTGTGCTGCTGAAATGAGCACTAAAATATTTTTTATTCTCTAAAAATCTCATAGGTGAATACAGTATGTTTTCTTCATATCTACTGCCTGCCCTGCCCCTTTCCATTCACCTGATTTTCTCTCCCTTCATGGTGTGAATGTGAGTTTCCACCAACAGATTCACGTGTTTGAATCTTTCACTGATGTTGATGTCTGGGAAGAATGTGGCATCTTTAGGCGATGGAGCCCTGTTGAAAGAAGGCGCGTCAAAGGAGGCAGAGCACTTGGATGTTTGGTAGCCTCTCCTGGTTTTCTTTCAATGTGCTCTTGCTCTGTCTGCCTTCCCACGGTGGCAGAGGCCTGAACAGACCTCTTGGCCTTCTGACTCTAGCCTTGCTCTCTACTATGCAGTGCCCACCATAATGGACAACCATAAGCCAAATAAATCTCCCTTTCTCCCTTAAACTGCGTATAAGTGTTTCATAGAAAAAGAGAAAGTAACGACAGCATTCCTAAATAGGTCTCCCAGCTTAATGTCCTATTTTATTTTAATAAGTAACTGAGTTCAATCACAACTTTGGTCTGTGACCTTGGAGAATTTATGCAACTTTCCCAAGCTTCAGAGTTTATTCATCTACAAAGTTGAAAATACAAATAAACCAACTTATATTGATAATTTTATGATAACTGCCACAATAGCGTTCCTATACTTATGGAGAACACAAGAAAGCGTTCTAGGAAGTGCCACTGAGTCCTTACACCTCATCAGAGAGGAGGACCCAGAGGAAAGTTTCACATACACATTAAAGGACGCTCCAGGGATGGGGGGAGGAGGCACTGGGAGATAGGGAAGGAGGGCGGGAAAGGAAGGAGAAAAGAGGGAGGGAGCTAGCAGGTCCAAGGAGGAATGGAGGGAGGGAGGGGACCCGTGTACCTACTAAGTTTGTATGAGCAGAAATTAATTAATTAATTAATTAATTTAAAAAAAAGATCCAGGAAATAGAAATGAACTTGTCAAGGTACCAAAAGGTGTTTCAGATGTCCTGTCCTTCAGTACAATTGAGGTTTTTTCTAATCTATCACACCAAAGGAATGGGGTAGGTTTTGATTAGTTTGTGATCTTTCCAGGGTTCCATTAAAGTACAAGAGACAGTGAAGACTCTAAGACAACCATGGCAACACTGAGAACTTGCCCCGCAAGGCTGCAGATAAAATACTTTACTGCTTAGAAGTGTGTGATCATTTAGTGTTTATAAGTGGTTTATGTAAATATTTTCATTGTATTAACAGCTAATGCAGGTGGTGGCTCCTTTACTTTTGCATGATGATATACTAATTAGTTCACTTAATTGAGAACTCATTCTCCTTTTGCTGTGTGTCTCACATTGTGATGGAGGTAATTGTAATGTACAGTTAAGGGAGTCATAGCCCTGGTGTCATGGTTTGAAATGTGTCCCCCACAGTCTCATATGTTTGGCAAGGTCATGGCACCTTGAGAGGTGGAGCCTTGCTGGAGGAAGGCAGTCACAAGGGGTGGGCCTTGAGATGGATTAGTTCCACCCTACCTCCAGGAGAAGTCAGCCTTTGCTGCAGCTCTCAGCTTCCAAGATGTCTGCAGTGACTTAGCCTCCTCCAGCTTTGGCCAGCCAGCCATGCCGCCTCTGCTTTGAGAGACTGTACCTTCCCTCTGGAACCGTAAGATGAATAAACCTCCCTTTCTTCCTTAAGTTGATCGACTTTGAGTGTTCTCTCTCAGCAATAGTTAAGAGTAACTATTACACCTGCTCTGTGAAATTTTCAGTTTAGTGGGAAATGGACTTTTAAACAGATATGTGTCCAGTAATACTCTAGTCAGCCCAGTCATGGGGTATCTCTAGAATACAATGACACAAAGTCATGGAGGAAAGATCCTTTCTGGGTATTAGGAGATGATAGCTTTTAAAAAGTTAGGTAGAGTCCATCATGAACAAAGGCATAGAGAGAGAGAGTATATCTATTATTGCTGTACCAGAAGAGCTAATTGTGAGAGAATCAAAATGTTCAGTCCCAGGAGGAAAGGCAAAGTCACCTAGAAGAAACTGCAGAGGTAGATAAAAGTGATTCACAGTGGTTGATCTGTAACTGAGTAAAAGGTGACTTGAATAGGCATTGTACAGGAAAATATCACACTCTGATTCTTGTTTTAAAAATTTGTACTGGCTGCAGCAGGAAGAAGAATGAATATATGTGAAACAAATAGCATCAACAAGGCTTAGAGGGAGCCTGTCACGGTCATTTAAGACAACCTGTGGAGATGATGTGGATTAAGGAAATACAAGGAGAGAAAAAGGAATATGGTGACATTAACCAGGAATTCGTGGAGCTTCACTGATGGGGACAGGTAGAGGGGATGGTACCAAGGACGGGCCAGCATGGCCAACACTCTCCTCACGGTGCAGGCTCCTGCTGCAGGTGGTGTTAATGCTATAAAATGGGATATTGTGGGATATAGTAAGACACAGTACAGCCTGGGGCAATGGCAGCAACTCAAAGTATGGACATCACAAGCTGGATTTCCCAGGCAAATGTGGGCTGACAGTCTGGTTGGCTGCACTAAAGTTTACACAACAGTTAAGAGATTGTATCAGAAGTCCGGATGGGACTTCCTCAGCAAGTAGTCATGCAAAGTATCAGATAAGAAGGTGATTTAATTAAGAAAGCATCTAAAGCAAAAAAAGTGGGGAGGACAGAGGTGTAGAAGGGAGGGCAAAACCTGATTTTATCTTTCTGAAGAGTGAGTAAAATTAGGAACCAGAGAATACAAGAGAAGACTCTAATACTAAGGCAAGCTGTGAAAGGAAGAAGACAATATTTTTTAATCCACGCATATTCTCACCGTTCCAAAGGAATCTCATGGTTGTGGTTTTAACTATGGGAGACTCAGTATATACACTGACTGTGTCAGCCAAGGCTCCCATAGACAGAGAACTGTTAGAACTATGAGTCTGAAGTCTAGTTCAAAAGTCAGGGAAGAATTGAAGCTGAATAAATGAAGTTCAAATGTCCACTGAATCAAGACACAACAAAAGATCATTCATATTTGTATTATCATTACATTTATTGAAAAAAGATGTAGAAGACTATATATATATATATATATATATATATATATATATATATATATATATATATATTTGGAAAACTCTAGAGAAAACTCCTGTCTCACTTCTTTCTAGGCCCTGATATTCCCTAGATTGTGATGGCATTTCTACAAGGTCGCCTTTGATCTGTGACTCTGCATCTTGACTAGGTACAGTATTCTACTCTCTCTCACGGTAACTAACGTTGGGATTATTATTTTTATATAGAAAGGTTGACTTGGTGTTTAATCCGTGTGTGATCTAGCCTACTGGTGGGGGCCAGAGGTAAGGATCTCATCACAGTTGGTGTAAGGGACAGAGTGACGCTCCTAACCTTGTGGCCAGGAAACAGAGAGGCAGAGAGAAGAAAAGAGGTAAAGTACCTCAGTCCCTTTCAAAGACCCCCAATCGGAAAGTCCATGACTTCATAATATTGCCACACTAGGGACCCTACCCCTAAAAGCATGGGGATCTGGGAAATACTGCACTCCTGTCTTTGACCTGGGCATGTGGACCGGTAGGGAACACTGAAGCTTGAGATCCCTATTTCTTGAAGACAGATGCCAAGGGCATTCCTCGCCTTCTCAGCTGCTGCATGCCTCCTATACCAGCATAGTTGCAGGCTGACTCCTGTTGACTTTCCTGCGGGGGGCAGGGATGGATCTTGTCCTGTCACAAATTGGGATCAAGGTCAAAGGTGGTTTTTATATTTCTTCCTGTTCTCTTAGAAGCCATCTAGACATTAATTAGTGTGTTTAAAGAATAGGCATGAAACTTTATCACTGTAATTGTATCACCATGAGTGGAATCGCAGGGTCATATGGCATTTCAATCTTTAATTTCTTTAAGAATCTCCAGACGGCTCGCCAGAGTGGCTGTGTGAGCCTGCACTCCCACCAGCAATGTAGGAGAGTTCCCCTCTCTCCACATCCTCTCCAGCATTTGTTGTTGTTTGTGTTGTGGATTTTTGCCATCCTGACCGGGGTGAGATGATATCTCAGGGAAGTTTTGATTTGCATTTCCCTGATGGCTAAAGAAGTGGAGCATTTTTTAAGATATTTGTTAGACATTTTAATTTCATCCCTGGTAAAATTTCTTTTAAGTTCCAGGGCCCATTTTTTAACTGGGCCATTGGTTTCCTTGGTGTTTAGTTTTCTAAGTTCTTTGTGCACTCTGGACAGTAGAGCTCTATCATATAGGTGGTTAGTGAAGATTTTCTCCCATTCTGTGGGTTTCCTTTGAGCTCGTGTTACAATCTCTTTATCTGAACAGAAGCTCTTCAATTTCACAAGATCCCAACTGTTGAGAGTTGGTAGCAGTGACTGTGCCATTGGATGTCTGTTTAGGAAATGTTGGCCTAGCCCAATCAGCTCGAGGGAGTTCCCTGTCCTTTCGACTATGGTTTTTATAGTCTCTGGCCTGATATCAAGGTCCTTGATGCATTTGGAATTAAGTCTTGTACATGGTGACAAGTACGGGTCCAGCTCTAATCTTCTGCATGTGGAGATCCAGTTTTGCCAGCACCATTTGTTGAAGATGCTGTTCTTTTTCCATTGGATTCTTTGGGCCCCTTTATCAAAGACCAAATGGCTGTAATTTTGTGGGCTTATATCTGGGTCTTCAATCCTTATCCATTGATCTGTGTGTCTATTTTGGAGCCAGTACCAGGCTGTTTTTATAACTATGGATTTGTAATATAGACTAAGGTTCGGTATGGTGATACCTCCAGCAGTGTTTTTGTTACTCAAGATTGTCTTTGCTATCCTGGGTCTTTTGTGCCTCCATATGAATTTTGAGATTGTTTGGTCAACTTCTTTAAAGAATTGGTTTGGGATTTTAATTGGTATAGCATTGAATCTGTATATTGCCTTTGGTAGGATGGTCATTTTTACGATGTTGATTCTGCCAATCCAGGAACATGGGAGGTCTTTCCACCTTCTGGTGTCTTCTGCAATTTCTTTCTTTAGGGTTTTAAAGTTTTCATTGTAAAGGTCTTTTACCTCCTTGGTTAGGTTTATACCAAGGTATTTCATTTTTTTAGGGGCTATAGTAAATGGGATTGTTTCTCTCAAGGCTTTTTCACTTCTTTCATTCTGGGCATATAGGAAGGCCTCTCATTTTTGCAAATTTATTTTGTATCCTGCCACCCTGCTGAACTTCAGAGACTCTATATCAACCACCTAGAACTAGGCCAGACTAATCTCTCCCCATCCTGAAGCTCAGGGACATTTGCGGAAGAGGGGGGCGGTAATAGTGTAAGAACAAAAGGATGGGAAGAGCAATGATTTGCAAGATACTCCACACAAGTTAGGGCCAAAGCAATCATAATAGGACTTTGCATGCCCGGCACAATGTCCAACACACTATTGACCTCACAAAGTCTAGCATCTGCTAAAGGCACCAAGATCCTTGGAGGCAAGGGATTGGCAGCCACAGTAGTGTTCCTATGCTTAAGGGGAACACAGGAAAGGGTTCAGGGAAATGCCACTGGGTCCTTGTACGTCATCAGAGAGGAGGGCCCAGAGGAGAGTCAGGCATGCACAAGAAAGGACTCTGGGAATTGGGGCAGGAGGCACGGGAGAATGGGGAGAGACAGGTGAGGGGAGGAGGAGCAGGGGCTTTGGGGGGGAGGAGGAGGGAGGGAGGGAACTGGTGTACCTATTAAGTTTGTATGAGCTGAAATAATAACAAAAAATGTATTAAAAAAAAAAGAAAGATGAAACTACAAAAAAAAAATTGTATCACCATGGTCCTGACCTATCAGCAGCCTATTCTTTCTCTGCAAAGAACGGAACCATTAGGGCATATTAACACATCTAATGACTGGAGGGCTGTGTTGTGGATGGTGGTCCCATCTTTTATTGACCTTGCACGTACAGTTTGTCTGACACTATTGACATCATCCCTCTACACAGAAGTCACTCTCTGTTTCTTGGTGCATAAGAGGTTAGATTCCACAATAAAAATGATTTAGTTTTGACTTTTCCACGATCCTCTCTTAACCAAGCCTGGTTCAATTCTTGCTGATCCTATTCTGGTACATCTGTCAGGATTGCAAGATGGGTATGCAGGTCACCGGAACCCCACAGTAGAGTACCTGTCTAGCAAACTCTAAATACTGGGTTCCATCTCGAGTACTGAAAAATCAAAATCCAAATTATAGAGCAAGGCATTTTCCAATCTTACCCCATGATATTTTTATTACAATGGCAAAGATTCCGTTTCTAAGGCAGTTTACACGTGTTAGGACTAAGGAGCTAGAGAGTCAATTAACTAAAAAAGAGCATCAAACAAAGTCAGTACAAAATAAAGCTACTAATGAAATGAGGGCAGTCTCGCTATCCATCCTAAGTCGTCTTAGCACATGGAAATGTGTGGTTATCTATAGACAGAGGAAAAATGCAGATATCAATTTCAACACACAGGAAGTACTGGGGTGAAACTTTACTCATGGCAGGCTGTGGGGATACAGTGGGGATATGGATGAGGAAGGACATAATTCGGTATAAACTCAGAGATTGAAAGGCTCCTCTGTGGCAAGAACTCGGGGCTGTTGTCTGGAAAGATGAGTAACATGTTCCCATAGAAAGTGTGTTAAGCGAAGAACATTCTGGAAGACCAGCAGTGCAGGAAGAACTTACACAGTTGCAAAGGGTCCCAAAACTGTCATCAGCTACAAACAGTGACAAAATAGTTTTGATGAACCCCTTTTACTCAAGTTCCATTTTCCTCCCACTCTGTCACAGGAGAGATGGAAATGATGAATAAAAGCCACCGTCCAAACCCAAAGCGTTGGTTTTCTGATTGGGAATCTCCTTACCTTTTGTCACATTATCAAACCCCCAAGGCCCGGGGTTTGCTGAAATACACTAGGTGGGACTAATGATTAATGCACCCCAGACAAGCAGCTCAGGGCGGGGACCCCTGCCTCCTCACAGAGCTGCCATTGTTCCTTTCTGGGACTGTGCCTCACCCTCTCACACCCCCACCACGGCTTCCCCAAGCAGAGTGTTTATGTGTTGAGTGCAGCACTCCACGGACCTCGGGGTCTAATGGGGTGTGAGAGGGGGCCTGGGGTTTTTCATCTTGTTTTCAGCTGTACAAACACCCTGCACTTTCCCCTTCCACTCACAGCCTAGGCTCAAGCCTGCTAATACCTCAGGCTGCAAGGTGTCAGCAGGGTCTCCGCAAGTGGAAGAGAAGGGACCCAGCACCTTCCACCCTAATACCAAACACATTCAGGGTGTTTATTTTCTCAGCCCCCGCCTCAACTCTCTGATAAACATCTGGGTGCTGGCTGGTAGTTTTAGATCTTCTCAGCTGCTTTGTTCAAAGGGGACAGGATGAACGGGAAGTGCATTGTCTTGAGCAAGAAGAACCTGCTTGAACAGAAGAGCAAAGAGATTGTTCTCTCCACTTACCATAGATTTGGTTTTATTTGAAGTATCTGAGAGTTGCCTTTAGTCTCTGTATGTGGAAGGCCTTAGGAGTTGTTTTGATGAAGATAGACATTTGCTTATATCTACCCAGGCAAAGTTGTGCAACAGATAGTGTTACTGTAGAGTAGATTCTCAGGAACAAAAGCAGATTGGAAAGAAAAGAGGTTCGGGGAAAAGAAGTCAGCAATGTGGGATGCTCCTTGGTCGTCTGGCAACTGTGGTGTAAACTTGGAATCATCCTGCTTACTCCCCCAGCATCGGAGGTCCTTATTACAGATTTAAAAAAAAAAAAAAAAAACTAGGATTTCAGCTCCTCTCTTGCTCCAAAGGCCATGCTTGCTTCCCCTATTTTCAACTAAACTGTTTATTATAAACATCAAGAGTGGGGGAGGGAGGGAGGGAAAGAAGGAAGGGATGGAGAGAGGGAGGGAAGGAAGAAGAAATGCAAGGTGGAGAGATAGTTCAGGGGTTAAGCCTTTGCTTCGCAAGCAAAAGGATCAGAGTTCAGATTCCAGATCCCACATAAATATCCCTGGAGGAAATGGAAGTGCCCTTTACTTCCGGCCCTGAAAGGAGGATCCCAGGCAACCCCCAGAGCAAAACAATAAAAAGGTAGAGCAATCCACGGTGAATTTTGAAGTCGCCTATGGGCCTTCACAGGCATATATAGGGCCGTCTAGTAAACATATACACATACATACATCCCTACACCTAAACATGCACAAAACAAATTAATAATGGAAGAAGGAAGGAAGAAAGAGAGGAAGAGAAAGAGGAAGGAAGGAGAAAGGAAGAAGAGCAGATATTGTGGCTCATGCCTATAATCCTAGCATTCTGATTCCCACAAGTCTTAGGGTAATATGATCTTCACAGTGAATTCTAGAACAACCAGGATGGCACAGGGAGAACCTGTCTCAGGTAAACAAATAAATAGAAAAGAAAGAATAATTGAATAATGAAATCGAAGTGAGGGAATGCATAAGATAATACATCATATATATGTTAAGAGATACATCATATATGTATCAAGAATAACTATGAATTTGATCACATCTATTGCATTGGCTATTCATGTTTACAATACAACATGTTTTAACAGGTAGCTAAGAAAAGGTTTGACATCTAGACTTTGCTGTTTAATGTTGAAATATACTTTAGAATAAGCCTTCTTTATTTGGACCAATTGGAAATACATATTCAGTTTTCTTGTGACTCCCTGTCAACTTTTCCTTGGCAACATCCACCTGTCAGTGTGGAACTGCAGACAGATTCTCAGTCATTGAGGATTGTATTCGGTCACATTTGCCCATATGAAGGGACACATATGTACTACTGCTCATATGACTGACTGTAGGAAACATGGAAGTAGGTTGAGTCACGTGTGCTTGGTTCTAAAGCACAGTTTGCCACACATCACACACTGTCCTTATAGTTGTGCTCATCACTCACTGAAACAGTTACATGTAGACATCAACAAGACAATTGAGAATGTGCCTTTTTGGCATACCTATGAGGAATTATTAATTTTAGGCCAGTTTGTGAGCAAGACTATAGGAATGTGCTTAATTGGTGTAGAAAGACCCAACTCATAGTGGACAGGTAGCCAAGACAGAGAAAGGGAGACAGTTGAAATTTGGCAGACTGGCAAGCTATATGGCAGGCTTTGTCTTCTGCCTCTCTCTTAGATCTCTGTGTGCGTGTGGTGGTCAGTTCCCGCAGCACTGCCATAATGATCAGCAAGAATTATGGACCTAGAATTATTTATAAAAATCTCCTTGTTCCCGTAAATAGTTTGGGGGTTCATGTATAATTTACAGCAATAGCAATGGAATACGAAACTAAGGCATATACATGCTAAAAATAATATAGAAATAAAACTAAATATAGATTGATGATCTTTTAAAATGACGGGGAAAGACAGCTGGTCTGATATCTCAGTAGCTTAAAAGTATCATGAGTACTTGGATTCAGATCCCAGCACGCATGTAAGGAATCGGGCATTCCAAGGATGCTTGGATCACCTCCACAAAGGCAGAGACAGGAGGACTGATGGGACTTTCTGGCTTTCCACGTGGCTGAGACACGAGCCCCCACATTTAGAGAACAATGCTCATTCAGAGGAATGTGTACCAATTGAAAGAAGAGGTCACCTGACATCCTCTTCTGTCATCCACATGTGCACACACTGGCATACACACATGCATAAACTAACAGACTCATGCTACACGCATGCACATGAACATACACTGATATATGCTTCTCTGAGAACATTCTTACAGAGGTGGCCGATTTGTAAACAAGAAGATGAATGTGAGATACCACGTAACAATTAGATTAAGGCTAATGAACACTCTGATGTTTCTTCCTGATTCCTCTTGCTTCTCATTGCCCAAGGGAACTTATATGGCAGAACTCAAAAATAAGGGGCAACAAATCAGACCTAAATCTATTTTTACCAGACTAATCGTGATGCCCAAAACTTTATGTAAATAATCACTCCCTTAAAAGCAAACAAAATCCCTGACATATTTTCCAGTAGAATGTGACTGAGTGAAGGAGGCCAGCCACTTCTTTCATTACATTGTCTGACACAAGACTTCATGTTATCAGTGGGTCTTCTCTTGAGTCTTTCCCTAGCTTACTTGGAAGAAGTAGGTGGCTACCCTGGAAGACCCATGCTGGTTACAAATAAGGTGACTTCCAGCCATGATTTGACAGCCCTGCACACCTGTAAGGAAATGCATTTTGCTAACAATTTTGCTCAAGAGAAAGGCACTTGGAAATCAGCCAAAGTGTGTGTGCACATGTGCGTGTGTACATGCGTGCAAACATTCTCAGTAGAGCCTCTTACTTTGCTGCGCTTGTTAGAAGATGTATCCTACCAGCCTCTTCTCCTTACTGTGCTGTTAGATGGTGCTTTCGGCTTAGGAAAACAGTCTCCATACCCCTGATGACTCGAGCTTTCCAAATGGAGTCCTGAATCCTGCATTGCTGCATTCGGGTTGAGCATGTAAGCAGGGTACAGGGAGTGAGAAAACATCACTCTGAGAACATTTTTTCCGGGTTCCCATCACCAAGCTCCCTTCTTAAACAACATCTTCCCCCTTCTTGCACATCTTCCAGGCTTTGGGATAACACAAAAAATATCTGCTCAGCGAAAATGTCGTCGCAACTTCTGCCCAGATGGTTTTCAGTTTGGGGGTCTTAGCGGAAAGTCAGAGTTGAACGATTACAATTTTTACTATTTTCTTTCCCTAATATGCATCTTGGGACAAAGTACTTTTCCTGTCACCATCAGTCACATCATCCACACCATGGAAATCACCATCACACCTGTCTCCCAGGGCTGTTAGGACAGTTTCTGAGATAACAGCCGCAGCAATAATCAAGTGTGCAACAGTCCCTTCAGTCCCAGAAGAGATAGTTGTGCACCCTTGGTCCCACAGACAAACAAGTTTAAAGCATGTATGCAACAACCAAACAACCCCAGGTTCACATCCCAAGACTGCCATTTCCTAACACTGCAATTTTGTACTATTAGCATTTATATTGTGATTTCCTCATCTGCCAGAGAGAGGTGAGAGGTGTACCTCCTTGGCCAGCTTGCTATAATTGTTAAATGAGACAGTACGTGTAGCTGTTTAGCCAGTGCCTGCCAAGAACACAATGGTCAGCAATAATACTTGATGTCAGTATTAGTGTGAAAGCTATGGTCTAATGAATAACTGAAGGCTACATCTTATATTGTTTGGTACAGAATGACCATTCCTTTTCTCCACAAAAAAAAAAATGTAACTTTGGAAATTTTTCTCAAAGAAACCATTCGTTCCAAAATTCTTTTGCATAACTTGTATGGGCCATTAGATGGCATACTGATAAAATATGTCAGCATAGTGAGAAAATCACTATATAAAATAAAGTAAAAAGTGACCCCATGAAGTATCAAACAGAGCAAGTGTAAAGATATAAGTCCTGCTTGTGAGAAGTGTGTCACATGTTTGCATTTGTACAAAATAAGCCAAATAAAACCCTGGTACATTGACACGTGTTCTTTCGTCTGGGTATGACTCCAGGTCTTGTTCACTTTAGGCTATTCTAAAATAGAAATAAAAAAATGACTCACTGGAGTATAGGTTGGAAAAGCACTGTTTCAGTATTAGAATGCAGTCAAAATTTGAGCCGAATGTGCAAGTTCACAAGAGCATTTACAGAATTCCAACAGGGAGTTTAAACTTTATAAAATTTGTAAAATTGATACTTGGATACCTCACTAGGTTTAATGCTGTAAGAGCTGACAAATAGTATTGTTCATACTCATTTTGTTGTGACACAATATCTCTGTTGACTATTGACAGTTTTTATCTTATCTCAAAGAAGTCAGGTTTGACCTCCAGTAGGTAAAGATCCCAAAAGAACACAGCTGATAGCAGGGAGATAAGACACACATGCCTGAATTGAGCAAAATGTCCATCTGGTTTCAGAAAATGCAAAATATGCATGTTCTGTCACATGATGTTCTCTTTGCAACATCTGTTCCACAGTGACTAATTATTCCAGACCCCATTCCTCATAGCCCACACAGGGATAAGAGGACTAAACTATCTGGACCCAACACAAAGAGAATATTAATAAAGGATTTTGAAAGGCAAGATTTCTGTGTCTTATTACCATCCACCACGTTGACTGCCATGAATGATGGAAGTCTACATCCTTGGCAGGGACATTACCACCATCAAGGAACACACCTTCGAATGGACCCCTTGCTGATCCTGATACTTCAAACTCCAAGCTCAGATCACCCCCAATCCTTTATATTGGGTGTTTCCATAGTCTTAAACTCCATTAGAGCACAGTTTTCTATTACTCATGTCCAAAAGACAGACATTCCTTATCTTTCACTCTAATAATACATCATACCACGAAGTAAGAAAAGCTGTCAACATTCACTTCTTCTTTGGAGAGCATGGAGAATGTGTTGCTGCCTTCATCTTCTCTCTTGTCCTCTGCATCAGAGAAGCACTGATGATCTCATTGGACCTTTGGACCGCCAGCACTTGTTATGTCTGGAGGGTTTCAGCTCTCCTTTTCTCTTGATAGATTCTCTAACCCCTCAGAAGGCACAGCTGATCCCATGGGTGTGAGCACTTCACAAACGCTTGTCAGAAAAGTAAGCACAAGGGAGCACTGAAAATATATGTTGCCCAACCAAGCTCAACCAGAAATGAAGTCTTCCTTGAGGATCTTGCCCTCAGGATAGGTTTTCTTCTATTATCCAAATGAACAACAGGCTTTGGTTCACTAATTGGACTAATCTCTTTAACAATAGCCACTGTTTTTCTGTCTGCCTTTTCTATAGACTTGCTTTCACATTTTCCTTTGTCAAACTTTAACATTTTATCTTTTTATGTTTGATTCCTTGCTATTTTCCTTATAAATCTGAACAAGAGCACAAAAAAGTAGCCACACCACACTGTCAAGATTGTCTTGTCTTGAAACTTTTTTCACCCAGCATTCAAATTTAGCTAAAAGCAAGCATTTAGGACAAAGGCAAAACTTCGCTAAACTTCCTGCAAATGAATCATTACATTTGTTCAGTTCCTAACACAGTTTCTGTTCCTCTTTGGGCCATCACAAGGTGGGCTTCCATTGCTTGCTCTCTCATAGCTTTGCTGTCTTCCAAGGTTTCACTGGAATGGTCCTTTTGGGCCTCTCTTCAAGACCCAAAGGCTTTCCCAGCACAAAGTCCCAAAAATTCTCCATGTTTCTCCCAACAAATAGTTCCAGAGGCACACTAAACACATCTCAGCAATGGGCAGACTGCTTGGTACCAACTTCTCACAGCTTTCAAACAACAGCTTCACTTTTTGGTACTGGATTCTCAGTCTCACACGGTAACACCCCACTTCTCTGCTACCAATTTCTCTCAGCTTCAAAACATTTCACCATTTGGTGCCAAATGTTCTTAATCTCACAGTGGTACCCCATTTCTCAGTATTTTTGGAACAATTACTTTTCTCTTGCTGTGTGAAACTCGAATTCAAGCAACTTAAATGCAGAAAGGGAGATTTATTCAGCTTATGGATCCAGATGGGGGAGATATGGTCCATTGTGGAAGAAAATACACGGCTGGCTGGCAGAAGCTGGAGGTGGACTAAGTCATTGCCAGCATCATGAAGGCCACTAACTGCTTCAAGCTCAAGAGCAAACTAACTGGAGTAATGTAGACCTAACCAACCTCAAGGTCCATCTCCTGTGACGGCCTTCCTCCCATAAGGCTCTACCTCCTAAAGGTGCCATGACTTTTCCAAATGACTAAAGATTCAAACACATAAGACTGGGGGGGATGTCACATTTCAACCCATGACATCATGTATGTAGCTTTCTTTTCCATTTTTTATTTAGTGATTATTTTATGAGCCTCTCCCAGAGGCTCGTAAACACTAAATGAGATAATGAAATAACTAGTACATGAAAATATATGGTGTAAATGGAGAAAAACAGTCAAACTCACTGAGGTAGTCTTTCTTAATTTTGCTGTTTCTGTTAATTGCATTTCTTCTCTAAAATCACCAGCTTATATACTCAGATTAAATGTCATTTAATGTATTTATCAGCACCGCAACTTCAAAATAATATTTTACCACTGGCATCATTTTAATGATAGTATTTCTGATTATAATATTGGTACCTTTAGTTTCCAATTTGAGTGCAATAAAAAATTTCAATTTTTCATGTTTTTAATTATCTTGAGCATGTGCAATCTTCTAAGCAATTCTATTTATGTAGATATGAACCCTCTTTAACATGAATATTTAGCAAAATACTCTGCTAGAATATGCTGTGATGTATTTGAAGTTCTGCCATATTAAGTTTTTATTTCATAATATGCAATTTATGAATGAAAATCCAAGTTTTTGTATAACCTAAACTTTATATATGCCTTATTGTGAGAATTAAAACAGAATTAGAAACAGCAATAAAATGTTTATTTCATTCTGTTTTAAATTTATAAATCATCTAAAAATTTATAGGCTGTGGAGACAGTTCCTGGGGACATGCATCAAATATATTTATTTCAAACTGCTAGCCATTTGGGACTGAAGGAAAAACAACCAGAATTTCCCATGAAAATACTGATAGACACTCTTAAAAGAGGCATTTTTCATGGAGATTTTACATTGTTTTGTCTCATGGTGATTCATCATCAGTTTTAATACTTTGTGGCTGGTCTCACAGGCAACTTGGGTGGTTGTCTCAAGGTTCCTCCTGCAACTTCAATTCTTAGCTCTCAGTAAAGTTTATCTATAAATTAGGACTTAAGGCAGTTGCAGAAATAAATGGGGGTGAATCAACAAACCATTCTCTGGTTCAAGAGATGATTGTCTCCTTTAGGACAATAAATAGTCTGTCACTTACAAACAACTTGGAGCCAAAAATAAGTTTGCCTAAACTTAGGAGAAAGTGTTCCTGAAAGGGATACAGCCGAGAGAGGCTGGCAAAGCAAGGTGGTGTGAGCAACTCTGTTTTTGTAGAGCACCTTCTGTTCCTTCCACTTCAAGGGCAAGTGTACTCTGAGCACATTCAGAAGGGAGACTCCATTCCCTGTCTACTGCCACTTGGCCGGAAAGAGTCATGCAAGCTGAATACTCACAGTAGAGATATACATGGATTTATACACACAATTAAAGATGCTCCTGTTTCTTTCATCCAGTTCTCATCATGCTATGACTTTAGTTCAAAAATATTGAATAAAATTCAAATTCAAAAATATTTAATAAAAATTTACTTCAAAATGACTCACTTTTCTGATTCACTTGATTGATAAAATTGCACTGTACAGTTTTGTTCTGCTCTTTATGGAAACATCTTTGTCCATTATTTCTATCCTGTATCCACACCTGTCTGCTAGTTACCTAATAACTGTCTTGACTTGTCACATCATCATCATAAGAGTGTACAGTATAATCAGATGGTTTGAGAAGGAAACTGCATGATTTTAATTACAGAACACTGTTATATTCAATTTATCGCTAATTACCTAATTTACCATGCCTAATTTGTAATTCATTTGTATCATAAGTAAGTCTGTGTGGAAAAAAATAAACAGTCAGTATAAGGTTCAGTACCACAAAGAGTTTGAGGAATCTGCTGGAGGTATTAGATGGTATTGCCAGAGTTGCCTGAATGTTAAGACCACATTATAGCAAGAAAACAAAGACTATTTTCTAGAAGCAACTCTGAGTTTGTCTTCTCAGGGTGATTTGCCTCCAGTCCCAGGGTGGCTTCGCCACTCACTGTCTAGGAAATCTTGAGAATATCAGAATTTCTTTTTTCTTTTTTGTCTCATTGACCTCTTTGTATGAAGACTGACAATATCCCATGGGGTTTTACAAACAGTTAAGTGATAGATCAAATGAAAATGAGTATCTGACATGGCAAGTGTTAGAAATTATATGCCATTTTTTCCCATTCATAAAACACTTTATCATGCTAAAATGCTGCCTTTTAAGTTTTTCCATTTCCAGTGCTAGATGTTTGAACCCCAAATTCTTTTGCATGATGGGTAAGTGCTCTATCGCCATACCTTGACCTTCATTCAGATTTTGCTGAGTCGCAGCTAATTTATTTTTAACTTTAAACATGATACAAATATCAAGTACATTATAACAAAATGTGACTTTCATTAATGTATTTATAAACTCAGTGCATAAATATCTCTAGCTTCTTCATGAAAACCTTAGAAAACTATTACAAAATCAAGTTCCTAGCACATTTGCTATTTATACACATTACTAGAAGATGGTCTCTACCAGGCTATTTTTTATTTCTCCATCTTTAAGGAGAACTGGAATCCTGGCTGACCTTGCCCGAGCAATTCTGCTTCTTCTGATAGGTTGCATCCACATGCACATTCACACGCATATACACATGCACATCTCTCCATGCGTGTAAAATAAGGTTCAGGAAATTGTTGGCACAACATTTTGTGACATTTTTAGTGAAAAAAGAAAGTAATAGAAATCACAAACTGCCATGAAAACCTGGTTGATGATTCTGATTCTTGAATGAAAATTTCATAGTTCTAGTCACTAAAGACAGATATTTTATCCAAATATGAAACCCTTAATAGAAATTTCAGTAATAAATATATATTTTTTCAATTTGCAGAAAATACATGGCTTCTACTAAAAAAAAATGAAAGAGCAGTGACTATTTCTGCCCTTTTTGGTTGTTTTGTTTGGTTCTCAATTAATTCCTCTTGCCTTTAGCTGTTTGCCAATCTGAGACTTCTTTCTCTCCCATCTCTGTCCTGAAGAAATGGACAAAGGAGTTGGGTGGATAGGACCCCAGAGCCAACAACGACTGCACTGCATTGGGAAGAAACACAAGACTTTAAGATGTGCACAGTCTGAATTGGGCATCAATCAAGAGCGTTCAGTGCTACTCGCTCCCCCCAACCCTCACCCCTCACATGCCAACCCACCAAAAATGTTGAGACCCACAATATGTCTGAACTGAACTGAAATCTTTTATTTTCTTCCCTGGCTTTTCGTAGGTGGTGCTGAGTGATGAAGGGGCTAGAGCGAACAGAACGCAAAATGCTAGCGATGAAATTCAATTACTTGGTAGGCGGCAACGTTAAGGCGCGGGGACGCAGCCACGGCGCAGCACGCACATGTTTTCCCTGGCACACACAGATCCTGAATGCAAGCAAGTGCTGAAGCTGGTGTTTCATTTCTTTGAGTATTTGTAATAGGGTATTTTGTATATATCAGAGGTGCGTAGTGAGAAAAACTAAAAAGAAATTTCCGTTTACAGCATATCGGGAAAGTTCTGCCTTTCTTTGGGATGGTTTATTTTGGTTCTTTTTCAGCATGAGATTCTGACAATTGAGAGAATCTCTGACGGAGAATTTCCCTTGGACACAAACTCTGACACATATAGCCTACTTGACACAGGTCGCCCAAATCTGAATCCTGGCGTCACTTCTTAGTCATGGGACCTTAGCAGGAAGAGATCCATTTGCTCGTCTGAGAATGGGCAGTAGAAAAGTCGAAAAGACTGGTCACATGCTTAACACTGTATCTGTTAGCTGCTTGCATAGAATATATCCACCTCATAACTTCCTGTTTAAAAGAAGAGCAACCTAGAGTATCTCAGATAATCGTGGGAGTAAGTGATAGATACAATGGTCTGGGTTCCAGGAGAGGGAAAAGTGACAGGGAGAAAACTCAGCACATAAGACACCTGCTCACAAACCTGGACGCCTCGGTTCCGGAAGCCGACATTGTAGACGGAGTGACTTCTGGAAGATGTCCTCTGACTTCACCTGTGCATCATGGCGTACGTATGTGTACCTTCTCGCTCTGCCCCTCCTCCCTCCTAAATAAATAAATAAAGATCATGAAACTTCAGCTAGATGCAAGGAAAAAAATTCAAGGATTTTCTCCCACAGCACTGAAATGTGAGTTGTCCTCCACAGGTTGGGCGTGCTTGAATATTTAGTTTGAGAAAGTCATGACACCTGTAGGAAGTGGAGCCTTTCTGGAGGAAAGCAGTCACAGGGAGTGGACCTGCCTGTTGATGAGCTCCTCCCTGCTTGAATGAGTAAGTCTGCTCTTGATCTTGCAGCAGCAGCTCTCGGCTTCCTAGATGGATGTAACTTAAGCCATCTCTAGTTTCTGCTGGCCAGTAATGTCTTTTTCTGCCATGAAGGACTGTATCTCCCCTCTGGAACCATAAGCTGAGTAAATCTCCCTTTTCTCTCCTTAAGTTGTTTGGGCCTCAGTGGTGTCTCACAAAGCAACAGAGAAGAGTAACTGCTACAACAAATATATTGCATTCTTTAAAAAGAGCAATGATGGGAAGCGTTTTCGCCACAAAATATTAACTAAATGAAGGGATAGATATGCTAATCACCTAGACTTGCTCATTCTACAATATAAACATATTTTAAAACTCCACATATGGCAAAGGTATCAAATTTTTCCCTAAAATAAATATGTAAATACCCTTTTAGTAGAGAAAAAGTCATTTATCGTTAACAGTTTACAAATATGGACTATCATGCATGACGCTTATCAGTCTGAGATCAGCTGAATGACTGTTGATCTTAGATGGACCTACACATGCATTTGAAGATTGGGTTGGTCCTTCACTAGCATGGATTGGCAGGGCCACTTTAATGAGCCCTTACTCACTTCACTTACCTCTTTCTCTCAGTGAGAAGTGAGAACCACACCAGTATGTTCATCTCAATAAAGTGACAGAGGCACAAGAACAAGCATATATTATAGGCCAATATTTTCAAAACTTCTCTTGTTCCATTTCTATAAATACCTACTGAGACAAAGAATGTTTCACAAACCAGTAACAGAAATGCATCTTCAAATCACTTACCACAGGATGAATATGCTACACGAATTCAAGATGCATGGAATAAAGCCCCACAGTAACTACATGCACTCAGTTATCCAGATCAAAGTAACACTATTCTACCATTTGCTTCCCAATCGTGGTACGCAAAACACTATTTTTAATATAAGTAGGCGGATGTTTGGCAAGTTGCCATGCTTGTATATGTATGTGTTGCACAAAGTCACAGAAAAGAGTTCTGTCTTTCCTGACCAGCACTGGGTAGGTAACTGAATAGAGCACCTTACATTACATCACTTACCTCCCATTCCTTCCTTTAAGCTCAGTCTCCTGAAGGTGTAGCATTTGCTATGATGTTCATGCCTACAAGACTGTGCATTCTCAGCTTCTCCACCATGGCTGAGTCATTTCTGTAATTTCACTGCATATTCTTCTACTGCACCTAACTAGTGAGTTTCCTTCTTTTTTTCACCTATAGAATTTCTACTCACTACTTTATTTTTCTCTATTGAAATTTCCTCATTCATTCATGAAGATTATTTTTTCCTTTAATCCTTTGAACAATGCTTTTTCAGTTTGAAAGCAGTGCTGAAAATAGTCTTTGGTGAATATAGCCTTTGTCCCTGTTTACTACTATCTGTGTTTTCCTTCCATGTGAATCACATTTTATTGTTTCTACATATCTCCATTTTGCTTCTGTAACTTTTTAAACAACCCAGATATTATTGAATATTTTCTATTTTATTGTATGATTTTCATTATTTTCTAGCATTTATTTTCCTTGAAACTAAATTGACATTTTTGTGTTTCACATTCTAGGACAAACTAAATTTCTGTACCCTGTAGAGCTGCATGCCACTGTTGATCATACTGACCTTCTTGAGGACTTACCTCTATGTTTATCATTTGCCAATCATCAGCAAAGATTTGTGCTGATTTTTAGTTGGTGTTTCAGCTCCCCATACTCTCTCTCTCTCTTTCAGTTTCCTTGACTCTGGAAATTCTTCCACTAAGTTCTGGTTTTTTTTAAATCCTCCATTGATTTCCAGCTCTTTAAATTGCTTCTGTTTCTGTCTTCTGTGCTTGAATCCAGTAATATTTCTCACTATTTGAAAAATTCATATATTTAAAAATCAGCACATTCATGAGTTCTGCCCCGTGCAGTTGTGACTCTGAAGGGCAATGTCTTTCTTTTACTTTACTTGCACTTTCTTGGTTCCTCTGGGTCTCTCAGTAGTGTACATACAATCATTGAGGGTTTGCCCATTGACAAATTCTACAACCAGCTCTGGTCATCATTTAATTCCACTTACTGACACTTTGCACTGGTAAGGCTGTTATCATGAGAAATATTCCAAAACAACAAGGTCTCAAACTTGCCTTCATCACCATTTGCAGTTGGAAGAGAGTGTGTGTGTGTGTGTGTGTGTGTGTGTATGTGTGTGCATGTATATGTACATGATCGTGGATGGATGAGGCCATATCTGTTCAAGCTCCTGTGGAGGTAAGAGGTTGGCGTCTGTTGCTTGTCTCAATCATTTTTTCACCTGAATTTTTGAGACAACGTCTTTCTTGAGCTTGGCGCTAACCAATTCAGCTAGACTGACCAGTCAGTGAGCTCCAGAGATCAACCTGTCTCCTTCTCCCTGTACCACCACACTTGCATCTTTGAGTGGGTGCAGGGGATCCACACACAAGTCCTCACACTTGCACACCAAGAACTTTATGGACTGAACCGTCTCTTCATGCCTCTCGGTTAGACAGAGCAACTGTGCTACTTGGAAGGGGTTAGTAGTACCAAATTTCCCATGAGTGAAGCCTGACTAAATCCTGGAATTCATGAGAAGGAATGAGAAACTTCTAGCATCTCTGAATTTCTCATCTGAGATCTTCAAAGCATGAATAAGGGATGCAGAGATTGAAGAAAATAACCAGCAAGGATAAGAAGACAGAATTTTGAACTATTAGCTTTCATAAATTACGAGTATTACTCAAAGCTTAAGGTTCCTTGTCACTCCAGCATGTTGGAACATGAGGAGCGCTTGCATGCAGAGAACATAGCACAAGAGCAAAGATGTGTATATAACAACAGCGGGACAAGTGAGAACCCAAAAAAGCCATTTAGTTGTGAAGGGGATTGTGGGAGATACTCAATGAACCTTTGGATTCTGAAGCCAGATATCTCAATCGTAAAGGCTCCTTGTTTGCCTTGGAATCACTGTTTTAACTAGTATATATTATTTATATTATTAAGATTTCCATGACTTCATTGAATATTGGAGATGATAGTAGGTATCAGTGAAAAAATTGAATAAAAGAACCTTGTGAAAGCTAAATAATATATGCAAACTCATGAAACATTACTTATTATTAATATCAATTTATTTAAAATAATCAATATTAATTATTAATAAGATTAATTATATGTCATGGTGCATTCCATGACACATAGTAATTGTTAATAATTCTGTTTAAAAATATGGAAAATAGATCACTGTAGTTAAGTGATAAATTCTCTTAAAGTCCAGATTTGAATGGCAACCTATCCGTGAACCAGCTTTATCATTTTTGGTGCACTGACAAAAGCAGCTTAAGGGAGGAAAAATTAACTCACCTAACAGCTCCAGTCATAGTCTACCGCAACAGGGAAGCCATGGCCACAGGAACTGGAGAAAACCAGTCGTCAAACATCCATTTAGTTGTGAAGGGGATTGTGAACCATAGGCCAGAGCAGAGGGCAAAGGATCAATGCAAGCATGCCTCCTAGTGCTCAGTTTGCTTTGTCCTTTTAATGCAGCTCAGAACCATCCCCAGGGAATGACCCCCACCCACAATTAGCAGGTCTTTCTACAACAATTAATGCAGGCGAGATAATCCTCCAGAGACATTCTCAGAGGTTAATCTTAATACAGATTCTATCCCATAAATGCGCCGGAAGCCCTGTCTCTAAATGTTGGGTTGATAATTAACACATTACAGGTGCATCAAATCATGTTATGAAGAAATCATTTCTACTTACAAAAATGCAGGATAAAGAATAACTTCCTGTTATAGCACCTTACATGGTCTATGTGAAAGTTCAATGTGCTTCTTAATTAGAAAGATTTTTGTTAATTCTGATGTACAAGACAAAGAGAAAATTTTTGGATAACAAGCAGCTTTGACTAAGATTCTTAAAGAACAATGAGTACTGTTTTTCCACAGTGCTTTACTGTAAAGGGTCATATCCTGGCCAGTGAAGCATTTACCTTATTGAAATGTTTGCTGTTTTTTCCACACTATGATAATTCCGAGATACCACACAGTGGTTGGCTTTCACTGTCAACTTGTGTTAATTCTTAAAATAAATGGTGTCAGGTCTGATGTTTTAACTTCATATTTGAGAAGATAGAACAGCTCAAATTCTATACAGAATTTATATATAAACAAGGGAAGGAAAATTAATTCACAAGAATTATGCAAAAACATTTTTATCTTTGACATATGACCACATCCTGGTGTATATTATTCAGACAGTAGGGGGTCCTCCTATAAAGATCTGGGAGGAGTGTTTTATGAACATCCTGCACAGGGTGCATAGCAGGATAAATGTGAAACTGAACTTGACTTCATGCAAGTACCCCTTTTGTGTGTTCCTCAAGCTCAGTTTTTGCACTTAGAATGCTCACCATGAATCAAAACAACGAGTTATACATATACAATGCACCTTGCTTGATTCTTAAAAGTTCTAGCAACTCCATTTGATTTTAATGCCACACTCTAAGTAAACTGATCTCTCTATTTATAGGAAATACAAGGTCTTGGTCTATTCCTTTCCAAACCAGAGTAAGAGCTCATATCGCTGCACTGTGTCCTTTGTGGAAGTCGTTGGTATTGTTGCTCTTATGGTCTATACCTGCTAAGAAAGGCTTCCGTGAAGATTAATGGATTTGGGGATTAAAAAGTATTGGGTTTCTGTGATTCTGATGATGACCTATAGGAAACAATGTGTTATCAGTGCTGGTTTATCAGATGTATCAAATGTATCGAAATGGAATCAGGAACCTATATTAGCATCTCTAGGTTTCACCTGACCTCACCACTATCTATCTATCTGTGATGGTTTCTCACAATCATCAACCTGAGCGGACTGAGGGATGACTAATTAGCCAGAGAGGGTGACACGTAAGAGAACAATTGAGAGGTTAAAAAAAAGTTTTTTTTAAGCCATGGAAGTCAGAAAACTGACATCAAGTTAATGCTTTCCTTGTGACTTATGTACATGATGAATTAATTCCCTGTGACAGTGGCATAGAAATGATGTTGTGTGCTCAGAATCACAACAGGTTGTGTTCTGTTGATGTATCCCAGTGTTGAGAAGGTGAACTATGGTCCATGTTTGAATGATTTTTGCAAGATTTTCCCAAAGTAAAGTAATTATGTCTTCCTTTATAATCAGTAAATATTTTGTTAGTTAAGACCTCAAGACGATGTAAATATCCCATATCCCACTGAGTTTTCATCCATCCATGATTCTTATGTCAATCATTTATTGATATAATAGTTATAAAAATAATGATTTTATAATCCTAACATCCTATGCATGTTTCCTACATGGCAAGCTCCTGTTAGAACTCTCTTTCTCCTTTCTCAATTGCTTCACAAATATTGGCAGAGACTCATGGATTCCCATTTTATTCAAAGGAAATAAATTCAGTGATCTATTTTATTGTTTAGTTGACCTACTGTTAATTTTGTGTCATGTTAATGTATCATTACTTTTGAGCACTTCAAAGTCTGAAAACTTGACAAAATGTTTCTCATTGTTTAGTGTTACGAACTGAATGCTTATATCTCCCTCCTATTTTCATACATTGAAATCCTAAATCCCAATGTGCTGTTATAATTGAAGATGAGGCCATTAGGAGGTGGTTTGGTCCAAAGCTCAGTCCTCTCTCTGTCATGTGAGGAAACAATGGATCTCCAAGCTACCATATTACCATCTGCCAGCACTTGCTACCAGACTTCCCAGTTTCCATAGCAATGACAAACAAATGTTTATTAACTTACTTAGTGTGTTGAAGTTAATTATAGCAACTTAAACTGACCCAGACATTTAGTATACACTTCCATTGTCTCAAATGTAGAATATCTCCTTACTCAAGAATTCTCTAATCATATTAATGGAGAATAGTATTCAAGAACCAAAAATTTGGCTACATGTGTACTCCTGTAAACTTGCATTTCATTATTGTTAGGCCATCTTAATGGACAGAGCTAGGGTATGTGTATATGTATATATTGACATACCTGCACATTTTCTTTTATATCAAATGGTTTTATTCTTTTTCTTAGTTCTTCAATAAAATAAAAGCCTACATCTCCTTATTGCTGGTGTATTAATGTTTTCCTGTTCTCTTCTGCATAACTATCAAGACCAGTGTAGAAAGTAGCAACAGGAATCACTTGCTGACTTGGCTCTGACAGCACAGTGACCACCTCGTTTACCCTTCATTACCCACGACAGTGCCAACTTCTCTCTTGACCTCTTTCTTGTTTCAATCCTAGCTAGACCAGCTGTATTTTCACTCAGCCCATGATTAAATTTTTTCTCATCACTTGACACATAAATATTTTGGTACAGTGTGCTGCAATCAAATTTTGGGCATGTATCCACAGAAATAAATTGATTGGCCCATTCAAGTGGAACAAGGTCACAAGTACATTGAACAGTGAAGGGTGCATAGATTAATGAAGTAGAAAAATAAAAACATTCACAAATTGTCAAAATATTTGTTCAAAAATGCACTATTTCTTTCACCAAAGGAACATTGTTTAATACCATATCATAAATATTGTTCTAAATGTTCCATATCTAAAACTTAACTCATTATCTCTGCTATGACATATATTTCCAGCTATTGTCTGGGACATCTCATCTTCTACCTAAATGTTTGCTTGTCTGTCTGTCTGTCTGTCTGTCTGTCTGTATTATTTCCTTATCCCAAACCTTGGTCCAGAATTCAATACAATGGTGCCTGATAAACAAATTTCCCAGCTATTGCATTGCAGAATGAGTTCAGAATGTTAGTATCTGTCAAAGTGACTAAAAATTCTATTGAGTGAGTTATCTAAAATGTGTTTCTTCATATCACCTTTTTTTATTCCCCTTGAGATTATTTTGCCTAGCATCCTTTCTCTTGCATTTTCTTTTTCTGTTACACACCAATAAACCTTTGTGGTATGTCTTCTCTGAATCTGGCTTTGTGTTTGTAACTGCAACCTGAACCCCTTTGTATTAGTGATGATTCTTAAAATTTTCAGAAATAAGCCCCTAGGCTCCCAGAAATGAAGAGTTAATTCATACACACACACACATAATATGATGCTATGACTTAGATTCACAAAGAAAATCTTTGTGACTTTTCAAGCCACAACATAATGCCTTGTCCAGTATAACTCAAACAAATCAAATTTCTCAATTATGCACATTTCTTTAATTTTGGACACCAAAAGGAGCAACTGGTTTCTTACCCTCCTCCTCCTCCTCCTCCTCCTCTTCCTCCTCCTCCTCGTCCTCCTCGTCCTCCTCGTCCTCCTCCTCCTCCTCCTCCCGTTCCTCTTCCTCCTCTTCCTCCTCCTCCTCTTCCTCCTCCTCCTCTTCCTCCTCCTATGCTTATAAGTTAAGATGCTACTCTATGGCTCAAGCTGACCTGAACTCATGGGCCTCACACTAGCTTTCTGAGTCAGGATGTCAAGGTGTGAACCATCACACCAGTTTATTTTTCTCTCAGCTTTGCACGTAACTGCTTAAGTTAAGTTTAGCATTATAAAATCAGAGGTAAATTTTCTTACATGGTAACTATCAGAGGCTTTTGAATATATATGAGAAAAATGTAGAGCACAAAAATATTGAAAGTATATATTAGAATGCACCATCATCCAGAAGAGAAAATCGTTCTCAGTGAGATGGCATCTACTCTCCTACCCACCTAGTGGCTTTCTTGGATTCTGTGCTGCCCTGTCTCATGTGGTAGGTGCTAGTGCCTGTGTCTACTGAGTATTTACTTGAATGGGAGAAGGTCTGAATTAATGGTTATATCAAATATTCACTAGAAGATTTAGAGACATCATTACATTAAAAGTAATCAAATTTCTATTAATCCTTAAATCTGACTGCATGTAAATGGTAATATTTCAGGTGCGTAGCTTTTCCTAGAGCCCATAGATGCTTCATTACTGCTCTCCTTCACAACAAGAAGTCTTGGAGAATTCCCTATTGATGTTTTCACTTCCCAGTCTAGATATAAATACATGAAGATATAAATTTTTAAGACCTCAAAGGACCCACTGTGCAAACATGGCTCTCTACTCTTGAAACTCTTTTCTCCTGTTTCCTCTAATTTCATGATTCTAGCTTCTTCTTACAACACTGAACTCTCTCTCTGTCTCTCTCCCTCTCTGTTTCTGTCTCTTGCTCTCTCTCTGTCTCTCTCTGTGTCTGTCTCTGTCTCTGTCTCTCTGTCTCTCTCATTGTCTCTGTCTCTCTCACTGTCTCTGTCTCTCACTGTCTCTTGCTCTCTCTCTCTGTCTCTCCATCTCTCTCTCTGTCTCTGTCTCTCTGTCTCTCACTCTGTCTCTCTTTGTCTCTCTCCCTCTGTCTCTCTGTCTCTGTCTCTGTCTCTCTCTCTGTCTCTCACTCTATCTCTCTCTGTCTCTCTCCCTCTGTCTCTCTGTCTCTGTCTCTGTCTCTGTCTCTCTCTGTCTCTCTCCCTCTCTGTTTCTGTCTCTTGCTCTCTCTCTGTCTCTCTCTGTGTCTGTCTCTGTCTCTGTCTCTCTGTCTCTCACTCTATCTCTCTTTGTCTCTCTCCCTCTGTCTCTCTGTCTCTGTCTCTGTCTCTCTCTCTGTCTCTCACTCTATCTCTTTCTGTCTCTCTCTTTCTCTCTGTCTCTCTCCCTCTGTCTCTCTGTCTCTGTCTCTGTCTCTCTCTCTGTCTCTCTCCCTCTGTCTCTGTCTCTGTCTCTCTCCCTCTGTCTCTGTCTCTCTCTCTCTGTCTCTCTCTCTGTCTCTGTCTCTCTCTCTCTCTCTCTCTGTCTCTGTCTCTCTCTGTCTCTCTCTGTCTCTCTCCCTCTGTCTCTCTGTCTCTGTCTCTGTCTCTGTCTCTGTCTCTCTCTCTCTCTCTCTCTGTCTCTCTCTCTCTCTCCCCGCCCCCTCATATGGAAGGGTGTCATCCTCCCCAGTGACTTGGCTTTATTCTCCTGAGACAGACTCTCTCGATGAACCTGTTGCTCAGTGTTTGGGGGATTGGCCAGTGACTGACAATTCCTAGTGTCTTCCTGTCCCTAATGTCTCCCACCTCCCCTTGCCCCCAACTCAGAGGTTACAGGCACAGGTGGCCACTTCTAGCTTTTCCTATGGGTATCAGGATTTAAAACTATCCCCCACTCAACCTTGCAGCTTATTGTTGATTCCTCTCTCATTCTGTGACTCTCAACTTTCTTCAACATCTGCGCACTTATTCATACACTATGTGTCTTTGAGTACCTCTGATAGAAAGAATTCACAATGTTTCCTTGAGCCCCTAAGTTATATTAATAACATCTTGCAACCATTTGGTCTATGTAGCTGTTGGGTGTCCTCACCTGGTTTCTAATTCCAACCTCAAACTCAGTTGTCTCAGTTTACCTTCTCTCCTGTAGAGCCCACCTGCAGTCTCCTCTACCACTGTGCACCACACTGAGGCTGATGCCCAGAATCCATTTTCTCTTCCTTCAGCGTGTTCAGTGACTCTTCCTTGAACAACTCCTCAAAGCAGCTACTCATTGCCATCCTCCCTCGTGGCTTCCCGCTGCACTCCACCACTGCTCACCACCTGAGCCGTTGTAATAACACACCAACCAGTTTTCCGTGTTCACCAAGCCGAGTATAATCCACTATGTAAACAGAGTAATCTCCGAAAACATAAATCAGATCATACCACTACTCTACTTTATAGTTTTGACTTTAAAAGCCTTCTATTTCATTAGGAAAAATTCAAAAGCTTTCTATCTTGTTAGGAAAAATTCAAATTCTAAATTCTAGTGGTCTCTGCATATTTCTTAAACACGTGTCAGCATTTTCCAACTTTTAAGACTGTGTTCCAGATAAGACCTGTACAGTCGAGTCATTTCCAGTACCTCCACCCATCCTGTCTCTGTCTCTGTCTCAGAAGGCTGACATTGCTTACAGCCATACCGAGATCGTCTTTTCTGAATATTCCCTGTGCTTATAGTGCTCTTTGCCAATCTCTTTCTGGAGGGAGCCTTCTTATCTCTTAAATCACATAATATTCTGTCACCAGAAAAGCTACGTTTCTCTTTTATTTATACTATAAATTTACATTATATTCTTTTATTTTATGTGTATTTTGTTTCTATTTATTCTTCCAGAGAAAGAACCCAGGACTGCAAGCATTTTAGGCCAGTGTACTGCTACTGAACTTCATTTCCGGAATCTGGTATTTTTAATTGTTCTCATTGGCATGCAGATTAATGAATTTCACTGTGATATTTTCATACATATTATGTCTCTATTTTTCTCCTGTTCCCTCCCCCGCTGCCTTCCCCATCACCCCTCCTCATGCTTTGATAATTCCCTTGTCTCCCCCAAGATCCCCCGTATCTTCCAGTCTATCTTTTTTTTCTTTTTTCTTTCAATCATTCTTTCTTTTTTTCTCCAGTGTGTTTCATTCTCTTCATTTTCTTTTTCTTTCTGCTTTCCAAAAACTAATTAGATCTATTTATTCTTCACTCCTGTGCAATGTTTTCTGACTGCATTCTCTCATCTCTAGTCTCCCTTCTGCCTGTGGCAACCATCTCCTCCACTTTTTCTAAATTCAGACGCAGTCACTTGAATACCATATTTTTATCTATTTTAAATTTATTTTTATTTCTTTGACAGTTTCATAGATGAACACGATGAACTTAAGCCATTTTCACCCATATCACCTTATTGCATCTCACTCATTTTCCCATTGAAAGCCTTCTACTTCCCAACCAATCTTCTACCAACTCTCATGTCTGTGGGTAATGTGTGGTCCACTGAGTTTCCTCTGGGCTGCCTACACTGACATGCGTCTGAGTCTTTACTGGAGTATGGATGACGTACCCAAGGGTGTATCCATAGAGAAATTAGTTCCTCTTCCCTTGCTAGCATTAACCCGTAATTTATCCATCAACACATAATATTTCCCTGCTTATTTTTTACTTAATTGATTCATCTGTGTGTAAGGAAGGACAACATCTGTTTTATTCACCATCACACTCCCAGGGTCTAGAGCAATGCACACTCCACATCACCTGACTGACAGTTACAGGACAATGACAGGTCCAATCAGTAGTACTGGAAAGAATGATCAGATTTCATAATAAACTTACTTCTATTTCAATGTCTTTTCTCTTGAATCAGACATCTCATTGATCCTTTCTGTGTCTAAAGCAATGTTGCTCTATGCAGACAGCCATCTGAAAAAATCTACTACAGTAACCATTTGCTTCATGAATTGTGGCTAGCTAGCATAACTGAAAAGCAAAACATTTATATATTACATTTTAATTAATTTAAATGTAGTGACCATGTGCGATTAGTTGTTGCCATATTGTGTGCAGTAGTTTTGGCAGGAAAATTCTTATAGGACCAGTTCTCTATCTTAGCCTACCTAATTATCTGAATGACTAATGAAATTTCTGATGAAGCCAGGGCACTCACTGCCACTGGATTTAAATTTGTGGACCAGGGGCACTGAGTGACAAAGACACTGAGAATACTTATCCTTGTTGTGGAAGAATCAGGAAACCCATGTGACAACCATGTGTGCTTGTCCATTTGGGTTTCCATAACAAAATAGTTCAGGCTAAATAATTTATGAATAAGTGATATTGATTATTATTCACAATTCTGGAGACTGGGAATTGATAAACATAAGTAAGAGATAGCCCATTGAACATTTCTCAAAGTCTCAATCTCTGTCTTTCTCTCTTGATCTCTTCCTCTTCCTTTTTTTCTCCCCCTTCTCTTTTTTTTTAAATTTTTATTATTTATCCAATCGTGTGTGTATGTGTGTGTGCACGTGTGTGTATGTATATGTGTGTCTGTGTGTATGTGTGTGTAGAACCACAGACGAATTTGGGGACCACCATGGACGCCTCCACTTCCTCCTTGTTTACTCTGCCTTGGGATTCACAGGCTCTGCCCTACCAGGACCAGAAGCACAGGCCACCCCTGCTTCTACCCGGCGTCTATACATGGGGTCTAGGATCTGAACTCAAGACCTTCCACCTGCAAGGCAGAGGCTTAACCCCTGAGCCACCTCTCCAGCCCCTCTTCCCCTTCTCTTATACATACACACTATTTTCTCTCTCAAACATGATGCCTTCCTTTATATTTTTATTTATATTTATCAATTTTATTTATATTCATCTGTCTGCTTTTGTATGTGGAGGAAGTTGTGTATAAGCCACAATATGCATATGTGCAACTGTCGGAGGGAGACATTACAACTTTGGACAGCTGGTTCTTCTCCTTCACCAGGTGGGCTCTGGGGAATGAGCTCAGCTTACCTGACTTAGCAGCAAGTGCCTTCAACCACTGAGCATCTCACTGCCCAAGGATGACACCTTCTTGTTGCAGCCTTAAAGGTCAGAAGGAATGGACATGTGCCCCCAGGCCTCTTTGTTGAGGACACTCACCCCATTTTGAGGATCCAGCCTTACATGCTCATCACATCCCAATGATCCCTCCTCTTGACATTATTGATTTAGAGTTGGCATTCAGCATATGAATTTGGGAAAGATGTACTCATTCAGACATGTTTCTTGGTGGCATGTCTAAAAACTATAACTCTACACAACTATAACTATACAGAGGGTTTTCCTTGTCCTGTGTTCTCCCTTCAGGATCTAAGAATTCACAGCACACACCTGTTATTTTCTAGTTATAGTTCTATGACCTCCGACAAACCATATAGCCACCTCTGGGCCATGGTCTCCCCACCTGTCAAATAGTGACATGAAAGAATGCAGCCTCCAACACATTGGATTTTATGGGAATCAATTGAGGCCAAGAATAGGAAAAACAAACTGTAAATTATGAAGTAGTCTTTAAGTGCATGGCATAGTTACTAGTCTACAGATCAGTCCTGTTGGCAGACAACTATCAGGAGTCAGTTATCAAATCCCACATCATCTGGACAGCCCTGGATCTGGAAATGCTGGCATATGCTCATTTTACTCCATGATGGGAAAAAGAATAAATAAATCCTAAATGATTAATTTGGGCTTCCCTCCGTGCCTCCCGTTAACAGCTCAAAGCCCCCACCACACAGCAGGCTCAGTGATGAACTGGTGTGGTGGAAGCTTCAAGACGGCGGCTAACCCTTCTCCAAGTACAACCAGCTGTGAAAACAAATTTAATTCCACCATCCCTGCAAAGAAGCAAAGCATTTTCATAGGTTAGAGATATAATGTTCACCCCATTCAGAGGCATCCAAACCAAATACCAACGACTTCTGGGGATAAGCACTGTAAGTATAATAGACAGATTATCTGCTGGTTGGCTGAAGGTGGGGGAAGAGACATTTGTCATGGTTTTACTAGAAAATGAGGCTGTATCAAAGGGAGGGAGGGTGAAAGGTCAGCGGTTCTACGGGCGCGATTATTATCTTTACGTAGCTGGAGTGGCAAAAGAAATGATCCCAAACAGAGCAAAACAAAACAGACCTCACCTGAAGCACTTCAAGATGAGCCCCAAGAAGCCATCATCCCATATCCACTGGCTTCATCTTAATTCATCATCACGGCCTGTTGACAGGAGCCTATGGGTTCCCATCTCTCCAAGCTGCAGCCGGTCTCATTGAAACCATGGAACGCCATTGGTGGACACAGGCATGATTACTCGTTAGGAGTCAACAGCATCAGGATCCAGCAACACCTGTTATTTGAGGAGTCCTACTCCCTCCACTCTGCTTTCTATGCATGTCAGCTGGTAATCCACAGTGCTGCCATTGCCATTTTTAAGCGATGCATCTGAAGCTTACACCCATCAGCCCAGTTCAGCTGGTTAGTTTTCTGTGCTAATATAATATGAACACTGCAAGAGAAGCAGATGCCTATGTGGAAACCTCTACTTAGATCCTCCAAATGTAGCTTAGAGGAACTAGATGGACAGCACCTATTTGCTCCTCTCTCTCAAAAAGTGCTTGAGAGAGCACTTCCCTTTAAGGTGGCATAATACAGCAAAACACAGTGGCAGGTGACGGGGAAATTTCCTCCTTCGTAGGTTTAGAGTCTAGAAGACTGATGCTCAAGAGACAGAGAGGGTGGGTTCATCATGAGGACTCTGAGTGAAATCCCTGTTTCACACTTCCCTCTCTGGTTTTAAATGTTTTGTTTTGGTTTTGTGCTTGAAATAGGGATAACATGAAAGTACTTAGCTAAAACAACCTAAAACACCCTTCCTACTTCAACCTTCCAAGCAATGAGAAGATGGGCATATATCACCATGTCTCTTTGGCATGCTGTATGTCTCCGTGTCTTCATGTATCTGAACCCTGCATATGTCCCAATGTCCAACTTTTAAATGGGTCATTCACGTTGCATGAGGGATCACACACAAATGGCCTCATTGAGCATATTTATCTCTTTTAAAACCCTATATTTGGGCCAGTGGGATAGCTCAACAGGTAAAGGCATTTGCCATAAAGTCTGAAAACCTGAATTCAATCCCCAGAATCCACATGGTTTATAAGAGAAACACACTTACTAGCTGTCCTCTGATATCCACACACACACTGTGCATACATGTAGATATACATATGCACACACACACACACAGACACGCATATACACATGCACTCACATGATAAATAATACACATGATAAATAAGTGTTTTTTAAAAACATATCTTCAAATGCAGTTTCATCTGAAGTACTGTAAGTTTGGATTTCTACCTATAAACTTGGGTGACAGAGCAAAATTCAATTAAACAAAAATGCCTACACTACTTTCTCTTAGAATTGTGTGTGTTCTTTTGAACTATCTAAGTCATACTGCAGAAGGTGATAGATCAGTCTCCCCAAACTCCTCTAGTGCCTTGTGAAAGTGCTTGTTTGCTACAATGACATGTGACCAAGGATACAAACTGTAGCAAGTCCCCTGACTTCCTGCCCTGAATGCCACCTGATGGGCCTGCCAAGCTGTGTCACAAACAGTTAGTCCCTTAAAAGGAAATATCAAGTTAATCAAAGTACAGATCCATAGTTATATTTGAATTTGATAAACAATGAATATTTACTTTATTTTTATTTGTGTGTGTGTGTGTGTGTGTGTCTATGTGTATCAAAGGTCATTGTATGAGGACGTGAAGGCCCAAGGGTGACTTCAGGAATCAACCTGGATTACTCCATCTCCTCATTGTTTGCCTTGGGTTTTCCAGTCTCTGTCTTCCAAAGCTGGAAGTGTCGGCTGGGGACATTTCTGCCTGGTGTTTTTATGTGGGATCCAAGCTCCAAACTCAAGTCCTTCTGCTTGGGAGGCAGAATCTTAACCCTTGAGCCATCTCTCCAGCTTCTATTTCTCTGTGAATATGTCCTATCCATACAGTATCTGAGACATATTACAATAATAATCATTAATTTGAAATTTAAATTTCTGTAGGTAAACTGTGTTTTTCCCGTAAATCTTGTACCAACTCTTCATTGTTACATGCAATGTCAACTTGTCTTGAATTCTGACATACCCACACTTTTGGGTGTGTGAACTCCAACCAAAATTCATATTCTGACTCCCTCTACAACTATATTTAGAAGATATGGATCTTTAAATGAGAAACAAATTTAAATGCATTATAAAGGTTTCACACTATTATGCTAAGAGTAGTATCTATATGAGAAGACACAAGAGTGGTTTCTCTCTGTCTGTCTATCTCTCTGTCTGTCTGTCTCTCTTGCTCTCTCTTCTCCATTCCTCTTTCTTTCTGTAATTATGTTCTTAAAAAAAGAAAAGACAAATTCAAAAATGTTCACAGTGATATGGTTACTGCCATAGGTTGGGAGGCCTCAGGACAAAGCCAGCATCTCGACTTGGAGCCTCCAAGTTGCAGAACAATGAGAAATCATAATCCTAAGAACCCCAGCCTGAGGCTTTGGTGATGATAACAGTAATCCTCCCACATCCTTGAGGATTACCAGGAACTAGTGTCCAGAATCCAGTACACAGGTGTCATTATTCATCAAATGAATGATAAATCCAGGAATTTTGCATCTTTAGCAAAACTGGTACCCATTTCCTGTTCCGTGAATACAATCATTCATTACCCACCTTCTGTTCTGTGAAATAACCTGTCATAGCCTGTGTCTATTCAAACCCACCTTTGCACATCATCTCATATCACCTAGACTGTTCATTTGTCTGACTGTTTGATCCCCTCAGGATCTGACTGTGAGGCATGCATCCTCTATGATGCCTCTAGCCCTGGGCTAAGACCTTCCATACCGGTTGTTCAGTTTCCAAAGGCACATGCTCATAAAAAATGGGCATATTGCTATTGTCAATACTTTTGCAAACATACCCTTTCAAGTTTTAACTCTTTCTTCCTTTCTACTGGTCAAATTTCTCTATCTGTTCTCTGCATCTGGAGCTCTCCTGTGAAGTGGCTAAGTTAATCTTCTTGAAATCTGCAGTCACCACTCATAATTCAAGCACACAAAACAGAACTAGCTTCGAGCCGAAGGAAGAAAATATTTTTTAAAATCGGATCGAATGTTAAATTGGAGGCTTCGTGGGACAGCATGTTGGTTTCTGAACTCATCCTTTTAGTTCTGTTCAGAAACAAACATTTCTAGTATATTTAGAAATGGAGATAAAATGAAAGGTATTAACCACAACACTGAGGACTTAGGACTTTGATAGTGTTTAGGAGACTGAAGTCAGTTGCAAACACCTCCCTTGGGTTCCCTTAATTTAAATTTCTTGCCACCCAGTTCAGAGATGATCTGTGTATCTGAGTGCACATGTGCAGCCTGCTTGGATAAGATCAAGTGTTTCCTGCTGCAGCCTTGGGGGGTTGGCAGTGACCCCTAGAGCCGGCGTGAGAGTGGACCAGCATCCAGATGGCTTCATGTTTCCACATTCCTTGAGCTTGCTTTCTCACTGTGGCAGACATCCAGGAGCATCTCACATTCTCGGGAGAGATGGGATTTCAGGGCAATCCATATTCCTTTTTCAAAGCAAGAGATGTGAACACTTGATCCTGATGACGAAAGAGAGGAATTTCAGTATCTACCTCAGGTTTTTAAGCTGTCACCAACAGCTTGAAACAGAAAAAAACACCCAGTGGGTCGTATGTTTTGTTTTGTTTTGTTTCAGCCTTGTGCTTCCACCTGGGGAGAAATGAGCTTTACATCTCTACTGCGAAGGATTAAGTACGGTCAGGGATCACAGACTTGCGGCCACCACAAACAGATTATCCTGTTTCCTGACATACCCTTCATGTCCAGCTGCTTCCTCAGCGGAAGATCAAGAATCGTGTTGTTCCTCTCTCATCTGACTACTTCGTAAGGAAGCAATGCTGAATGGGAAAGAAAACACCTCAGACAAAAGATTCAAACCCCTTACTTTGTACAAGCAAAAGCAGACAACCTGAGGGTCAGTACCAGAGAGGACCATCCCTGAGCGTTGATACATTTGGGTGAACAAATGTGGTGCAACTAGAGTGAGTTGTGGCTACTGCCATCAGACAAAACAGACATGGTGGGTTATTGTTCTCCATATGAGATCTCGTTCTGCCCAAAAAGCCACCCACCCAGGCAGGAAGTAGAGACAGCACTACTTTTCACAGGTTACTCATGAGAAAACACGTCTGAGGCCACTTGCTAGGAGACAAAGCCAGTTTTTGAACCCACTTCCCTCTAAGTAAACAACTTAATAATACAATGAACATGTGTGTGTTATTAGCTGTGAAAGTGATAATTAACCACTGAACAGATTGTACTAATTGGCTTTCTATGTTTTATCTAATAAAACTGGGATAAAGAGCTTTAAAAACTTTATCTATTTTTATTAGTCTCAAAAATTTAGGAATCTTGTGTGTTAGGAAATGCTTTAGTGTCTAAAGTACACTTGCATGTGCACTTTCATACATGCGTGCACCCACACCTAAGAACACACATACCCACATGCATGTTTCAAACACACATACAGGAAAACAGTAAAAGAAATTATGGACTCTTGATCTTTTCTCTGTCCTTAAGCATTTGGGTGAGAACACTGTGTTTTGAAGATCTTAGATGAAAGTACTAAAGATAAGTTGGAACTTACAGTTGACACCACTAGACAGTAAGTTATCTAATCCTTCCCCCGCACTGGTGCCACTGGGCGTGTCGTTGGAAAGAAATTAGAAAATAACAATCAGAGCGATCAAGAGGCTGAGAAAAATACCGCTGAATGATTCCCACCAAGACGAAAGGACAAGTTGGCAGAGACAACATTGACAGCAAGTTTGGCCGAGCTGCAAGAACCCATCCCATCTTTAAAGCATCCTGCATTTCTTTTCTTTCTTTCTTTCTTTTTTTTTTTTTTTTTTGAAGTACGACTGCACCCAGAATTTGTCAAGATAAAATCTCATGGTTTAAATGTGAGTTGTCCCCTACAGACTCACATGTTCAGAACTTTAGCAGACATTAGTGTTTGGGAGAGAGTCATGGCAGCTTTGGGGGACAGAGCCTCACTGGAGGAAGGCGCGTCGCAGAAGCAGGTCTTGAGGTCGGGTAGCCTCATCCTGCCTCCTCTAGCAGTCTGCTCTACGGCTTGCTCTCTTTACCTCCGTGATGGCTGCTGTGACCTGAGCCTCCTCCAGCTTCTCCCCTCCCCCAGCATGTCTTTTCCACCATAATGGATGATATTTCCCTTTTGGAACCGTAAGTTAAATAAATCTTCCTTCTCTTCCCTCAAGTTGCTTGAGGACTGTCTCACAGCAGCAGAAAAAGTAAAACATAGATATAGCTCAGAAGTAATGGTCTCAGTTGCAGGATTAGGTTGGTCTGAACTTATATCTCAACCTCCTGGGTTTTCATCTGAGAAACTCCTCTCTCCAGACTCCAAATAAGGTAAATGAGAATCAGACCAACTTCAATTGGTGATAAGAGGATTTAATGAACCAGTCCATGGAAAGCACACAGACAACACCTGCTGTATTTTTAAATAGTTATGATCATGAATAACACGAAGTTTGTAAACACTTTTACTTTTACTTGTTGTGTATTCTGCACTGCGGTTTGGATCTTAACCAGCCTAGTGAAGACCAGAATGCTATAGGCTTGACTGATCACCTCTAATATTGCTGGGAGGCAGATTCTAGCAGAAGGAAGCTGGGTGTCCATGTTAGAAAATGAATCTTTGATGGGACCGTGGGGATCTGCCTTTCCTCTGTCACGTATTGGTTCTAGGCTCCAAGGGACAGCTTTGCTTACATCATGTTTTAATGACAAATAAAAGGTTTTGTCTCACAAAAGACTCAAATTCAAGTGCCAACTGACTAAGGAAGAAAACCTCTGAAACAAAGGGTCAGAAGTCTTACCTCCTTTAAAAGTTGCTTGTCTCATTTCTTTGGTCACACCAGTGGAAAATTTACTCACAAACACATACCATAATATCAGTGCTATGGAGAGCTTGCTGTTGATAAAGTGCTTGTCTCCTAATCACAAGGACACATATTTCATGTCAGAACTCACATTTAAAAAATATTAAGCAAGGGCTGGAGACATGACTCAGGGGTTAAGATTCTGCCTCACAAGCAGAAGGTCCTGAGTTCAGAACCAGGTCCCATGCAAAACGCCAGTCAGAACTGCAGTGGCCTGCACTTTTGACCCTGGTGGGCAGAGCCTGGGAAATCCCAGAATGAAATGAAAATGAGGTAGAAGCAATCCAGGATGAATCCAAAAATCCAAAGTCACACTTTGGCCTCCACAGAGATACACAGTGCTGTCTCTCTCTCTCTCTCTCTCTCTCTCTCTCTCTCTCTCTCTCTCTCTCTCTCTCTCTCTCTCTCTCTCTTTCTCTCTTTCACACACATAAATAAATAAATAAATAGATAGATAGATAGATAGATAGATAGATAGATAGATAGATAGATAGATAAGAAATGAGATATTAAGTGAGCCCAAGTAATCTAGGTGCTGGAGATGCAGAGGCAGGCAGGACCCCAGGGCTCAGATCAGCCGGCTGAGACTTTTTGGTTACTTCAGGCCAGCGAGAGATCCTGTGTCAAAGGAAATGCTGAACAGCACCCGAAGGCTGAGACCTGCATCCGTCGTCTTAACTCCACAGACGTGGACACACAGGCACCACATATACACACGCAAGCCTACATCCATCCATACCCCCCAACTTACACACGCATATGTGCCTGCACACAGAAATCCATGACACGGTGGCACACACAAGGACACACACATGCATGTACGTACACCTTCACACACATACATATGAACACACACAGTCATGTACACATGTGTGACTGCATGCATACAGACACATGGACACACATGCATATGCATGCACTTCTGTACACAAACAAGTGAACACACATAGAATTGCACACATGAGCAATTGCAAAACACACACACGGACATTCCTATGTACACATTCACACATGTGCATTTATGTTCATTTACATGTACACATAAGCAAACATACACATGTATACATACTACATGCATAAATAATAATGGTATTATTTAAAGTCCAAATCCTCATAATTGCAGGTAGATAACTTATGACACCTCAGTTGGAGCTATATCACAATGATACTTATATCTATCTCCTTAATTAATGATCTAACACTTCCTCTACTTTTAGCTTTATTACTAATCAACATGAGCAGGTTAAGAAATATATAAATACGTAGACAGCAGCTCTAATGTCCCAGACTGTTGCTGCATATGTTGAGAAAGTTGAGCTAATCACACCAGCAACATACCATATATATTAACATATTAGCCGAACAATATTGAATTAAGAATTAGCACAACCTGATCAAGCAAGTTGCGTAAGCAAGTAAAGATAACCTGTGTGCAAACCTGGACACCCAAGTTTGCCTCTGAAATCCACATGGTAGAAGGAGAAAACTGATTTCCAAAACCATCCTCTGGCCTCCACATACGCACTATGGAATGGAATGGATGTCCTCCTCCCCCACTCAAATAATAAAATTAAATAGTTTAAAAATGAATTAACGTGACTTTGCTCAAATTTGAGCTAAAACAATATTGCCTGTCTGAGTATAGATTGCTGGGTTACTTAAAATAGAAATTATATCTGTGGTCTCCTCCATTATTCAAATGGCAGTTATTACCATTTTGCTTTAGTAATTCCATACTTACATTAGTAACTATTATTATTATAAATAATTGGAGATGTTCTCTTTCCTGAATCATTGCTTCAGTCATTACACCCAATTACCTCATTATATAAATTCCCACAAATGATATGTGTAAGAATGATTCTAAAGAAACCCGCGTGTCACCTCATGCATTCATAAAATAATCAAATGTGCTGGGGCCATATGGTAAAAGGCCCAAAGTTCACTTCTTCTCCAAGTCTCTCCCAAGTCTGTTCCTGTCCCACATTCTGAAGTATTTATTTTCCTTAAGTTTTGGATGAGGCCCTCCCCTCCTTGAAGGGGATGTGGGGAAATGTAGTTTTGAAGAGGGACTCTGGAGAAAACTCTATTTCATGCCCATTGGCATTTGGGGGGCCATTGGGTATCTGTTGGGAAGTTACACATAGTGTAAACACAGAGCTAGAGGGTGTCCATGTGTCTGACTTCCCTTCTGACTTGGGCCCATTGTCGAAGTTCTCAGCACCTCCCATTCACCATCTGCAGGATAGATCATCAGAATGTAACAGACCATTTATTCTGAAGGCCTTGTTTTACTGATGTAGAAATGGAGGCCTTGAAAGAAAAGCCAGTTCCCAAGGTCACAGAATGTGTTAGAATTCCCATTCAGAGACCACATGCTCAGCCGAGCTCGCCCCTCTTGCAGTCCAGCATGAGTCTGTGGCAAGAAAGAACGGGTAATTGTAATGAGACCTCTTCAGGCACTTTGCGATACTTTATCCACACATTGAACTTAGTTCCCTGAAGTGATGAAATTATGGGCTTTGCTTAGAAGCAGGCCTTAGCTGAATCCTAATATCTTTATGGAATAGCTGTGTTTCCTTAGTCATTTGTGTCCTTCTTTAGGAAAGAAAGATGATGTCCACTTAAAGTGAAACATAACAGCTGCTTTCTGAGCGTGCTGCAAAACATCCTTTTCTCTTCCTGGAAACCCCTGAGTCTGTGTTTCCAACAGTTCAGCAATTACTCCCCTCTACCTTTTTTCCTTTCAGTCAAATTATCAAAAAATTGCTACTAATAATGCTTTCTCAAAAAGAATGAGCAGACAAATCCCCAAGGGTAATTATTCTGAGACTTCTCGGGTAGATAGAATTCCCTCAGATACCCATAAACACCAATCCCACGTGTACATTCACTTCCACTCCCATCCCCTTCTTCCAACACTTCCTCCCCAAAGGAAACCATTATGAAGATAAGTAAATGGTTTTTAAAGGCATGAGTTCATAGTGACAAAATGGAGAGAGGAGAGCAGGTTCGGAGAGCAGCTGCTTGAGTTTCAGTAACTAGCTTAACAGACCCCGCAAGCAGGTCCCCATGCTGCAGGCAGCAAGGACAGCTGAGAAGCCACTTGATTAATACCAGGGAATCCCCAGTGGCTCTGCCATGTCCTGCACCTCTGTGTTTGTAAGAGTCGGTACAGCAACAAGGAGGAGGGAAGTTGAGCTTCTTACTCCATCTGAATCACTGATAGCATCTCCTCCACACCGAATTCCCCTCACTCACATAGAAAAAAGGGGGAGCTTCAGACCTAGAAAAAAAGATAAAATCAAGGGTCTCAGGAAAAAAAAATAGATGACTGGCAGAGTCAGGCACAAGTGTGAGGTATTACAGTGAAATATGGATGGCCAGGATGAATCTGTGTGCTTCCCGTGGAGGTGCTGAGACCTTCCAGCGCCTCTTCATAGCATGCAGCTCTTAGAATGCCGGCATCCAGGCATGTCCTGAGGCTCAGAGAGGGTCTTCTAGAGATCACAGAGCAAATGCACCAGTCCAAGAGAAATTCTGTAAGTACCGATTGGACTAAGTTCAATGTGTGGTCTGAGCCTCCCTCAAGAAGAACCCACAGCAATAACTCTACAGAGTAAACACCATGTTGAACAATATAATTTAAAAAAATGTATCTGACATACCTCGGTTTCTCACCAAATGTCAGAGTCTGCCTTTCAACTTGGCAATCATCACACTCCCTCAATGCTAAAAAGAAGTCCATAGCTAAGGTAAAGATAAGATGCTACAAAGAAGAAAAAGAGGAAAGAGAAGAGAGGGAGAAGGTAAGCAAGAAGCACAAGCCACACAGGGGCTTGAAAAGTATCACTAACTTTCAAGTGATGAGAATATACATAATCTGTAAGAATAAAGAGCTACAAACCAGGAACTCACATGGAGGAACAAGAACCAGCACCTAGAATTACGAGAAATAAGAAAAATATGATAGAGTAGAGAAGTAGAAGGGAGTAAATGAAAAGCCAAATGGGCTTTTCCAAAGACGGAATTTAATTAACACTAGAGCAAAATGATAGACACAGAAAATGAATAAAGATAAGCAAAAAAATGTGGAGCGCTCAGCATCCAATTTTTGGGAATTTCTGTAGAAATGTTGGTGATAAGGAGTTTATTCAAGAAACAGACACACTTATTCTATCAGATGCACCTGAGTTCCTGTTCTTCAGGGTTCAATACAGTGCACGGAGCAAGCCTCCAAGGAGAGACAGCACGAAGTCTCAGAACCTTGGAGGGAAAAGGAACTACAGAGACAGCTCACATGTTAAAGTTGCAAGCAAAGGAGCCAAGAAGAGTTCACACTCCACATAAAATGTTGGACATGATGGTCTACCACATACACATGAAAATGAGGGGAAAAGCAAATAAAACACAACAAAAATGAAACAACTTTTACCTGCAGAGACAAGAATACTATATCACCTCTCACAATCCACACTTGAAGCTCCAAGAGGGTGGAGAAACTGCGGACCCATGTATTCTCTTATGCAAAGACACCTTCCAATTATAAACGAAGACACACAAAGCTATTTTAAGAGACATAGACTTCAGGCCTTCTTTCTCAGAAACTACTTCATGCAATAGGTCCTCTTCTGAGCAGAGACCTGGCAGAAATGACTTGGAGGAGGAAGGATTGATTCTGGCTTATGGTTCGACATGGCAGGGCAGGCATGGTATCAAGAGCAGATGGTTGCCGATTACACCAAGGATGTGAGGAAGCAGAGCTAGGGACCCTAAGACCCTCCTGATATCCAGCAGCCACTTCCTATAGCCAGGCCCGCCTCCTAAGTCTTCACATCCTCCCCAAGTCTCTGCCACCAGTTAAGAACCAAATGTTCAAAAAACATATCCTATGGGGCACATTTCACATCCCCAAACATGACTAGGCAGATTTGATTTCCTTCTTAGGAAGAAATGATTATGAAAAAAAAAAAAAAAGAAAAGGTGGGTTCAAATGGGTAGACATCTCCAGGCCAACAAAATGGATCCTCAGAGAGAAGGGAAATACAATAGACAACAAGCTTACTTACGAGGTAAGGTAAAGGACCTTTCTGTAAGAGGGCGAATCTTTGTCAGGACATTTGTGTGAGCTTGAGGGAATTTGACACAACTGGAGGAAATATGTAGACTCAATTAATCATTATTAAGTTTGTAGAAATCAAGCAAGCTAAGCAAAAGGATAAATGAATCCTTAACTTTGTAGGTAATATTTTTCAGTAAACAAATACAAATACATAGCAGGTGTCACCTAAGAACAGAATTTGAATAGTAATAATAACGTTGGACTAAGAAGCAACATAAGCAAAACTGCTACATATGTATGAGAGGAAGGGGAAGCAACAGAAAGGGGCAGGGTTAAATAAAAGGACAAAATCCCATCTATATAAGGAAGTCTATATAGAGAATCTTAAACAGGAAAAATCCAAAAATACAATGTCATATGAAAATAATACATGTCAGTGAAGGGTGCTCCAGAATGGGGGGGACAGTGGGAAAAAGGGAGGGAGGGGAAGGAAGGGGAGAAGGAGGGAAGGAACGAGAGGGTCCAGGGAGGGGTGGAGGGAGGAAGGGAGAGGAATGGGGTACTTATCAACTTTGTATGAGTGGAAAAAAGAAATAAAAAAATAATAATACAGCAAAGAATTGGCCATAATGTTACAATTCTTTTTCCTCTGAGAGAAAGCAAAGTGAGATTCTTGATCTTCACAATTGTAACATTGGATACTCAGGAGCATGCTGACATTTTATTCAAATTGAACTTAAACACTAGTGTGTTACAGCTTTGGGTGTAGCTAAGATGGTAAAGTGCGTGCCTAGGGTGCACAAAGGCCTGATTTCAGTCTCTGTCACCCACAAGCTGGGCATGGTGGTACTTGTTTACAATCCCAGTACTTGAGAGATGAAGGCAGGAGGATCAGGAGTTCAAGGGTAATTTCTACTACATTGTGAGTTGAGGGCCAGCCTGGATCTCATGAGATCCTGCAATTCCTTACCTGGACTTTTGCATGTGTAAGAACTGTGATATTAATCACATTTTTCCATTGTTCCATTTTATTACATTAATCACAGGCAAGCCATATCCACATATTCACTGATTTTTTAATGCGTTATTTTTGAGCTTCTTCCAAAAAACATTTCATTTAAATTATTTAGAGTAAAATGAATAAATGTCTTCAGTGTACTACCTGGAATCATCTTACCTCAATTACCATCTCGTTCCCACATACTAAAACCTCCCCTCCTCCCCCCAAAAGAATTATTCACACACACACACACACACACACACACACACACACACACACACACGCACGCATACACACAAAGTTATGGCTTCTAAGTCACCACTAGAGGGAAATGTTGTTCTTTTTGCTCTGTAGTGACAGCAGTCTTCGAAACAGCTTCATCAGGCCGTGACAGAGGAATGGTCTACGACTTTTGACCTTTTGTATAGCGCAGACCATGGGAGCATAAAGAAACCTTGGAACCCGTCTAGGTCAAAGCCCCCTGACCTCTCCCTTTCTACACTTAAAAAATGCACAAGGTTCAAAGAGCAGCAGTGTTAGCTTAAGTATCAGAGTACACAGCGGCAAAAGCGAGGGCAAAGAACAAAGCTAGTTATTTACCTAAGTTGAGCAAATCATGAATGAAATAGGAGAGTAATACACCAGAGGTGCTTTTCGGTTCAAGAGGATTGATCTGCACACCACACTAAGAGCCTGCACTGTATGAATGTCTACTGTGCACTAGGCCGATGTTCAATGTTTACCACATGTTAAGACCTTAGATCTTCATATTTTATTTCTGTTTTGACTAGAGAAGCCCATGATACAGGAATAAGCATTATTATTTGTATACCAGTGAAAAATAGATTAAGTTGCTTGTCTAAATTCATGCACGAACTGATTGGCAGAGAGAAGTGCAAACCAGACCATCCACAGCCATGACCATTCAGTCGGGCCCCGTTGGTAGGAGGTCTAGAACTCACTGGGGCACAGAGTGAAGCTGACTGTTCTTTCTGGGGGGGGGCGGGACCGTGCCTCACTCTTGATTAGATGACGTGATTTATTTCTGGTCCCAGAGAGTTCTCAAACTTTGACAGAATCATAGACAGAACAGTTCTATGGAACAGTTTCTGTTCCTATTTCTCCCTACCTATTAGAGGAGTCAATCAAACTATTATAATTTCTATATTTTTTTATTTTCTAACAAGTTAGATTTTTATTTAAAAAATATGAAAATCTTGACTATTTCTAGTCTAAGTGCCAGAACCTAATTAGAAACCGATGTCTAACTTCAGAAACCACAACCCCTAGTAAACAGACTCCCCGAAACCCAGGCACAGGTTGAGAGAACACCCAGTATCACCTCATTGCCAGGGCTTTTTGAATTCTGATAGCTTAACCTGCTACCACAAATGAACTAATATTCCTAAAATTGTTCAAAAGCAACAAAGAGTGAGATCTTCCCAATTACCAGTACAGAGTCCGTACAGTTGTCCACAGGGCATTTCTTTTCTGGTCTTCTTAAAGAAACCATGCTGACGGAATCTCTGGAATGCTCCACACATGCCTTCCTGGATTCTCCTGGTTATTGTTGCCATTTCTGCTAGCCAGAAAAGTACATGGGGCGAGTTTCCACGCTCCACATCTGGAAGTGACATTCGTCTGGTTCACGATGCTGACCTGCTGCTCACAGAGTCAGGGAGAAAACTGGAGTTGTGTGAATCTACATCACTCTCCGCCCATGTCTTTTATCACGCATATTTGGAACACGTATCTTTATAAGGTACACAATTGACATCCGAAATCTTAAAAGTCACCAAAATAATTGCATTACAAAATAAGGTGACAAAAACTTAGTTCATCTCATAGTCACTCACACTAGGAGGCAAATACCGTACAGAGGAATAAATCAAATAAAGTACAGAGAATTGTACACATGTCATGTCTTGTAATTATTACAGTGAGGGAAGCATCATGAGACTTTTGCTATCCACTTGGTCCCTCTTAATACTACAACTTGATCTGACCAAACTTCTAATTCTTCCCAATCACCTCTCATGTTTTGGTGAAACACTGAGGTCCGTATAAAACACAGTCATGTTGCAGTGCACAAGGTCAGGCTGCTGAGCCTGTGAGTCGCTGTCATGAAGAACAGCTGCAGTCTGTATCATTTATTGCTTCGGGCCCAGCCCAGGCCTCAGCCTTTCTCCCCTGCGAAAGTGTGAGCTGGTTTAACTCACCAGTGCTCACAGCACAGGGATGAGAGGCGAGGCTCCTGCTCAAGGATAATGGCTGTGAATGGTGACTGAATGGAGTTAATGCCTAGAGATTTTGTCCAAAAGACCAGGTGCTTCTGTTCAGAAGGAATCAATTTCCATGAAGAACCTATAGATTTTCACTCTTCTGTGTGCACCATGCAAACCTTCATATGTAAATTCTGGATTGTGTCCCTTTAAACCATCTCTACTTATTTTGTTTAAATATTGACCTTATGTTGGTGTCTAATTCTATGGATTTTAGAGTATCTATAAAACGTCACAATCAAGACCCAGACCAATTCCACCCTCTTCCCCAAAGTGGGTATTTTCTTCTCTTCTTACTTTCCTTGGCGAACATTGATTTCTTCTGACTCTGGTTTTATTCACTGAAGCTGTTGTACAAACATTATCTTGGAGCATATAAACTTTGAGGTTCTCTTGTTTCACCGAACATGTTTCTGAGACTCATTCGAGTTGGTGAATGTGTCTTCAGCCTATTCTTTTTTATTGCTGAAAAATATTCCATTGTATGGATGTACCACAGTTTGTTTATCCATTTGCACACTGAAAGGTATTTAAACTGTATTTTATTTCAGACATTTATAAATGAGTTGTGATAAAACATTGCTGCAAAAGGGATTTTTTTGTGAGCAGAAGTTTGTGGACCTCCAGGATAAATATTAAAGAGAAACAATTCTGTGTCCTCTGCTAAGTATGTGTTTGATTTTATGATGAAATACTGCCATGTTTCTCATAGTAGCCAGATGACTTTTCATATCCACCAGGAATGTGTGAGATTTTCAGTTGTTCTACCTCCTCAACACACCCTGGCTTATCAACTCTTTCAGTTTTAGAGATTTCTTCGCTATTACCCATTTCAGTGTTAGCTCAGATTTCCACAGTGCCTGACCCTGAAAGGTATTGTGGTCATGCTGCCCACCACAACCCTTCTCTTTATCCCCAACACATTTCTGTTGACCCCTTCTTCCCAGTTAGTCCCTCCTTCTTCTCTCTTCCACTGAGCACAAGGAGGGTTGCTTTTAGGAACACGGGTAGGGAATCCTTTTAGCGGTGCATGAGCGACTTATGGCTATACCACTGAATAAATCAATTCCCCTGCCCACTGAGGCAACCATTAGCCACCAATAGCCCCCTAGAGCTGGAAGGAGGGTTAGTGCCCCTCCCCAATCTGTGATGGTGTATTGCAGGCCAACGTTCGGGACTCGGGCAGGAATCCACAGACTGCGAGCTCATGAGTACAGTGGCTACAGACCAGTGACTTATCAATATTACCTCAATCTATGACTATCTCTTGACATTTTATTTCATTTGTGTACCAGAATTTTTCAAAGAAAGCATGACTTGTGATTGCTCTTTTTTAAATTTTTTGTCATGTTCGATTTCTTCTTTTAAAAAATTCAGAGTGGAGTGTCATCTAAGAATTTCTTAGAGTTAAACCACATCATTTCAGGTTTTGTTTATAACAAACTGTGGTTGATTTACAGTTAGCATTTATATTAAGTGTGAGTTCTAGGTTGAGTTTATTACTTTGCCTGACAGTGTTCAAGTTTTTCAAAACATTTTATGTAAAGGACTGTACCTTCCCAAATTTTGGCAAGCCTCCTGTTCTTACTTGTGTGTCTACTCTTAATCACCATTATGTTTACACCAAGCTACATTGTATCTTAATAAAGGTATAGTCTTATAGTACTGTTTTAACAATTCTAGTTGATTATGTTTTCCAAAATAATTCTACAAACATATGTGATGTTTGCTCTGGTGTTTTGTACATGTTTTTGAAAAATGGGATTTTTCCAGGGTTGATAATTAAATTAACCAAAGCGAAGCAACATATTTGCAGCATTCAGAAGGTGAAAACTATGATTATATCAATTAAAATGATTAAAAATTTTCATGCCACTAAGAATAAAGATAAGGTTTTTAAAATATATATACACATATGCATACAGAAGATCTAGAGTTAATGTCTTACTTCATGTTGTTTTTCACAACTGCTATAGCATTTGGGTAAGTTTTTAAGGAATCAGTAATTTCATGCAATTGTTGCAAAATTATTCCTAGAAATCTGTTATTTTCTCTTCAATACTTTTAGCTGCAAAGGAAAGTTTTCATGGTTGATTGCTAAATCCTATCAATCTCTTTTTTGTTTAGTAAGCCTGGTTAAAGGTTTAAAAGGAAAAAGAAATAGAATTTTTCTTAAGTTTCTCCACATCCCTTGCAGTTTCTGAATCTCTGCCATTTCTCCATCATTCTATTGCTATAAAAACCTCAGGCACATTTTGTATAGCTCATTTCTGAGGTGGGAAACCTAAATTATTCATTTGAGAACCTTTTCTTCTAATATAATTAGGTTATGAATTAATTCCCTGCAAACTACTTTGATTGCTCTTACAGACTTTCCCACTTTTTCTCATTTATCATATAGTCTGTGTGGTTTCAATATTAAATGTCCCCCATAGACTCATGTGTTTCCATAGTGGTTCCCAACTGGCAGCACTGTTTGGGAATGTTCTGGAACCGTTAGGAGGTGGAGTCTTGCTGGAGAAAGTCATTGCTGGGAGCAATGAGGTTTGATAGCATAGCCCCAGTTCCTCACACTCCCCCTGCAAATTCATTCTGAGCCCCACACTCTGCCATCTCCACTCAACCTTTTCTGTCTTGATGAACTCTATCCCTTCTGGAGCCATGAGCCAAAATAATAAACCCTTTCTCTTTTAGGTTGCTATGGCCAGAGTATTTGTTACAACAACAGAAGAGCCACTGAAATATAATGCATTTGAATCCTTAGTTGATGTTTGGAAAAGTGGTGGGAAATTTGGGAGGTGGAGACTTGCTGGAGAAAAACAAGCTGGGGCCGGGGTTCTGCCTGAGGTTAGTTAGCCCCACCTGGCTCCCACTTGTAGACTGCTCTTGCAGTCTGCGGTCACCTCTTTCGGCCTCCATGACGGCCATGACTTAAGCCTCCCTCCAGCTTCTAAAAGCCAGCCATGGCTTTTCAGCCATCATGGACTATCTCTCCCTTCTGGAATTGTAGGCTGAATAAAATCTCCCTTTCTCTCCTGAGAGTGGTTGTGTGAGTATACTCTCACAGCAGCACAGGGAGTAACTGGGACGTGGTCAATCACCTACAGACTCCCTTTTCAGCAAAGGAAAGAGAAGTCAGTATCTCACACAAACAGCTTCACCTCCAAACCCACTGAACATCTTTCACTGCAGCCAAGGTAAGGAATCAGCAGAGATGTTGGTGAATGAAGAAATAATTATATACATATGTAATTGACAGTATTCATTCTTTTACAGCAATTCAAGTTGCAATGGAGAATATTATGCTAAGTGAAACAAGCCATGCATGAAAAGAAAAATACTGCCATCTTGAACAAATAGAGAATTAAAAAATGAAGTGCACAAATAGAGTAAGGAGTAAGACCACCATTACCAAAAGCAGGCTGAGAAAGTAGGAAATAGAGGAAGGTAAGCCAAATAGTGTGATGTTATAAATGTATATGGTAAATAATTCAAGAGATGATGTATAATATGTGACTACAGTCATAATATTGTGCTTTATATTAGAAATTGGTAATTCGATTTTCTAAAAATATATAACTGCATGATATATTAATCATAATTTGTGTGATTATAGAAGCCACTGTACTGTGCATAATCATTTTAAAATATCCTGCCATGGGGGCTGGAGAGGTAGCTCAGGGGTTAAGCCTCTGCCTTGCAGGCGGAAGGTTCTGAGTTCGGATCCTAGACCCCACTTATAGACGCCGGGCGGAAGCGGGGGCGGCCTGTGTTTCTGGTCCTGGTAGGGCGGAGCCTGTGAGTCCCAGGGCAGAGTAAGCAAGGAGGAGGTGGAGGTGTCCATGGTGGTTCCCGAATTCATCCGTGGTTCTACACACACACACACATACACACACGCGTGCACACACGTGCACACACACATACATGCACAATTGAATAAATAATAAATTAAAAAAATTTAAAAATATCCTGCCATATCTAAAATTTCCATAAAATTTTGAAACGCTTTGGATTATCTAGAAATACAGTGTTTGCTTGCTAAATGTTTAAAACTTTCTTAGTCAGTAGTTATTTCCTTTTTGATCTATTTGGAGAACAAAACAAACTTTGTATGAGTTCAAGTAATTTTTTAAATTAGATATATTTAACTGATATATACAAACTTAAAAATTATACATATTAATGGGATAATAAATACACTGATAGAAAGTATATATTAGCCCTACATTTCACTCTGCATTTTGAATTTCTGATGTCCCATTTTATATCTTTCTATATTGATTTTCTCTTGACAATAATGTAGCTATTATTTTTAGATGTTTTACTTAATTAATTTACTCTTCATTCATTTGAAGAGAGAGATTGAGAGTATTCTGCACATGTCACAAGGTACATGGAGGCAACTTTCAGAAGTCAGTTGCTTTCTTCCTCCACATGGGAATTAAAATCAGGTCACCATTTCTAAGAATAGGGGCCTTGATTTTTAATTCTGATATTTTCCGTCTTCATATTAAGACACAAAGCATCATTCACAATTACAATAGTCCAAATTTATTTGTAATGGTACTCATGAATTTTATTCCTGACAGTTTGACACTTTCTTCTTACTCATAATACCAGTTAGACTGAGCCTTTATGCACACACTGTGAAGAATGATTTTACATAAGGAAAACCCTAAGCAAGCCTGTGGAAGATTATCTGACTGACCCAGCCCACAGCAAGTGGGACCACTTTTTGGGCAGGTGGATAAGACAGAGCTCGTGCCGTACTTTGGGAAATTGGCAAGGTAGAGATTATGACCCTCTCTCAGCTCTTCCTGTGGCCTTTTCTCTTGGCTTCTGATGTTGGTATGAATTCTCCTACCATGCTAATAAACTCTGAGAATCATGAGCAAGTCTTGACCCTTTCTCCCACGAGGTCGCTTTGGTCACGTATTCACTTAGTAACAGAAGAGTAACTAAACAGTCATTACTACCTTTTTCAGTTTAAAGAAAGAACTCCCTTCACATCTCTTGCTTGATTTGTTGTTATGTTGATATGTTGTCTTGACATTAGCCTAGGAATAGCTTCATTCTTTGACCTCAGCTTATGTTTCTAATAGATAACTTTGTGGAATATGGTCTTTGTGGTTATTATGTTTCTCCCTTCCCCTCCCCCATCCCCTTCTTCCCTTTTCTCTCCTCCTCCTCTTTCTCTCCTTCTTCCTCCTCCTCCTCCTTCTTCTTCTTCTTCTCTGTGTGATGGTATGCCTGTCTCTCTCCTGGTTTGTTAAGTCTCTGTAGAGCTACCTGCTATCTCTAGACTCTTATGCGTTGCTCCCATGACCTTGGTACCTTTGGAATCCTCTCTACAGCAGTAACCTCCGAAAGCTGACATAATATTCCCTGTACAAGATCTGGTTGAATCAAATCAGACTGATGACCTATGACCTTTCTGTGCCTTTGAGGTCTATGAAATGCCCTAGTATTATCTCTTGAAGTGAGAGGTACATCATTCTGACATTCTCAAGTCCCATTTAAACCCAGCTATCCCAAATATGTGCACCTTTAATACCATCTCAAGTTTCTGGAAGTCTTCTTTAGTTCTCATCTTTCTTTTTCCCTCCGATTATGTTTTCAGTTTGCCTGCTTTGAGCTCACAATTCCATTCCTCTGCTTGAGCTACCCTGACATTAATACCTTCTATTGTTTTTAATTTCGGTGACAGTGTTTTTCAACAGAAGGATTACTGTTTTGGTATTCTAATTCCTATCATCTCTCTGCTAGTATTTGTGACACAATAGTGAACCCTTTTCTGTGTTTTCTTTGCTTTCATTGTCTTGTGTTCTTGTGTGTTCTATGCGTATGTGCATGCGTGCGTGCGTGTGTGCGTGTGTGTGTGTGTGTGTGTGTGTGTGTGTGTGTGTGTGTGTGTGTAAGACATGAGGTTGGTTTCAGGAATCTTCTTAATAGTTCTTCTTCCTTGTTGCTTGAGGCAGTGTCTCTTAATTAAACCCTGACTTCACCCATGCGACTAATCTCACTGTAGCTAGCTTGTCTGCTGTCTGAGGCGTGTCATCTTGTCAGTCATCAGCATAGCATTTACATGACTTCTGGGATCCCAACTAGCAGTTTGAATGGTAGGCACGTCAATCACTGAGCCGTCTTCCTAGCCCTCGTGCCTTTGTATAGATGTCCTCAGCTTCAACCACACTGCGTACACTGGTTAGGTCTTGGTACCTTATTTTAGGCAAGCTCATGGTTTCATGGAAGTGTCTTGTTTGACACCTCCTTTGAACACTGAAAGATCAGGTCCTCTTTACAGTGCTCTTAGTCTGTCTCTATGCTCGTCTCTCAGGAGATTCATTTCTTCTGAGTCTCTGGTCAAGTTCAGTATTTCAGCACTAGATGGTGGTCTTCAGTCAGGCTTACCATGAGTCATACACTCCTATTCTAGCACCAGATGGTAGTCCAGGCCTAGGTTCTTCCCAAACTGCAGTTGGTGTGAGCTCCAGAATAAACCAGAAAAACACAAAGAAAGAACAGGCTGGCTATGCAAGCATTACTCTGGACTGGGGAGAGCCCAGACACCTCATGCACCATCACCAGACTATAATTACACAGTGTGATATTATGCCTGGCTCCGGACAGATGAAACTGTGGCAGACAAGTCCATGGCTCAAACGCCATACCTGCAGCCACTAAAGCCACAAAGACGTGTCACTTTCTGAGCTCATTAACTGCCAAGGACAGTAGAAACAAAATCACATACAGTTATGACCTGCTTGCTGTGAGGCAAACTCAGGTCCACAGCTGCTACAACTAACTCTGGATGGAAGTCAGACAGATTGGGGACATACATCTCAGGCTGGCACTAGCCAACTGAACAATACGCATGCTCCATTCTCAGCATTTCCCGTGGACATGGCGTGGCCAGTTCCCTCACCTCCTGATGCAGTTGTGAATTTTCCTGTCTCAATGATGAACTGCAACCAGAAACTGTGAGCCGAGAATAAATGCCTTGTTCCCCTAAGTTGTTTAATTCAGTTAGTCGTATCAACAATAGAAGAGTAACTGACAGTAATTAACACCTTTCTCACTTTAGAGAAGGAACTCCTATCAGCCTTTCTTGTTTGATCTGTACTGAGAACATGCATCCTCTCAGTGTTTGTCCAGGAATAATTTAATTTCCCACCTACAGTTAAGCCATGGACACAGTCTGAGGATAGGAGCCATCAAGATCTTCCCAGAGCTGGATTTCTGTCATCTCCATTCACTTTCGATAATGTGCTTTTCCTTTTTTATGTTTTGTCTCTTTGTTAAAAACTTTGTATGTTCTGATTCATTTTAAGGCTGTTTACATGTTGAAGCATTTTTAAATAGTGAGTCATGAGATAACAATTTCAAGTAGAATCAGTGACTTTTCCCGTTACCCTGTGAGTCAAGATTTCCTTCCTGCTTTGTGTGCTGAACTATCTTGGATTGCACATATTCAATGTGGTGAGATGCTATGGTTTGTTTAAATTATACAGAGAATTTTAATATTTTAGCAGGTTTGTGCATGCACATACAGCTTAAGATATACTCAAGGTTTAAGTACTACGGTATTCATGGTCATTTTTCACAGCTCTTCCTTCTTTAGAACTCTCTCAGAACCGTCAGTGTCCTAGATGACCCTGCTGGAGTTACTTTGTGTATTTCACTCCCCCAACCCTGCCCTAGACAGTGTAGGCTACCTCAGTTTCTATGATGAGAGAGAAGGGTCCCACTCCTTCAGGTTAGAAATAGCAGGCTGGGTCTTGAGGTCATTTTAATGGCATGTTTATGCTGTTCTTTCTAGCTATTAGGAAACATACTCTCATTAGGAAGTCCAACACTCTGAAGCATTGCTTGGAATTCTCTCTGCTTTTTCAGCTTCTGAGCTGTGTAGCATTAGGTTGCAAGGACACCAGTCTAAGAAGTAGTGAAAAGCTCACTGCTGGTGCGTGGTTGCCTTGACTGTTGGTCTTCCGTCTCATGTTTTCTGTGGCCGTTTGCTTTTTGAGTCCTGTACAAGCAGCTGTAGCCCATGAGAGCAAAGACAGAGGGTATTCATTCTTTGAATCCTGAAGACAGTGTCCACCTGTACTTTCTCTAGATTTTGCAGCTGCATCCCATGAGAGCAAAGACAGAAGGTATTCATTCATCACACCATTCCTGAATGTCCTTCCCTACTCTAAAATCAAAAACATCAATCCATATTTAGTCTTTGCCCATGTATTCAGAATGTTTTCTTCCCACAATGCCTTGAAATCAAACTCTGCTGTTTCCCATATTTTGCTGCATTCTCAGTATCCAAGGCAGAGGAAACACGGAGGCCCTTTCCTGTGTCTGTATTTCCCATATCATCCCTTCAGGTGTTGACCTACTTCCTCTGTCACCCATGTCTGCCTTGTTCTCTCCTACCTGGAATTTGAAAAGAAGATAAAGTACAAGCACAAGGTCCAGCTAGAGGGTCGTCATTAATTTTCGTATTCACAGCATCCTGTGGTAGGTTCCTGACCATCTCTGTGTTCTTCCTGCCTGTGTCTACAATAACAGGGATGTTTTGTAAACCTGCACTGGATGCAAAATGAAGAGATGATGAAAGAATGAAGCCTATTCTGTGCTCACCTTGTGTACTCTGTCCTTATTATGGCAGATACTCTGAAAAGATCATAATTGCATTAGACGTGTTTTGAAAGTGACTGTCTTTCACATTTCCTGTCCTTAAGCTAAGGTGAACCACACCACTCCATGGTCTTAGCTGTCATGGCCAATTGAATAAGGGTGCTCCTTTACCCAAGTTTGGCTTTTCAAAATGCTCACTAGCATCTTAATACTGGCAAGAAAAGTAAAAGGTAGGTCAACCACCATAAGGTACCAGGTTTTCTATAATAAGAAACTAAGAGAATAGTAAAACCAAAATGCCACAGGCAGTGGAAAACAAGGTGGCAACAAATGTCTTGTCTAACTTGCAATTTCAGAAAAACAAGAGTGGCTTTCAGGGAGGTAGGAGCAGTGAGTGCTGGTGACATACACAGCATGTCATCAATGAAAGAGAGCAGAGAAGGAGAGGGAGAGAGAGATCGAGAAAGAGACAGAGATTCCATTTACCAGTCCCACTAACTGACCATACATATGCAAGTCCTTAATCTTAGATTCTCTTGGGACTCATAATATTCTATTTAAAGCCAGCTTTCTTGAATTTTCTTGAGTGGATTTCTATTGCTTACCATCTCCTTGTGAAATAAGACTTTGATGGCTGCTCCAAAACAACCATTAGTGTCAGTTCTTCTTTTCCAGCAAAACCCAGATTTTGTCCAGATTTTCTTTGCCTTCTCTGTGTAGCCATGTTTCTCAAGGAAGCTTAACTGGGAACCCAAGATAGTAAATGAAATTTATTTTGTTTTTGCCGAGTGCTGTAAATCTTCCTTTTGCTAGTAATTAAACTGTGTGGGCTAAGATGGCAAAATCTGGCCAGTATAACCGGAGGGGGAAGTGACTCTGGGACTTCTACAAATATTTCTCCTTTGAAAACGGACGAATGAGATGTCATGATTTTTATTCTTCCCCTGAACTTAACTGGTTGGGTTTGAGTGGGTGAGGCAGCCATCTTTCCTCTTCATAGAAATTGCAGGAATGAAATGCAAACGACAATCCAGAGAAAGGCAAGTGTTGGATTAAGTTACCTTTAAAAGGTTGACTTGATGTGCTCGCTTCGGCAGCACATGTACTAAAGGCTGACTTGAGTTTGCCTTGGTAGTTCTGGATTAAGTTAACCTTGGTAGTGCTAGCTTAAGTTAACCTTGGTGGCACTAGCTTGTGTTTACTGTGGTAGTGTTAGCCTGAGTTTACCTTGGATGTGTTGTGTTCAGTTTACCTTGCTAGTGCTGGTGTCTGCTCTCTTCATATTGTTTAAGCTACATCAATGCCCTTTAGCTTGCAAGATTTAAAGAAACTGCATTCCACCTATACTTGTCTAAAAATGTACTTGTCAATAAAATATACAAATAAAAATGTTGGACAAAAACATGATGCTAGTTTTTCTGAGGGCCAGTACTAACCAAACACAACAAAATCTGTTTAAGGTTTGGATATGATTTGAGTGTGTCTCCCAAGGGTCTGTGTGTTGGAAACCTAGCTCACACTGAAGCAACACTGGGAGGCTGTGGAATGTTTGAAAGGTGGGCTTTAGAGGACAATGATGAGATCACTGAGAATACTACACACAGAAGGCAAGATGGCTCCGGGGTCAGGAGCCTTGGCGATCTCAGTTCAATCCCCAGAAGCCCACGTAGTTATCCTTTGGCTTCACCCCACACCAATGAATGTGCATATTTCAAATAAATAAAGAATATGCAGAGGGAACCCTAAGACCTGTAAAACTAAAGGACAGGAGAACAGGATGGGGTAGATTGGACACAGGTAAGCATAAGAGGAAGGGTAGATGGGACAAGAGTAGGAGAGAAAAGAGGGAGGAAGGAGGGGGGAATGAGGGAGGCAAGAGCATGTATGGAAAAATGTTAATTTAATACATTTATTAATATAAATAAACAATTTCAAGTAAGAATGGATGAATACAGTTGTCAAGGGAACACCATCCTTCCTTATGAAATCCAGCTAGTACCTACGAGAGAAATTGTTACAGAAAGAGTAAGCCTAGCCCCTTTACTAGGAGGAGGTCTACGGAGTATAGACTTACTTTTCCAACATCACACAGGCACTTTATTTAATAATAAAAATAGGAATAATGGTAATGAATCTCTAGCATAAAAGAACGCCCATCTCATGACATTCATGGCACATGTATTTCTCTTAATGTTTGTTAGTCAGTTTTGCATCACTAAAACAAAAATATTTGATGTTATCAAATTATACAGATGTCAGATGTCCTTTAAGGTCACAGTTTTGGAGATTTCAGTGCATGCTTCTGCTTTAGGGCTTGTGGCCTGACAGTACAGCATGGTAGAATTGCACAGCCAAACCATTTGGACCAAATGAACCAGGGTAAAATAATGCCACCTGGGCCATGTTCCTGGTGCTCTACAAACCTCTCTGCAAGCTTTTTGAGTCAGGATCTCTAGTTCACGTGAGCGTGTGCCATTCATGCTAGGCTGGCTAGCCAGATTGCTCTGAAGTTTCTTGGGCTTTGCATTCTGGGGTTGAAATTGGAGGTGGGCCACCTTCCCTCATGGCATTTTATATGGGATCTGGGATCCAACTCTGGTCTTTCTGCTTATACAGCAAAAACTTTTCCTATTGAGTTAACCCCGCACCCTATTACTTAAAGACAACACCTACATGGCATATACTTTTTAAGTTATGATTATGATATCATTTTATTTCAAATTTTAGCTTCTATCTGTAACTGAAGTATAAATATTTTCTGTTGAATATCATGCATATTTTATAGTTTAATCCCAGGGAGGTCTGCACCTTTGTTGATGTTATAAATAGTAACGTAAAAGAGAAATATAGGATGATTTTAGGTATCAATTTTAGATGGACATGTATGTATGTACATATACCTATATATTTATATGTACGTATGTACATATACCTATACTTATACATATATATACATATATATGTATATCCATAAATGAATACACCGTGAATGTACCCAATATGCACATTAAAAAGATAATTTTTTAAAAAACTATAGCTTGAATACTAGAAGGAAATTTGAATAGAAAGTTTTTAGCAATGACTTTTTTATTTTTTAAAATTTTTATATGCAAATATAATGAATTTACATTTTATCTCCTTCTACATTTGTCTCCAATTCCACCCCACTCTTTCTCCTTTCTACTCAGTCCTGCCGCTAACCCTTCCCCTTTGTTTGTGTGTCATACCTACGTGTGCAAGCATATGTGTGTCTCTCGGTGCCAGAGGTTAACTGCTGCTGTGTTTCCTCAGGGGTACCCACTCTGGGTTTTGGGATAAGGTTGGTTGCTTGTCTGAGCTCATCAATCAGAGAAGACAAGGTGACCCGTGAGCTGAGCATAGACAATGCTTTTTAGAGCTTCTTTGTTCTTGAAATTTTTTCATATGCTGAAGACTTTACCTTAACATGCCTATCTCCACATCATATGTACTACCTGTCCGGAGGGAAGTTTGGAGAGGGACATCACATCAACCACTTTTCCGATCACCATGACCACCTTGAGGGAAGATTTATTTTAGCTCCATATCTGGAGATAAAGTCCACCACAGTGAAGAAGGCTTAGCAAGCAGCATGACCAACTGTCAGGGAGAGTGGGAGCAGGAAGCAAGGCGCTCACATTTCAGTTGTCCAGGAAGCAGAGGAAGGAGAGACAGTGGGCAGGACTATTGACCTCCAGGCTCAATTCAGAGACCCACTTCCTCCAGCCAGGTCACACATGTTTCGTTAAACTTAATTTATTTTATTCTTTTAGAGTTTCGTTCCAATAAATTTCTGTTACTTTTGCCTTTTATCAACCCAACTTCACCACCATCTTTTACCTACTGCAAACCTTCTTTTTCCTTCCAGTCTCCTAAGAACAGACATATTAAAGAGTCTATAATTCTCTAAACATCCCCACTAGCTAGGAGACAAGCACTCAACATCTGAGCCAGCGGGAAATCTCACAACAGAACTGCCGCAGGTTCAATTATGTGGAATAGTCTGTACAGGGCAAATTAATGAAGTACAGTAGCATTCTGCTTATCTATGCAGTTAACTAAGTACTTGATATGCAGTCACAGATGTGTTCTATGGACAGATACATATCAGTGATTAACATCCTGTAATACCCTCAGTCATGGACCTGTTCAGGTGACTTCGTGTACACACTCACTAAAGTTATACAGTCCTGGTCTATTTAGTCCTATGCTTGCAATTCACATTAAAATACCTACTGCACTTAAACATTTTGATGTCTGGTGCCTAGTCCCTTTCTTCAAATTTATTCTGGTTATTGTATTTCCTTGCACAAGATAAAATCAGTCTTTATATTTTATAAAACTTCCAGATGTCTCATTACTCACTTGCAGTCTTTGATGGTGGCCTATTTTCTCTGCTGTAACATGACCCCCCTTCTCTCCTTGTTTCTGGTGTGGCCCTCCTTCCCCTTCCTTCCTGCTTGTAATCTTCGAAATTACTGTGAGTACTACAGAGATTTATCTTTGAGTGTGTCTCTAAGTGGGTTTGGTACTAGGATCCACCTATTAGGGAGTACATGCGGCGCTTAATTTTCTGTATCTGGGATACTTCACTCAATATAATTGTTTCTAATTCCATCCATTTCCCGGCAAATCTCATCATTTTTGATGGCTAAGTAGTATTCCATTGTATAAATGTACCACATTTTCCTTATCCACTCATCAACGGTTGGGCATTTGGGTTGATTCCTCAACTTTGCTATCATAAACAGTGCTGCTATGAACATGGTCATGCTTATGCTATCAAGGTGAATTTTTGCTGTCCTTTCTGATCATTTGCACCTGATAGCATATGATCTCACCAGATGGGGAGGGCATATAGTCTGGCAGATAGAAAGTAACCATTGTACAAATGGGAGACTGAACCCTCCCCCTCACCGCAGTCTCTTACTTTTATTCCATCTATCTTTGAATATATTCTTATAATAAGACTCTATTTTAACAGCTTTTTATCTCTGGCCAGGTGGCTACATCCAATACCCATCAGGATGGAGCAAAGGGCATTGCAGGAGCAGCAAAATTGAAAAATAATTAACAAACCATAATCCAGAACATCAGAGAGTCTATATCAACCACCTGGAACCAGGCCAGCCTAATCTCTCCCCATCCTGAAGCTCAGGGAAATTTGCAGAAGAGGGGGCGGTAAGACTGTAAAAGCACAAGGATGGGGAGGAGTAATGATATGCAAGATACTCCACACAAGTTAGGTCCGAAGCAATCATAATAGGACTTTGCATGACCTGTGCAATGACCAGCACATTATTGACTGCTCAAAGTCTAGCATGGAATAAAGGCACTAGGATCTTTAGAAGCTAGGGATTAACAGCCACAATAGTGTTCCTATACTTATGGAGAACACAAGAAAGAGTTCTAGGAAATGCCACTGAGTTCTTATACCTCATCAGAGGGGAGGGCCCAGAGGAAAGTTTCACATACACATTAAAGGAAGCTTCAGGGATGGGGGAAGGAGGCACTGGGAGATAAGGAGAGAGGAGAGGGAAAGGAAGGGAAAAAGGGGAGAGGGAGCTAGGGAGTCCAGGGAGAGATGGAGGGAGGGAGGGGAACCAGTGTACCTATTAACTTTGTATAAGTGGAAATAAATAAATAAATAAATTTTTAAAAAATAAAAAAATATTTTATAAAACTTCCTATCCTGCCTGCTCCGCCGGTTGGGACGCACCCGCACGGTCCAGCCGGGCCTCACCCCGCGACCTAGACTCCTACCAGAACAAACCCGCAGAAAAAGGCCAAGAAAGCCAGACCCAGGATAACGACTTTCAAAATATGATCGTTACTATGTTCAATACTATGAAAGAGGAAATCAGGGAGGAATTACATAATCGAATCAATCTCTTTGAAGAGGAACACAACAGACATTTGGAGGAGTTGAGAAAAATAACAGTGCAAGAAATAAAAACTGGCATAGAGCAGTTAAAACAGACTCAAGCAGAGTTTAAAACTGAGCTACAAGACAAGTTATCTTCAACCCACAACTCCACAGAGAGTCTTATCAACAGAACTAATGAAGCAGAAAACAGAATTTCAGACCTCGAAGATAAAGTGGGAGTACTAACCAGCTCAATGGAAGAGGTTGTTAAAGCCAAAAAGATACTTGAGAGAAATATCCAAGAGATATGGGACACCCTAAAGAAGCCTAACATGCGTATTCATGAAATACCAGAGCAAGAATCTCAAAATACCACCCCTGAGGAAATTTTTCAAATGATCATCAAGGAAAACTTTCCTCATATAAAAAAAGAGAGACCCATCCATATACAAGAGGCATTCCGCACCCCAAACAGATATGACCAAAACAGAAGCACGCCACGGCAAATAATAGTTAAAACACTCCACATTCAAGATAAAGAACTGGTGCTGAGAGCTTCAAGGGAGAAAAAACAAGTCACTTTTAAAGGTAAACCTATTAAAATAACAAATGACTTCTCAGTCGAAACAGTAAAAGCAAGAAGAGCTTGGAGAGACATACTTCAAGTATTGACTGAGCAAAAATGTCAACCCAGGCTGATTTACCCTGCAAAACTATCTGTCATGATCGAGGGAGAAAGAAAAATTTTCCAGCACAAAGACAACTTGAAAGGATACATGTCCACCAAACCAGGCCTTCAAAAAATGCTAGAAATGATACTCAAGCGTGAAGAAAAAAACAGGCATATCCAGGAGAACAGAAGGCAAATATAACACCATTAAAAGCGAAGCAATATACTTATAAAAACTACTAAACATAAAAATGTCCGGAATTAAAAAGAGTTTTCCATTATAACACTAAATGTTAATGGAATTAATTCACCGATCAAGAGACACAGATTACAAATTTGGATTGAAAATCACAATCCATCAATCTGCTGCCTGCAGGAAACACATCTCACCACAAAAGATAGGCATGCTCTAAAAATAAAAGGCTGGTCAACAATTCTACAAGCAAATGTAAGCAGAAAACAGGCAGGGGTAGCCATTATGCTATCAGACAAAGTGGACTTCAAACCAAAGAAAATTATAAGAGACACGGATGGATACTACATTTTAGTCACAGGTACAATTCACCAGGAAGACTTCACAATACTGAACATATATGCACCCAATACGGGCCCCTCCACATTCATTAAGAAAACCCTACAGCATCTAAAGCAAGAAATTAACCCCCAAACAATAATTCTTGGGGACTTCAACACCACCCTCTCAACATGGGATAGATCAACAGGTCGAAAGCTTAACAGAGACACTTTGGAGCTTAATCAAACCCTGAAAGAAATGGACCTTACAGATCTCTATCGAACTTTTCACCCACGTACCAAAGAATACACATTTTTCTCAGCAGCACACGGAACTTCTCCAAAATAGATCACATATTGGGCCACAAAACGAATCTACACATATACAAAAAAGTTGAAATTCTAACCTGTGCCCTATCAGACCGCCACGGCCTAAAGCTGGACATCCACAACACATCAAACAAGAGAAAATACACTAACTCCTGGAAACTTAACAATATGATGCTGAATGAGAACTAGATTCAGGAAGAAATTAAAAAGGAAATTCAAGATTTCCTGAAAGTGAATGATAACGAAAATACAACTTACCAAAATCTCTGGGACACAATGAAAGCTGTTCTAAGAGGTAAGTTCATAGCTCTTAATGCCTACATCAAAAAAATGGAAACATCAGAAATAAACAACTTAACAATGCAGCTTAAAGCTTTAGAGAAACTAGAGCAACCTGATCCAAAAGTAGTAGAAGAGAGGAGATTAGCAAAATAAGGGGAGAAATATCTGAAATTGAGATTAAGAAAACAATAGAAAAAAATCAACCAGTCAAAAAGCTGGTTCTTTGAAAAAATGAATAATATTGATACACTCCTAGCTAAATTAACCAAAAGCAGGAGAGAGAAAACCCAAATTAACAAAATCAGAAATGAACATGGAGTTATCACTACTGACACCCAAGAAATCCAGAGAATTATAACATCATATTTCAAAAACTTATACTCCGTGAAGTTTGACAACACAAAAGAGATGGATGAATTTCTAAGTAAACACAACTTACCTAAATTGAATCAGGAAGTTGTGAATTATTTAAATAGTCCTATAACATATAAGGAAATTGAGGAAGTAATCTTGAATCTTCCCACCAAAAAATGTCCTGGACCAGATGGATTCAGCACAGAGTTCTACCAGACATTTAAGGAGTTAATAATACCAATACTCCTTAAACTGTTCCATCAAATAGCAAAGGAAGGAACACTACCAAATTCCTTCTATGAAGCTAATATCGTTTTAATCCCAAAAACCTAATAAAGACTCACTTAAAAAAGAAAACTATACGCCAATCTCTCTGATGAACACAGACGCAAAGATTCTCAACAAAGTTTTAGCAAATCGGATTCAAAAACATATTAAAAAGATTATTCACGGGAACCAAGTAGGCTTCATCCCCAGCACACAAGGTTGGTTCAATATATGCGAATCAATAAATGTAATTCATCATGTAAACCAGTCCAAAGTCCAAGACCACATGATACTCTCGATAGATGCAGAAAAAGCTTTTGACAAGATCCAACAGCCTTTTATGATCAAAACGCTAGAGACAGTGGGATTGGAAGGAACCTTTATCAATATAATAAAAGCTATATACAACAAGCCCACAGCAAGGATTATGCTCAATGGGGAACAATTGGAAGCATTCCCACTTCGATCAGAAACTAGACAAGGCTGTCTACTCTCACCACTTCTATTCAATATTGTACTTGAAGTCTTAGCTGAAGACATAAGACAAGAAAGGGACATAAAAGGGATTCAAATCGGCAAGGAAGAAGTCAAGCTATCACTATTTGCAGATGACATGATCTTATACCTGAGTGATCCCAAAAACTCCACCAGGAAGCTCCTGGAACTAAATGAGAAGTTCAGCAGGGTGGCAGGATACAAAATAAATGTACAAAAATCAGAGGCCTTCCTATATGCCCAGAATGAAAGAAGTGAAAAAGCCTTGAGAGAAACCATCCTATTCACTATAGCCCCTAAAAAAATGAAATACCTTGGTATAAACCTAACCAAGGAGGTAAAAGACCTTTACAATGAAAACTTTAAAACCCTAAAGAAAGAAATTGCAGAAGACACCAGAAGGTGGAAAGACCTCCCATGTTCCTGGATTGGCAGAATCAACATCATAAAAATGACCATCCTACCAAAGGCAATATACAGATTCAATGCTATACCAATTAAAATCCCAAAGCAACTCTTTAAAGAAGTTGACCAAACAATCTCAAAATTCATATGAAGGCACAAAAGACCCAGGATAGCAAAGACAATCCTGAGTAACAAAAACACTGCTGGAGGTATTACCATACCGAACCTTAGTCTGTATTACAAATCCATAGTTATAAAAACAGCCTGGTACTGGCTCCAAAATAGACACACAGATCAATGGATAAGGATTGAAGACCCAGATATAAGTCCACAAAATTACAGCCATTTGGTCTTTGACAAAGGGGCCCAAAGGATCCAATGGAAAAAGAACAGCATCTTCAACAAATGGTGCTGGCAAAACTGGATCTCCACATGCAGAAGATTAAAGCTGGACCGGTACTTGTCACCATGTACAAGATTTAATTCCAAATGGATCAAGGATCTTGATATAAGGCCAGAGACTATAAAATCCATAGTTGAAAGGATAGGGAACTCCCTCGAGCTGATTGGGCTAGGCCAACATTTCCTAAACAGACATCCAATGGCACAGTCACTGCTACCAACTCTCAATAGTTGGGATCTTGTGAAATTAAAGAGCTTCTGTTCAGATAAAGAGATTGTAACAGAATGGGAGAAAATCTTCACTAACCACATGTCTGATAGAGCTCTACTGTCCAGAGTGCACAAAGAACTTAGAAAACTAAACATCAAGGAAACCAATGGTCCAATTAAAAAAATGGGCCCTGGAACTTAAAAGAAATTTTACCAGGGATGAAATTAAAATGTCTAACAAATATCTTAAAAAATGCTCCACTTCTTTAGCCATCAGGGAAATGCAAATCAAAACTTCCCTGAGATATCATCTCGTCCCGGTCAGGATGGCAAAAATCCACAACACAAACAACAACAAATGCTGGAGAGGATGTGGAGAGAGGGGAACTCTCCTACATTGCTGGTGGGAGTGCAGACTCATACAGCCACTCTGGCGAGCTGTCTGGAGATTCTTAAAGAAATTAAAGATTGAAATGCCATATGACCCTGCGATTCCACTTTTGGGTATAACCCCCCATACTGCAGAGGTTCACCTAGATAGCACAAGCACGACCATGTTCATAGCAGCACTGTTTACAATAGCAAAGACATGGAATCAACCCAAATGTCCAACAGTTGACGAGTGGATAAGGAAACTGTGGTACATCTATACAATGGAGTACTACTTAGCCATCAAAAATGATGAATTACTGGAATTTTCCGGGAAATGGATGTCATTAGAAACAATTATATTAAGTGAAGTATCCCAGACCCAGAAAATTAAGTGCGTATGTACTCCCTAATAGGTGGCTCTTAATACCAAACCCACCCAGCCCATCTTGAGACACTCATAGGTAAATCTATATATTACCTACAGTAATTGCAAGGATTATGAACAGGAGGGATGGGGTTGGAGGGTCACACCAGACACAAGGAGAGAAGTGACCATGTTACAGTAGAGAAAATAGGCCTCCATAAAGGACTGCAAGAAAGTAATGTGACACCTAGTTAAGTTCACAATTCGTTCCTGATCATTTACAACTAAGGGGGTATAAACTCACCAGAAGGGGAGGGCATATAATCCGGCAGATAAAAAGTAACCATTTTGCAAATGGGTGATTGACCCCTCCCATTGCCTAATGCCATGTGACCCTGCGATTCCACTTTTGGGTATAAGTATTACATCTACCCTTGAATGTGGTCTTATAATAAGACTCCAGTTTAACAGCTTTCTGTCTCTGGCCAGGGGGTGACATATAGTGCCCATCACGATGGAGTGAAGGGCATTGCAGGAGCAACAAAACTGCAAAAGAAAATCAATGAACCACTATCCAGAACTTCAGAGACTCTACATCAACCACCTAGAACTAGGCCAGACTAATCTCTCCCCATCCTGAAGCTCAGGGACATTTGCGGAAGAGGGGGCGGTAAGAGTGTAAGAGCCAAAGGATGGGAGGAGCAATGATTTGCAAGATACTCCACACAAGTTAGGGCCAAAGCAATCATAATTGGACATTGCATGCCCGGCGCAATGTCCAACACTATTGACCTCACAAAGTCTAGCATATGCTAAAGGCACCAAGATCCTTGGAGGCAAGGGATTGACAGCCACAGTAGTGTTCCTATGCTTAAGGGAACACAGGAAAGGGTTCAGGGAAATGCCCCTGGGTCCTTGTACGTCATCAGAGAGGAGGGCCCAGAGGAGAGTCAGGCATGCACAAGAAAGGACTCTGGGAATCGGGGCGGGAGGCACGGGGGGATGGGGTGGGAGGCGTGAGGGGAGGGGGAGCAAGGGGTTCGGGGGGGAGGAGGAGGGAGGGAGGGAACTGGTGTACCTATTAAGTTTGTATGAGCTGAAATAATAATAAAAAATGTATTATAAAAAAAACTTCCTATCCCAAGAAATATAAGATAGGGAATGGGGGAATGGGACAATAAATACAAGAAGCAAGAGGATGCTTAGGCACACACTCAGGCAACCTACTGCTGTCAGATGGTCAATCAGGACTTTTTATGGTAGGAAATGCAAGGCAGACAGTGTAAACCACCAAATACTGGAGGAAGAGGTCTATGGATCCTAGGTGGGAACCAATTTCCTTGTGATAGCTGTAAATACTGTATAGCAAACTTCCGTCTAAATACTTACCTTTATACTTTAAGATCAAGGAAGCACTCAACACTCAAACAAGAAATACTCTGGGGCTAGAGAGATGGTTCAGGTGATAAATCCTTTGCCTCAAAAAAAAAAAAAAATAACCTGAGTTCAGAACCCAGACAACATGTAAAATATGTGGGGCAGAAATCAAAGGGGCCTGTACTGCATGTCGTATCACAGCACTTCAGTAGTTAAAGTTATTGCTGCATAAGCAAAAAGACCGGAGTTCGGATCCTCAGATCCCATGGAAGATGTCACAAGGGAAGCCCCCCCACCCCGCTTGTAATTCCAGCCCCAGAATGTAAAGCCTGAGAAGTGCTAGATAGCCAGACTAGCCCTAAGGCACACTCTCACTTGAACTAGAGACCTCGACTCTAAGCTTGCTGAGAGGTTTGTAGAGCACCAGGAACATGGCCCAGGCGGCCTTATTGTACCTTGGTTCATTTGGTCCAAATGGTTTGCCTGTGCAATTCTACCACGATGTACTGTCAGGCCACAAACCCTAAAGCAGTAGGGCAACTGAGCATGCACTGAAATCCCCCAAACGGTGCCCTGAAGGACATCCGACCTCTGTGTCATTTGATAGCATCAAGTATTTTTATTTTAGTGAAGGAAAGTTGACTGATAAATTTAGACCGCCACTTTATTTCTCTTTTACTGTGAGTATAGCTGGTCAATAAAGCTCTGGTGTTCAGTTCTTTTGTCACTGAGATAAGGAAAAGAGACAAAGGGTACAGCAATAAAAAGCGTGGATTCTGGATCCTACTGCCTGTACGCAAATCCATTTTCTGAATGTGTGGTGTTGAGAAGGTTGCTTAACCTCTCTAGGTTTCGATCTCATTATACACAAAATGGAAGAGATAGAAGTATCTACATCATAGAGTTGTTTGAAGGTGTAAATAGCTTAACACATTAAGGTGCATAGAATTAGATCCATCTCATTGTCATCGTGGCTGCTGGTAATGATAATCAGAGTATCAGAATCTACCTGCATGTTCCAAGTTGGGGAGCTTACACAATAATACAGACAAAGCACTTGGGGGCACTGTGCTGGAATCTCCACAGAAATGTCACCTCCTTTCCGTCCTTCGGGCTATTTACACAAGGGACAAGCGTCCCTCCAGAGGTAATGAGGTCCCCATCAGCAGAAGTGTTTGAGCAGAAGTTGGTCAACCACATTTCCAGGATGTTATAGCAAGACTTTGAAACTAGGTGGAAACCAGGATTAAGTGAGGGAATCCAGGAGCTTCCCTTTTAAGTTTGCGCGATTGAGTCTGAAACTTCTGGAAAGCCCGTCAAATGGGAATTGTGGGTAACCAAAGCTTTGGTGAAATTTCCACCTCATTTTCCAGAGTAAATGCAGCCTCCATCACCCTACACGGATCACGGAATATTAGCAAGACACACATAAATATAAACGCACACATCCATACAGAGGCATCATTCATAGGTTCTTATATAAATCCTCTCACCACAATGACTGCGGTTGTCAGTGAAAGAAATACTCTAGTTTGGCCCAATGCACTTGGGAAGCCCAAATAAACAATGCTATAATACCCAGCATTTATCCTATACCCTCTGGGGTGAGGGCTCACACTTTATACCTATTTCTCGTCTATCATGGCAACATTCCTGGGAGACAGACTCCCCCCTCAGAACCTCAGAGGCAATGGTGTTGAGCTTTTGATTTCAAGCCTGCCTGGTAGAAGGTTGTTGCTTCTGTGTAGTGCATGTTGAATGCTTGAATGTCTATCAGTCTTCCTGGGTCTGGCTGAGTGGCCTTGCAGAACATCTTTAGATGTAGCATTGATGATTCAAAGAGCTCTGTAATCAGCTCTTTCTCATTACCACCAGGGGTTATACTCTCATGGGTTAAGAGTAATCAGACTTGGAGTGACATACCTTGATTTTCATTACGACAAGTGAATCCCCTTGGGTGTATATAACACTTTTGGAATATTCTACAGGTGTGCATATCTGAGTTGATGCTACTTATCAGCTGTGTGACCTTAAGGAAAATCCTTACGTTCTCTGACCAACATTCCCTGGGAAATAGGCTCACTAGGACATAGTTTGCCAGGATGTTTTGACAGTAACGTCAGATAAAGCATGTGAGTCCCCTGGCATTGCCTGAACCTGATTTTAAAGTATCTATAATTATGATGAGACAGGTTTACCTAGATTGCCAAGAACTCTGTTTCTACTCGTTTGCGTTATAGGTCCACTTGTGTCCTTAAACTTCATATATTGGAGGACTGACACTCAAAATGGCTTCATGGAAAGATGGGCTCCTCCAAGAAATGACTAGGTTCAAATGGGGTCAGAATATTGAGTCCTAATTCAACAGAATGGAGTTCAAGAGAATAAAAAGGCAGGGCACAGAAACACAGATGGAGGAAGATGTGAGGACAGTGACCATCCACAAACAAGAGCCCTAGAGCACTCTCGTCAGTCCTTGTGTCCTTAGATTGTATTTTGAGATTATAGGACTTTTAACCTAACTCTCTCAGGTCACAAGATCCTTTGAAAAGCCAAGTAAGCAAGGGATCAGAAGGATGCTGTGGTGGAACCTAAAGTAGTTAGTTAGACGAGCCTTTGGCAAGAGCCTACAGCCTTTTCTGTCTAGAGTCAGAAAGAGGACCAGATGGAAGTCAGGGTCCAGAGCTCAAGTTTCTGTATGTTCTCCAGGTCTCTCCGTGTCTTCCTGAGCAACATATCTGAACCTGACCTTTCCTCCAATTACGACTCTCACCATGAGAGAGCTCCCCCCACCCCATGAACAAACTTAGAATCCAGTTTGCCAACTCCCACAACAGCAAACTGAGGACTCACCGTCCATATGCTTAGTGGCTGCCGCAGCATGCAAGACAGATTCCTTTGATGGATGGACAATAAACTTCCTGGGTGAGTCCTGAGTGCTCTCTGAACAGTGCTCAGTCACATTGGCTTGTTTTATGCATCAGGAAGCAGCAGCAACTCTTTCAGTAGCTGGTCTCTGTGCTCATTTTGTGGCCCACACTGCTGAGAGGTAAAATGCTTAAACATCTCCAGGATTTCCACCAGAGATCTTCCAGAGCACAAGGTTACCATAATTATAGAGGACATTAAGTTAATCGCTTACATTCTTGCAGCTTTAAGGCTTCAAAGTATACCTGTATGGATATTCACTGAAAAATTACTAGAATTAAGTCATCCAAAAGGGCAGAAGAATTTGGACTGGTGTCCAAGCATCATCTGCTTAGTGGAATGAACAAAAACGCACCTTTACTGAGCTGTAAAAAACGGAGGTCTCTGAAGCAAAGCACCAGTTCCCTCCAGTTTTGCTCTGGAAAATTCGTGTGGCCCAGACATGCCACCCCACAACGTCAGCCCTGCAGGATGAAACACAAGACGTGATAGATTTCAGTTTACCTGGTCTTTCCACAGAGCCCTGGTCTGCACTCTGGTTAGCTGTGTCACCTGGGCCTGGAAGACTCGTGAGAACAAACCAGTTATGAAAAATTTCCCCGTAGGGTTGGGTGGCCTCTGCAGGAGAGGGTTTCTGTACAGCACGACTGTGGTTTCTGCTAGCTCTGAAGATTGCCAAAATGCTTGCAGGGATTAAAAACAGGAAATCCAATGGTCCACATAAATGGTATTTTCCTAATGGTAATATTCCGCACATTAGCAGGACACAAACCCTACAATTGTGCATGGAAATGAGACCCTTCCTGGTCTTCCCTTTGGGTCAATAACTCCACTATGTGAGCCCTATGTCACTTTTTTACACCCACTCAACCTGTGACATGTCAACTTAAGCAACTTGGGTGCTCAGAGTTTTACCTACGGTTTATCCAAAACTTGTAAGATCATTTCTTGACCTGTGGCTCTCAAGGCTTGCAAAGTCAATGCATTCATCTCAATGAATCAGAAAAATCTCCTTCCACATTGCCAGGGTCAAAACAGAGTACAAGGCATTGGTGATGGTGGGAAAGCTGTGTGCCCCACCTGCTAGGAACAGGTGACCTAGCATGCAATTCACTGCAAACTCCAGGTCTCTGATGGAAAAATAAGCCATCAGAAGGCAAACTTATAACATAATCAAGAAGCTAAAATAGTTCTTTCTTTAAATCACCCAATCTACTATTACAAATCTATTCTAGGGAAATCACTTCCATAGAAAGGTCAATAGGTAAAGATACAGAAACAAACACCACTAGTCAATAAAAATAAAACTATTCAGTTAAGTGAATGAGGAATTATAGCTATAAGACATATCTGCAAGCTATTGAAATCATATTTTTAAGAGTATATAATATCAAACATTACTTTCACTTTAATGTGATGTGAAAATCAAAACATTCGAAATTACACATATACTTCCTGGTAGGAAGATACCAGGTGTCCATCCTTTACCAAGAAGTGCACATGCATATGTCCACATTGAGCATACATTTGAGTTCGTATGTCTATTCTACAATGAGCATACATTTGTGCATGGATGTCTATGCCTACATTGAACATGTGTTTGCATATGTATGCCTCTGCCCACCTTGCGCCTGTGTTTGCATATGTAAGTTTTTGCTCAAATTGAGCATGTGTTTGCACCTGTATGCCTCTGCCCTCATTCAGCATCTGTAGGTGTCCTGCCATGGGCATTCATTTCATTCACAGTACAGAAATGCTGTCCACTCCGACTTATTATCACATCATACTATGTCACTTCATGTCACGATGGCACAGATCAGAGGTCACTGCATTATAGTCTGCAAACCAGATGGACTAGCACTTGTTTGGTAAGGGTATTTTCATGCTTGGTTATGTGCATAGCACCTGTTGCTGCTTCTGCAAGGTACATGTTAGTGGTAGTGACAGAGACTCCGGATATGAAAGAGTTGTGACATCCGTGAACCCACAACAGCTCTATATATATAGGAGGAAGACTTGCAGGCAAGAAGAAAGATTATAATGGGATATTAAGACCTGCATGGGATTTGTTCTATCAGCATGTCACCTGGAGAGAGAAAACTGAAGTAGCTTCATACTTTCCTGAGAGATTAATGAAAATCAACCCTGGTAAGGGGATGCTTTCCTCAGTGGTCTATCCAATAATGTATGATTCACACTCCACAATTCACACTTAGGCATGTGCCACTAAAAGCAACTCAAATGAAACCTAGTGGACCATTTATGCAAAAATACATAAATAAATAAACAAACAAATAAATAAAAAAGGTAATAGGAGGAAGACTTGCAGGCAAGAAGAAAGGTTATAATGGGATATTAAGGTGTGAAACTATCATGAATTCACTGGATTCATGTATGAAACAATGAAAGAATAACTTTATAAAAAATGAGATTGTTAGTATATGGCCCTATCTGCCTGTACAACATTCGCTAATTTCTATTATACACGTGCATCAATAGTTCTCAGTAGGAGCAATTATGCTTCCATTTTGTAATGTCCAGAGGTGTTTTTGGCCACAGTGGGATGCTGCTGTTGCTCCAAGCATCTAATGAACAACCGTTGTCAGGAACCGTGCTAGACATCCTGTACCCAGAAGACAGGAACTCCCCAATCCAGCCCCCCACTCCATTCCAGCCCGAGATGAAACGCCAACATCTGTGGCACTACTGATTCAGGAAGGCCCTACCTCGGGCTTCCAAATCCAGGAGGTCTGGCTACAGACAAGCCTGAGCAAGGAACCGTACAGGCAGAGGAATGCACGACCAATGGGCGGAGGGATGAACAACCTATGAGAAATGACCATCTAACCTGGACACCTAGTAAACAGCTAAATGATTGGTAGCTGCTCTCCTCCCTCCCCCAGCAGAAGGATGGCCACACCTGATTGGACCCCGACCCTATATAAGCCCAAACACTTCCTGAATAAAGCTAAGTCTGCAGCAAACTCGTTCTCTGCCTGCTGTTTCTCTCCTGACTTTCGGGGTCTGGGTAGTGACCTCGTCGCCGGCTCACCCGTTCGCTTCGAGCCCACGAGGCCCCGCTGTTTCCCCCCGGCTGGCCGGGCAGGGGATTCGGCAACAAACACCATCCGTTGAGAGCAGCTCAGGTGAGCAGTAAGTTGCTGTACAGCATCCAAGTCAGTTACCAGAACTGAACCGCACGAGCCTTTTAAGATCTCTTTCCATGCTGAACTCTTCATCTTTGTTAGTTCTATGCATCTTTGTGCTCTTCCAAAAGATAGTTCACTATGTCCATTGCCATGATTTAAACAGAATTCTTTCAAACCCAAGGAAATCAAGTTATCTAAGAAAAGGCAATCACTCATAATCAAATTATAATAATAGTCTCAATACACATACGTATCAAAAACAAAGTGCTGTAGTAACACTGACTGACAGAAATGAAGATATTTATATTTTTGAAAAACAAGGTGAGACAGAAGCTTCTCCTGGCACATCATCCTCCCTCGCACAGGACCTTTGAGAGGTTATACATGCCTGGTTACACTTGCTTACACTTGAAATCTTAATCGAGAATGGAGGGACTGGCTAAGGCAGGCCTACACTTATGTGTATCCAGCCTGGAAGAGGGTGATTGAAAATGCAACCACACCCCATCTATTTCTGAGAAAGCACACTTGAATTTTTGGATGCCAGCCATGCACCTGCCTCAAGCCCATGGACACTGGCTAGTCTTTGAGATGACCTAATCAGGTGGTGTGAGAAGTCAATGCATTTATATAGATGTGAAAACTGTTTAGATGAAGCTGGGACTCTAGCTTTTATGGCATCAGTATTCACCATGTGGATATTAAACTCTAAGGGTTTGTGTAGCTTGTCATCTTTCACACAGGAAGACAGGGCCAGCATTTTATTTCAAAAATTAGAAAAGCAAAAATGTTGAGTTTGAGAATTATTTCCATGGTCCATCCAGAAGCATGAAATAATGCCAAAGGAATTTTGTACGTCTCAGCTCCTGTGTGTGACAGTTCAACCTTGTCCCAGCTAGGTCCCTGTCAGAGGCAAACTGACGCCCCGGGTCCTTGGTGAAGCCAATTGAGTGTGGCAGTTCTTAGGTTCTTAAAGTCTGCCCTGACTCTAAGTTATTCATCTATGCCTCACCCTCATTTCAAAAGTTTCCAAGGCCTCTATTTTCAGGTTATGAAAACAGTCCTAAAAACCAACTTCTGCTAAATCACAAGTAATTGAGCAAATTATGTGACCTAATCACCCATCTTTCCCAGCTCCTTGGCCATCAGAACGCTGCTCCTGACACGCTCTGGGGGCCCAGCCCTCCAGTCTCTTCAGTGTCATTCTAATTGGCACTAATCACTTCAGTGAAATTCAGGCATCAAAAAGGTTCAGCCAATCAGCGTATCCTTTGACCCTTATCCCTGGCTTCTCCATCAAGTTCAGACATCACTAATCCAGCAAGCGCTTTATCTTCACTGCTTATTTTGCCTGCACATTTTCTTTTACTGAGAACTAAAATGACGACCAGATGCACTCTTTGTTTAGGTCCTTTCCCTGTGTGGAGATATTGTAGTTGGATGCAGGTGTCAACTTGACATTTGAAGGTTCGAGCTCTGGGCACAATTGTAAAGAATGAGTAGTTGAGTTAAGCCCAGAGGGAACCTACAGGAGATTGAATAGTTGATGGGAAAGGCGCACTACAGGATGGGTGGGACTAAATCCTGGACAGGTAAATAAAATACAGAGAACTGGTTGAGGACGTTGACATGCCGGTCTGGCAAGTAAGAATCGTCCTTCTCCCAGATGTTATGTGGAGATGGTGTGGCCATTTCCCTCAGCCCTTGGTGTTGGTGTGGGGGTCTCCTGATTCCCGGACTAAGAACTGTAAACAGACGATCATAAGAGAATGAACCCCTTGTTCCCTTCAGTTGTCTGGTGGTGACTATCAGCAAAGCGCAGGTTGGCTGCTACAGGGGGCATCGCCCTTTGTATGGGGCTCGGCGTGTGACTGCTGTTCACAGGTGGAGCTCTGCAGGCCGTCAGTTAGAGCACCTGACATCCTGGTGTCTGCAGCCCCACCCCAGCCCTTCTTCCTCACACCTGGGAGGTGAGAAGCCAGACACCTTGCTGAGCTTTAATTTTAGTACCTTTGTTTCTGTCTCAGGGTGAAAGGTCAGACAGGTGGAAAGAGGGAGGTCACAGCCAGAGCTCCCAGAAAGTAAAGACCAGGACGGTCAGAGGGGCGGTTTCGGTGGACGCTTTCTGCGCCCTCTCTGCTCAGTGACCTCTCCCCTGGCCCAGCACGCACAAAGCATTTCCTTTTTTTTTTTTTAAATAATTTTTATTTCTTCCACTCATACAATGTTGATGAGTACCCTATTCCCCTCCTTCCCTCCACCCCTCCCTGGATTCCCTTTGCTCCCTCCCCCCTTTTTCCCTTCTTTTTCCCTCCTTCCTACCTTTCTCCCAGTGCCCCCCCCCACTCCTGGTGCATCCTTTAGTAAAAGCATTTCCTTTCTTGGAGGCAAAATACACTGGGTATCTGAGAGATGCTGGGGCCTTTGCTGCTCTCTTGCACAGAGTGGTGTACCCACTGGCACACCTCGGAGTGTCTAGGAGTGTATCTAGAAATGCACCTAGGGGTGTATTTAGGTGTATGTCTAGGGGTGTGATTTTCTCTCTCCATTTGGGGCACAGCCAGTTACTTGCCAGGATCACTGAGGGACGTAATCTCCATTTCCTTCTAGGTCACAAGATAAGGAGGCAAAGATGGAAAAGCTACCTGTCCACGGGGTGTAAACCTTCTGTGATAATACTTGCTGGGGGGAAACCATTTTGAAAAGTGGCTGGGAAAAGTATTTTAAAACTTAAATAAAAAACACTTTCCATAAGGGACATGTTCATCTCATGGACTAAAACGACAAAGGGAGGAATCAGGATCTGAGGTAGAACTCTCCCGTGGCAGCACCATGAGTCTGCAGACAGTGATCACGGAAGTAATACTTCCGCTGGTCCCGGAAGAAAGGAAGATGTTTGGTCAGAAGAAATAGGTAAAAAACATGCAAAGAAAAGTGCTGAGTGTCAGGGGAGACGAGGAGCAGAGAGATTCCTGGAGTCTCTGGGTCTCACCTACGATGGCTATTCTTGACGTCCACCCTCATCATTGGCTTGAGAATCCCTTAAGAGGTTGGTAGTTCAGTGCATGCCTTTGGGCGCACTGAATATGAATATGGCAGATACCCCAAGGGCCTTTCTATCTATCTTTCTGTCTATCTGTCTGTCTGTCTGTCTGTCTGTCTGTCCATCTCTATCTCCCTCTACCACCACCATGCCATCACCTTCTCTGATATTCTCCTGGTGCTCTGATGATCTACCTCAAGAATCAAAGGAGCCAGTGATTACAGACTGAGACCTGTGAAGCTCTGAACTAAGAGAAATCTTTCCTCCCTCCAGCCATTTCTGTCAAATATTTTGGCCCCGCATTTTCCAGTCTAACCCATATGGTATCCTTCCCCAGAATGAAGGCGTATGAGAGAGATATAAAACGTGAAACTTAGCATTCAAATGCTAAGACTAAATGCTCCATATAGCCGCACTCTACTTAGACCAGTCTGCAAACTCTGCTGGGATGGCTTCCCCTCTCGTCACCTGGAGATTAGCATCCTCCAAATTGTACTTCTGAGGTCTTCGGTGACTGACAGTCACTCTATCTCACTTATTTCTCATAATAACCTTGAAGGAACATCTGTAGTAGTCGACTACCCCTGCACTACATATGGAAAAATCGAGATGTAAGAAAGGACGATGTGAAGTCAGCAGGTCGTAGGAATAAACGTGTGCAGGTGGCCCTGAGTTTCATAGGGCCACTGATCTGTCTTCACCCACCTCTCAGGCTAAATTGAATAAAGGAAACACAATGACTGGCAGGGAACCAGGGAATCAAGCTGTAAGCTGCAGTGGTAGCCTTCTCTTCTCTTTTCTTTTCCTTTTCTGATGCCCACATTGGCAACTTATTCCTATCAACACTCTTTGCAGAATTACGTGTCATAAATGTTTACTCTGACCAAGGATTAAACTGACTTACAATAAGCCTATTTGTTATAAACCTAAATATCGTTCCTTAGCATTTGCTAAAGGCACTAAGATCCTTGGAGGCAAGGGATCGACAGCCACAGTAGTGTTCTTATGCTTAACGGGAACGCAGGAAAGGGTTCTGGGAAATGCCACTGGGTCCTTGCACCTCATCGGATAGGAGGACCCAGAGGAGAGTTTGGCTCCGGGGATGGGAGGAGGAGATAGTAGGGGATGGGGAGGGAGGGGGGTGGAGGGTTGGAGGGAGGGAAGGGAACTGGTGTACCTGTTAAGTTTGTATGAGTGGAAATAATAAAAATAAATTTAAAAAATAAAACAAATATGCTTTAATAGGAAGGAATAGAACCTAGTTTGAATTAATCAAACCAGAATTTCAACTAGACCTCAAAGGAGATTACCCATAGATGGACATGCTCCATGGATGGAAATTACCCATGGATGGACATGCTCTACGGATGAAGGTCACAATTGTCTTTAAAGAATAAAGAGGTATTTTTAATAAAAGAATGTGAATGAATAGCTTGTAAGTGGAGGATACAATCAATCCCATAAAAAGCCATCAAAGTGGACTAAACAGGGGCAACAATGGAATTAGTGGAAAAACAAGAAGAGGGAGGTAAGATGTTTAGTAAATCCACCATGGAGAAAGGACTGAATGAAGGTTCTGGCTGTAGCATATACACATGCATTAGCCCGAGCACACATGTACACAAATATACATCCCTCTCTCCCACACACACACACTCTCTCACACACACACACGCACACGCACACACACGCACACGCACATTTTCCCAACACTATCAGCACAGATATTTTTAGAAGGAGAAAATAAACATGGAAGCAATTTCAGCCACTTTCTCTAATTGCTCACCTGATGCCCCCTTGGGATAGGATTTCAGCTGGGGTGTCAAACGTAGTGAAATTCACACTGTGACCTGTGACCTTCATGTTTCCCCGTTTCTCAGGTGTGCTTTGCTCTCTCAAGGAAGCCTCCCTTCCCCGTTCCTCTGAATCCACATTGTCTGCTGTGTTGATGATGGTCTCCAGGGGGCTGTGTTTTGGGCCCAGCCAACTTAGCAGGCTGTAATGCCACCTTGAGGGGCCCCTGAGGACTCTGGGCTCAGCCCTGGGAGCCGCTGCGCTGCGCTGGAGTTGCGGGCAGGGCAGAAGGTCCTCGCTGTTTCTGAGCATGACTCCTGGGCCAGCTGTGGTACTGTCCACTTTGTGTACCTCATCCTAAATATTTCTTATGCCTTCAGCAAAGAGTTTCAAAACTCACCACATACCAACAAAAAGTTTCAAACATCTTATTATTTGCAAAGAACAGCTGTTTGTAAGCATTCAATCATATCTGATTCTGAAGACACAAATCTTTCATTAGTCCAGACTCCTTCCCAAAGAGCACCCTTGTCTTCAACATGAGTGCTTTGCTAAGCAAGGAGAGTTTGATAGGCAGCGAGGGGTGCAGACTGATGGGCTTCGAAACCTGCTTCATTCTGCAAGGACTGGGCACAGAACCTAGTGAGTGCAGCTCCCAGTCTCCAAAGCAGAGACGATTGGGGCTCATTTTCAAGGTCATCTTGAAAATTACCTATGTGGGGCTTGATGAAGCACGTGTAGACAGTGTTCTAACTCAACAGCCCGGCATGGTTTTGTGGGCTCGTAGACTCTAGTTTCCTCAGACAGGCATTCAACCAAAAGGTGGAAAGGATAGAGACATGGTGTAGGAAAGAAGATGAAGCTAAGCAAGAAAGTGGAGTCGAATCTAGTTCTTCACTGTTCCCTGTCTTTCCTTGAGATAAAGGAATAGTGCATTTGTAACCCTCCTCACACACACACACACACACACACACACACACACAAGTGGTAAGGAGAAAAGATCTTGGCACAGCGCATCAATTCTTCTTCCTCTAGGCAAAGTGACTTCTAACATGGAAGAGCCACATCTCAAAGGATGCTGAAGGAATGAGCTGTGAACTGCAAGACCTACAGTCCTGGAAGATGACCACACCAACCAAATTTCCTGTTGCTTGACAAGGCACCTGAGACCTTCTGTCCCTTGTGCAATGACACCTCCAGGATTCTCGCAGCCGTTTGTCTTGTCAGGCTTCAGCAACGTGGAAATGAGTCCTCCAAAAGAACATGCGGTAGCAGGTATGTCTGGCCATTTGGCCAATGTGATGTTGTCTACAAATGTGTGAGATTGCATCTGTTTTAACTCTCCTGGAACACATGCAGCCTGCAGACTGAGAGCGGAGGGTCATGCTTGTCTGAAAGGCTTGCTTTCTGGGTGACACTTGGGTGGTGGAGTCATTAGAAAGTGGAGCATAATAAAAGGTTTTCTACTCTTTGGGTGCATGCATTCCAAAGTGATGGCAGGACCCAAGTTTTTCCTCTCCTTTACCTTCTGGCCCGAAGTGCTGTCATATATACTCTTGAATCATGTACTGTACAAAATCAAGAGGCTGACCGACAATGGAATACATTTCCCAAACAATGAGTCTAAATAAACATTTTCTTTGTTTAAGTTCAGTATCTTATGCATTCATTGTGGCAGACCATAGCTGCATAGCGTGGTCATCACATCTAATGACCTGTCCTCCAACTGTGGAACAAGAGAAAAGGAAAAACTGCACAGCACAATGGCATAGTGTGAAGATCAGTGAATATCAGTGGCCCTCGGTTCATATACTTCGACGGAATTTTCTCTCTGTGACCTTAAACTACTTGACCAGAACTGAGAATTTGTTTCCTCATCTATACTATGAGGACTGAAGTGTGATCAGTTATGTAGAAGGTGACTCAGAAGGTGACTTCATCTGGAATAAGAACCTTTTCAGATGTAATTAAGACTCTACAGATGAAGTCATTTATCAGGTGGTCTAAACCACTTGACAAGTGTCCTCTAACACTGGAGAGATGACTCAGAGAGATGCAGCATGGATCTCAAACCAAGAAATGCCAAAAATGACCATTAAGTCACCATGAGGTAGACCAGGAGGGTGGTATAGGAAAGACCCCAGAGTGACACTGATGATACCATTGTTATGGACTTCTGACCTCTGCCACTGTGAAAGAACACACATGAAGCCAGGCAGAGAATTTTCTGGTTGAATGCTTGCTTAGCATGTTCAGGATCCTTTATTCGATCCTCAACACTTTACCAAAGCAGCAAAAAAAAAAAAAAAAAAAAAAAAAAATCTGTTGTTTTAAGTAACCTAGTTTGTGAGCATTCATATACATTATGGTATATAAACTAAAGAAGCATTAAGTGCTTGCTCTTGTAATCATTTAAATCATTTACTACAAACGCACTTATAGGCTGTGGACTGTTTCTACTGGTGACTATGCAGATCCACAATTACTGCATCTTCCTGGGGCCTATGTACACTTCCACCAGGAAAAGAATGGTGTGCACACAGTTGGATTTTTCAGGAATGATCCGTTCTTCCTGGGTTTCACAGTGGGCTGAGCATGCTCACAGGATGCAGACTCTAAAACTGTATTCACGATGTCCTCTACATTCATCTCTGCATGCAGATGCAAGGTCCTGCAGAGGTGCTCTCTACAGAGATTTCCTGAAATTGAGGAGATTCATATGTGTTACCTTGTCCTATCCAAAAATGAAAGTCTGCGTGATCCATAGGCTACGCCAAACGAAAATACACACTAATTAGCCAGTGTGTCTGCTCCTCTGTGTTCTACACCTTTCAGGGGGGATTCTTCTAGATGAATCAGAGCAGGTGAGATTTGTGAACGGGTTTGAGGGAAGCAAAGGTTTCTCTAGGACACCGTTCCGGCTCTTGTTTGTTCGCCAAACAGCAGCGCCTTACTCTCCTTCCAAAGTACTAGAGATTATTTAGGTAAACTCAGTTATTGGCAGTAATGAAAGTTTCAATTCAAGCCTTCTTTTGGGCAAAGTGATTCAGAGCGAGAAGTGTTATGTTTGATTTTTTTCTCACTATGAAATCCAGATTTTTCACGGCTATAATGTTCCCTTTTCAGGAAAGCTAGGAAGGCCAACATTCAAGTCTAGTTCAATCATGGTTAATGCTACATCCTGGCACTTTACTACTCCTCCCACTATTTATGCCCAGCTTTCTTCCCTGACACTTTGTCACTGCAGATAAATTGAGAGATCATTATTAGGACTTGGAGAGTTCTAAGACTCTCTAGGATTTAGAACCTCTCAGCTCTGCTATGGCTATGCCTAGAGGGATTAGAGCTTATTTTATTTTATTATTTGTATTTACCAAGCCTGTATCATGCACTCCTCTGGGCAGTGGGCTCCTCTGGGCTCTTTCCAGAAAATTAAAAGCATAAATTAAATATAAATGGCCAAAGCCACAGAACAAGCAAAGCCTTCTTAGCGTCCACAGAGTGGAGTTCTCTTACCACGCCTTGCTCTGGAGCAGAAGGAAGCTGCCTGTGACCCTGAAGGTGTGTGTTGCATAGTAGGACCCCATTCACCATGGTCCTATCTCTAGGGAGTTCTTAACAGCTTGATTTTCTTGGCTCCAAACAGAACTGGCAGCCAGGGGTGAGCACATTCTTAGGACCCCTAGGGTAGATGCATTGCAGTTCCTGCAAGCCTTTACACTCCTTTTAAACAAACTCTGTTTCTGGATTTTAATTTTGCTCCAATCTATATATTAAAAAGAATCCCTCTCCAATGAGAATAAGCTTGCATTCATGAGAAATTCTTCCCTGAAGACATTGTCTTTATTCACAGAAATTCCACCTTTTAATTTCAATAAGGCACAGAGGAAATTGAACATTTTTAAGACCCAAACTCCTTTTCTATTACCTTGAACTTGATCCCTGCAAATAGCACACACACACAAGTGTCTCTCCTTCACCATGACACCCACCTTTTGAAGCCACCCAGTATCTCCTATTGGTGTCTAGCAGATAGCTGTGAAAGAGAAGTGGAGACCGGGTCAGATGCAGAAGGCAAGGTGGTACTTGATTAATGATGTCTGCCAAGTTGTAAGACAAGCATGGTGCCTGGCATATAACAAGTGGGGAAGCTTGGTAAATATCGGTCAAACTGAATTGTACTAGTCTTCTCTCCAAATTCTCCACAGTGACTCTTGACACAAAAGAATTGAGGATGTGGAGGGTAGTCACATCTTCTATTTCTAGAAAGCACAGTAGTGAGAAGAATTAAGAGTTGAGCTATTGTAGAGTCAGCAAGTCCAATCCCTATCTTCCAGTCAATTATTATCCAAATAATAAATATATATTGCAGGGGATGTTTTATTCACATGAATTCTTTGCTGTCAACTTACTTCCTTTCCCCCAAAGAACTAAGAAAAATTCTCTATCTGCTTCTGGCTACTTATCCTAATATCTACCTTCTACTACCTTACTTTCCTGGACTAGCATGAATCCCTGACTTATCCCATGCCTCATCATGAAAAATTTGTAGGAATTTGAATGCAGCTGCAAGGTGAAGTAGACATTTAAGTGAAAGACTTATCTATTCATGTTATTTAGTATCTGTGCAACTCAGAACAAGTCATTGCTCTGTTCTGTGGCCTATGTCTTACTTTTCCTTAAAAACAAATGGAGACAAGCTTACACAGTACTAAGGAATAATGTAGAAGCTGCTGGGAGAGAGAAATATTCACAAGCCCCATCAACAGAATGAGATCTGTAAGTTGCAATATGGATTGCAGATGACCACCAATGTAATAGTGGCATAAGTATCAAGGAGACAATCAACAGCTTTCTGATTGGAACCAAGACCCACTTGTCAAATGGTGTACATCCTTGTTTCTGTAAACTAGAATGAGAACCTAAAAAAAAAAGGGAGGAACTAGATCAGTAGGAAAACAGACAATAAACCTATAGGTAGGAAGACAGTACATCAAACTTTCTGTCATTGTTAGGCACAGGTAACTTGACAGTTGAAGGCTTGAGCTCTGGGCACATTTGTTGAGAATTAATGGTTGAGGTAAGCCCAGAGCAAACCTGCAAGAGATTGTCTAGCTGATGGGGAAGGCCCAGTCCATGGGTGGGACCAGGCCCTGAACAGGTGAATAAAATACTGAGAGTTGGTTGAGGAAGTCGGCATCCTTCTGTACACTTGGTCAGATATGCTGGTTTGGCAAGTAAGCATTGTTTGTCTCTCAGCCATTATGTGGTGATGGTGTGGTCAGTTCCCTTGGCCCTGGTGTTGGTGTGTGCTTTCCCATCGAGCTAGACTAAGAATTGTAATGGGAAAATCGTAAGACAGAATAAACCCCTTGTTCCCTTAAACTGTTTGATGGTCATTTATCAGCAACCATACAGGCAAACTCCAACATGCTCTGTAGATAGCTGCTAATATACCCATAGAATGGGAACCTGCAGTGGAAACCTTTGGGTCTAAAGCTGGATGAGTGAAGGGAAATGCACATATCAGTGGGGTGGCCTGAAGAGAGGTAATTCGATATGCCACAAAGGCTTGAGCCCTCACAGGAGTAGACAAGCCAGAACACTGGGGTCCATAGAAGCAGACAGGTGGAAGGTTAGGAGGAGGTTGGGAGGGAATGGAGAAGAAAGGGAAGGAGGGAAACTGAAATAAATAATATATTTGTAAAAGTAGAAAGATAATAAAAAAAACAGACAGCAGAAATAAAAACTTCAAAGCATTGCTGGAAAAATATAAATAATTATGTACACATACAATATGACTTCTACATAATAGAACATTTCAATAAATATTAATAAAATTATCCCATCTAAAGGTTAAAATACATTAGACTTAAAGACTGTATTTGCCTCCTATTTAAAGAAGCACACACTCAAACTTCAAGATTATGATAAAATTATTTACATACTTTTGTCAACCACACATATGAATCAGCTAAGACTTTGTCAAAAATGACCAGTGATTTTCATCAGAAAATCAATATAGATCACTTCCAGATCACAGAGCTAGAGAAATCACAGGAGATTTGGAAAGTGCTTTCATTCTCGGATATATCTTCACTCTACATTCTTTCCTTAAGCTTAGTGAGTCCTTGTCACACGTTCCTGTTTTTTGGGTGAAGATATTGAAGCCAGAAGATGTGATCTGTTTATGCAAGATCAGATGACCTTGAGGTGTGCTGCTTTCTCAAATGTGCCCAAGTTCCAATTCCACCCTCTTTAAAGATGTCCCAAGTCAAAATCCTAGGCAGGCTCATCACCGAGCAGACTTAGAAAAGGCTAGAAAGATAGAGTTTGTTGCTTAGAGTCACAATGCTTTCTCTGGTACCAAATGTAGGACTAAGAATGTCTTTGACAGAACTTGCCCTCTCCTGCTCAAAGCTCCCAGGCCCAGGGAGGACTCTGATCACCGGGGGGAGCCTTGCTATCAGTCTGGAGTCAGGTCTGGGCCAGCTCAATCCCTCCGCTTCTGCAAACACACAGCTGAACAAGCATCTGGAGACAGCAAGTGCTTCTTCTTCCACCTTGGCGTGAAGTGCTTCACAGAAGAAAAAATCACAAACATGTCTTCTGAGAGGACGCAAAATTCAGCTGTACCTGTTGGAGCGACACTGACCTTTTGCAAAGTCACCAATGGGCCAACCCTTGTGTCTTTAGCAGCTCCTCAGAAGTGTGTTTTGAGGAGAGACAGCCTCTCCGCTTCTGAGGACAGTGTCTGGATACAGCTTCCAGTCTTCCCATGAAGGAGACATCCGTTCTGTACATAGCCCATCATGCAGATCTTCCTTAGGACGTGCCCATCAAGAGCGAGACAGCATGGCTTCCTGTGCTGTCAAGACAGAGACCACTTGTTTCCAGTGGATTAAAAACCCAATCGTGGAGGAAATGGGGTTGTTGGCATTATGCAAAAAATAACAGACACATGTCAAGAAAAACAAGAGCAGAGAATATAGTTGGGCCTCCTGATCACTGCGTGCAAAAAAAGGTCATTTTCAAGAGTGAGGACCCCCCCACCTCCCTCTATCTGCCCTCTTGGAGATTTTTTTTAATCACTGCTTGTTTTTATTTTAACCTCTGCTTCTTGGATCTTCATGCAACTATGTAGCAAGTAACAGTATAGCATCCCAGCAGCTGAGGTACCTAACAGAGCCCAACTGGAAGGAGCCACGTGGTCCAACAAGCGTTCATGTGAAAGATTAACGCCTTTGGGTGTAAACAATAACTGAAGTTCATTGGGATCTGTTCTGAAAAGACAAGGTGCCTGTCTATGCATCAACAAAGAAATGTCACACCGTGATTCATCCCAGAATTCCCAAGTATCCTGAAGGCATATTGCCTTTTTACAAGCATACTTTTATAAACAAAGGGGTTTCCAAATAGCAGAAGAAGGGTCTGGACAGAGGTATTTCCTGTGGAGCTCAGATGTTACAGCTTACACGGTGCTTCCTTTATAATCACAGCAGAACTTGCAGGTTGTGTCTCTGGTCTGGGTATGCTCTGTTGAATGCAACTCTTAGACAGGCATCACAAATACCTACTTTGGATTATATCACTAATACTTTCCTTTGTTAGCTACTGCTTAGCAAGCTCCTTTCTGATTGGTGCCTTCTTCCTTTACATCGATTACCCCTTTAATAGCTGTTTGCTTCTTTCTGGGAACAAATCTTATGTTTTCAAAATGACTTTTCACAGCCAGTTCATTTTAAGACTTAGTTCTCTAGGGGAAGAAGTCCAGATCTCGGGTGTGCCCCTTGCCCCTAGAGCCTACCACCCAAACCCAGATCTGCATATTTAAAATTCAACTGAACATTAAAGCCATTGCAGAAGCTTTCCAAATGGGCAAATATTTGCCTCAATTATTCTATTTACAATTCCAAAAATATTTCTTGTGTTGAAGTCTGTGTACAAGAAGTGGCTCCAAAACCATTTTTAAGGGAGTTTTGACATCAATGAAACGTTATGCTGGCAGGCCGAGTGAAGTGCTTGATTAATAAAGAGTCTCAGTGTTTTCAAACACATATTCCAAGCAGCCTCATTTGAAGAAAACCGCAAGCGGAGAATGCTTTGCCGCTCAGTCACAAGGGGGCTGTGTATTTCAGTCCCGCTTACACAGTCCGCTTACTTTGGAGCTCAGATAGGAAAGAAACAGGGCCAGCAGAAATAAGGCTACATTCAGTGACCCTACCCTTCCATCCATTGGCCTGATGGGAGAACGTTTCACCCCCTTTTGCCACTGTTTTCTTGGTTTTTAACCTTTAAATACTTAATAAAAAGACCATCCTGAGAGAGGGGAAGGGGTAACTTAGGATCTCATTGTGCTAGCGCATGTGGATCTTGCAATTCCTAACTTCAGAATTTCCAGGCAGCAGTGTTGGCCTGCTACACAGAAACGTAATTGAGCATGTTCATGTTAATTACTTTGAAGTGCTTTCCTCTTTTCCAGTGCTTTACAAAAATACAGCAACTTAAATTGGGTCATTATTTCATATGTCTAAGATTCTACTCAGCTACTTAGGGGAGCTGTGAAAATGGAGTCAGAAGAATTCATTTAAAACAGTCCCAATAGTTCCCCAATAAAGAAGAAGAGCTGATTTAAAAAGGAAAGACTTAAATGAAAGAACGTGCTGGCCATATAATTATAAAAACCTGGATTGTAATGATGATTTAAGAAGTCACAAAGATCATTGTTAAATCTCCATTTTACATCATTAATTTATGTTGGTGCTAGAACTGTGTGAAATTTTACTCACTAATGCATCTCATGCCATTCAAATGTCCCACAAAATTTAGGACCATTATATCCACGAACCACAGAGGAGCTCATGTGAAGCCTGTAGCTAATTAAGAAGACAGAAGCTATGTAGATTATTCAACTATTATTAATTCATTCAACTCTACAAGTTATTAACTATATCCTAAAATGCAATATGGTTTTATAAATCCAGAAATGGATCAGGGCCTAGCAAGAATTTACAAGCAAGATAGAAAAGAAGAACCAAGTCAACCAGTTGATTTCTCACAAGATGTTTCCCTAGTTTTGATTTGCATCACCTTATATTGTACTATACCAATCAAGTCTTTTCTTCACCCTTTTTCTCTACTCATGTCATTAATGAACTATTCCACTTGTTCCATTTTGTATTTACATGGAATAACATCTTTCTATTCTTGCATTACAAAACCATTTTTAAACATGGAGTTTAAAAAAAACTTCTCTTTATTTTCTCCCCAATGCTGAATTGGGAATCCAGATAGGCAGTACTCTATACAAGACTCTTACATGCCCCATGGTTTCAACTGGGATGATTCTGTGAAGGGACTACCTGTGAAGGATAGGTTGCTTGCCTTTTAGGATGTTGCATAGGCTACAAATGACAGATCCAAGATCACTGACCTCAACTTTGGAGCACTGAAGCCAAATGTCAGCAGCAATGCCTATAACCCCTCTTCTAAGTTTTTTTTTGCCTGTGGCTTCTCTCCACAGCAAGAGATATGGGGTTCCCCTCCAAGAAAAAACTGAAATATATAATTCTTTTAAGACCTATACTTAGAAGTCCCAGAATTCCATTCATGCCCCACTATAAGAATTCTAGGCAAGCCATAAGACTAGAAGGATTGAAATTATGACCAAATAGATTCTACTTTTGCATGAGAGAAACAGTCTGACTAGCCAGGAATGGGAAGAATTATTGGTAACTACATTTTAGCAATCCGTTACATCAACCACTTTCCTAGTCAAATACCTTCAATGGTTTTATCATTATATAAACAGTAACTTCAAAAAAGCACCTTTCGGATGTTTTGAACATGTTTGGTGATATGACCTTAACTTTCTAACCATCACTATCAGTATAGTTTATTCCATCAAACTCATGTATCCATTATTCCATCAAAACATGACCTCTTGCCTGAAGAGTGGCCTTTGACTCTTGGTTATCATTTCTTCATGCCTGCTTCATTTACCACATATTGGTCAGATAATGACTCCACTACACATGCTTTTGACAGTGTGACCATTCTGTCTATTTTCATCAACATCCTTAGTACTTTCTGCATGCATTTCACCGAAATAGCAATGTGCTTAAACTTTCTCTAGAGGGGTACGTGCCGAGCCATGTGTCTTGTTTTTCTGGACAACCTGGAGAGGAAAATGGAGGGATGAGTCAGGAATGGAGTGGTATAACCAGAACAAGATATTCCCCAAACTCAACTCGTTAAATCTTGGATGGTAGATAGGGTGTAGTCACAGAGAATTTCTGAGAAGGCCCTGTGTGTATGAAGACTTCTTTGAGCCTCTCACTTCTTCAGGGAATTGTGTGGTCATCGGCTGATGGCCACTGTGGTCAGCTGAAAGTACACCCAGAGCCACACACATGTATGATGGACCGCCAAGGATGAGTGAGAGCAGCACCATTGTCGAAAGAAGCTGAATAAAAAATGTGTCTCATTCTTAAGGCTTCAAATGCTCCTTTGTGGATGGCATACCCTAAACCTCCCGAAGGCACTAATGCAAAGATCAGAGAACACAGCCCACAACACAACAGCTAGTTAGCATCACATATTAGTTACACACATCACCAGTCTTTACTTTGACTTATAAAATGGATATAAAAACACTGAGTATCATTGCTAGAATTGCATGAGATTGAATACGGACAATATTCTCCCCAGTGATGAGGGATTTTATGTGTCCATGTTAATCATTCTTTTACAACACACTGATTATGTACTTCTAATTCTCAAAATTATGAAAGAATAAGTCCCATCGTTTTAAGCTAGTTTATAATGTCCACAGAAAGCTAATACAGATTTTAGTACCAGGAAATAGGTGCTAGTGAAATAGATCCCTGAGTTGATGTCAGACTCAGGAAAAGGAAGATATTGTATATGCATTCTGAAATGGAAGCTTGGAAAAGAATCTAGGTTGCCTTAAGGATATTGTCAATAGAAATATGAGCACTACTTACAGCTACCAAACCTGGGGATTCAGAAAGAAATAAAGGTGATATAGTTACCAAACAGCTCTCCAAGCAAAGCATCAAAGATATAAAAATGTAGCCTGGTTTCTTCTTGCCACTTACGATGAAACACAGAATACAGAGATCATTTGAGGGGAGACTGCTGAACAAAGAGAAACAACTCACAAAGACCACCGATCCCCAAGGCAGCGTGGAGCTTTTCATCTTAGGGAGACACTGGCGAGAGGATGGGCATGGTGCCAGAAAGCCGTGAGGATTGGGAAACTTGACAGAGGTCAGGCTAAAGCAGAGGCCGGTGGTAAAGCTCTGCTGAGACAGAGAAGATTGGAGGAGACTGTAAAAAGTGAACTCAAGGTTCCAAGGGCCTTATTTGAAAGAACAGCTATTGCCCAGTGATTGTGAGAAGAGCCGAGGGTAAAGGCTGAAGCGGATGGTCACATGTTTCGGCATCATCTCTAGCAATTAATTAAAAAATTAATTTATTTATTTATTTATTTAGTGTGTGTGTGTGTGTGTGTGTGTGTGTGTGTGTGTGTGTGTGTGTATCAGAGGGTATTGTGTGTTCTTGTGGAGGACCAAGAGTGACTTCAGGAAACATTCTGGATTGCTTCTACCTCCTCCTTGCTTCACTCGGATTTCCCAGGCTCTGCCCACCAGGGCGGGAAGTGCAGGCAGGCCCCCACCATTTCTGCTTGGCAATTATTACCAGGAACCTGGGATCCGAAATCAGGACCTTCTGTTTTTGAGACAGAGTCTTAACCCCTGAGCCATCTCTCTAGTCCGACACCATTAACTTTTTCAATGTGTGTACAAAGGAGTATCTGAGTGGGTGTGCACCTGTGGGGGCCCTAAGGTGACATCAGAAATCATCTGGGTTTGTTCTGCCTTGTTGCTTTGATCTGGGGTGTCCCAAGCCCACCTTCAAGGGTCAGGGGTGCAGACCACTGCTGTTTTCACCCAGCATTTACCAGCGGTCTGAGGAACTCAGATCTTCTTCCTGCAAAGCAAAAGCTTTAATACTTGAGTCATATTTTCAGACCACTCTTTTAAATTTTTCTACTGCTTGACATTCAAAAATAAATGCTAGTTTATCACACGGAATAAAGCATATGATTATTTATAACAATATATATTCAGTATAATAAATGCGTACTATTTAGACACATTGTATGTACTATCTATAATTAATATTATTCTAAATACAATGTACATTCTCATTTTATCATGTTTTTCCTTACAGAAAATAGCCTCAGAGGGGCTAATTAAGTGGACTAACATACATAGCTAGTGGAAGGCACATTACAATATAAAATGATAGCTCATTCATACCAAAGTGTGTATGCTATGTAATGATTAGATTGTTCTAATACCTTAAAATATTTCTTCACAAAAGTTCTCTCAAGACAGATATGGTGGCGTATACTTAGGAGAGTCTGAGGCAGAATGGTCATGAGTTCAAGGTCATGTGGAGTATATAGGGAACTATCTGAAACACAAAAGCACTAAAGAAGAGAAGGGGAGGAGATGGGACTGGGAATTAAGACGTGAAAAATAGTAAATTGACTGTATTCATGTATAAAACTCTAAGATAATTTTATAAATTAAAAAATTACCTCAGAAGCCTGACTTGCCTTTCTAGCAATATTCCCTTGACTTCACTTGTCCATTTTCCATTTCTCCACAAACAGCTCTCCTCACAACCTTCGATGGTCATCCTCTCTGGTTCCTCCATTCACCACTGTTCCACTCACCACTTATCAGGCACGTTGCTTGTGGACCAATGGAAGCCCCACATGTTGTTACCTTTATCAGAATCAGGTGCGTCTCACTGTTATGAGCCTGATGTCAGAACTGTATGAAAATAATTGGGACCCAATCGACCACAGAAATGGCTTGTCACTTGGTTATCATGCTACTAAGTGCCTTGGCAACTTGCTGATGCCCTGCATGCCTCAGTTTACTCAAATCCAAATAAGGACATGTATCCATAGCATCTGGATCAACTTTTAGAGCCTATAATTCCAAGTTCATAAAAAGGACATTGAGAGGGAGAAATCTTGGCTGTCGGCCCCAGGGAAATAATAATTAAAATATCACTTTGCAAAAGGAATGAGTTTTAACAGCACCAAGCCTGTCTCCGCCTGAAGTTGGCAGCCTCTCCAGGTCTGAGCTCCCTGTTGGACTGTAAATTATTCAGGGACATAGGCTAATTGACAGAGTCGACAGGAGAGGGACCCAAATCGTCCCAGGCTTGAGAGCGAGACTTCAGTGAGGGGATTAGCAGAACTGGGAGGGATTAGGCTTGCAAAAAGGGTGGCTGAAGAAATCCACCCCTCTCCCCCAACAAGCTCATAAAAACACAGGTCAGAGCTCAGCACTCTTGGGGACCCGCATGGGCAGAATGAGCACTAGCATGCTGGGGTGGCATGAGGAATATTACAGCAAATGTCTAGGAAAGTTCTAGGCCCTGAGGAGCAGGCAGACTGGAGGCCAGACCATCAGGACAAATGGCCATCATATTACAGAGAACATCCATGGAGGAAAGCAAATCTGCATGTCTCTTGGGGAGAAGTTGCAAAGGTGGGGTTGAACTCTAAGAATGTCAGTAATCCAAACAAATGGATTTTCGACTTCAGAGCAGATCATAGTCTAAGGCCTTTCGCATGGCAGGACCAGCTGGGATGAGGCTCTAAGGTAGAGATGGACAGAGAGTCAGATGGAGAGAGTTTCGTGACTGCGGTTTTTGCATTTGCATAAATCGAGTTCAAAACTTGCTTCTGCTCCCCATGAATAAACATGGTGTGGTTTCCTTGTGGGATTCAGTTTCTTGGACTATAAAATATGGAGTACAGTGACCAGTACATACATGCTGATATGAAGACCAAACCAACATGGCCTGTTCCCTGGTTTCACAGAACAATGCTTATGAGGAAGAAGCAGGGCAGGGGCTGCTCCTGGGAAAGGCAAGACCTCAGCTCATTTTCGGGGCTTGTCCTTCACCTTGAAGAGTGACCTGCCTAGGATTCTATTCAGCTGTTGACCATGTGACCTTTACTAAGCATTCAGCATCAGAAGGAAACCTTTGGAGATGCTTTGAAGATAAAGACTGGAAAAACAAGAGGGTTTCTGAACTGCTCACACATGGGAGTGAGGGAAGGTTCCTGAGATGGAGTTTGGTGACATCCAGAGGATAAGGTTTGCTGTCTGTGGCAGGTGCTGTCAGACGCAGACCCAATGGGGCGCTCCTTCAGCCCATTTCTCCACCAGTCTCGTGACGTTAAACCCCGCCTCTCGTGCCTGTCTCACCTCATTGCCTTAGAAAAGGGTCTTTGCTGAGTGGATGTTTATGGGAGCCATACAGAAACAACCCAGAAAGTCAGATACCCCAAAAGTTAAGTCTCACCCAACAAAAGGCATGCATGAGTCAACGCGTGAATGTTCTGTTTCCTGGAGGTACAAAGTCTGGGATGCAGTCACTCTTATTTTAGGGGGACCAGGGAAGCAATCTTCACTACCACTGAAAGGATACCCCTTCCACGAACTCCTTCCCCAATTCACCTTCCCCCCAACCTCACGCCTGCTCCCTGAGACAACACTTCCCACTCGCCTGCTCTTTGGAATCCACACAAAGCCACATCCTTCTTGTCACAGGAAGTGCTGACAAAGGCGGTAGCTGCAAACAGCAGTGGTCGTTTGCGATCCCGTTTGAGGTACGGCAGGACTGGGCTCTCTTTTCTTAAGAGTTACGGGTTAGTTTTGGTATCACTGGACTATCTTTGCTTTGGGGAAAGATCACAGCAATTCTCACAGAAACAGAGGTTGTACAGATTAGAAACCACGGCTGCCCCTGCCCAAAGAAGCTTTTTCTCCTAAGAAGTACAGTGTGCGCCAGCAAGCTGCCTCAAAGTCAGAGCTGCTTTCCACCATGATTGATGACCTGAGTTCCGTTCTTGGAGCTGATGCGGCCAAAGGGGAGAACAGACACCCACGATATGTCCTCTGAGCGCCACATAGGTGCCATGACACTCACACCCATACCCACACACACGATAAGTAAACAAATGCAAAGCGTAAAAGTGTTCAAGACGTGTAGCAACGGTGACAGGCGTCCCCTCTCTACACTGCCATCTACTTTTCATTAAGCGTCACTTTCCCTAAAATGTTTAAATCTCATCATAGTGGTCAAAAGCCAGCCTGCATCCCTCCCTCTCCATAGCCCAGGTTACATTCTAGTGCTTTAACCACACTTTTCCTAGCTCAACTGCTATAGAGTCTCCCTTCAAAGGACATACGGAACAATGGGAACTCTTAATGAACACTCACTGAGTCACGAGCACCTCCTGTTCATGAATCTTCTCTTCCTGGGCAAAGTAACAGACACAAAACCCCACCACCAGACGGCAGCTTACTGTCTGTGGTACAGGTGTTTTTGTTGCAAGGGAGACAAGACATCTAGATTGTTTTATCTTCGTCTAGCGTGCATAAAGGCCAGCGAATAAATGGAGTAAAGAAGAACTATTCCAGTGAAAAACTGATCTTTGTCATAATTACGAAAGCTGAAATATCCGACTACTTGCTGCCTACAAACCATAAACCCAGAGAAACTGGAGATGTGATTCAAACGCCTGAGATCTGCAGAATTAAGATGTCAATTGCAAGACAGAGCTGAAGGTTGGGAACCAGGTAGCCTGAGATCAGAAGATCAAATACAAGCTTCATTTGTCAAGTGGAGTCACTCGGTTTTTCCTCAGATCATTGGTCTCTCCGTGCCTTGGCTAATGCCCACCCACATCAGGGCGGAACTCTATCTGACTCCCTTCGCCTGTCCACTAATTCAAATACTGACCTCTTCTGGAAACATCCTCACCGATATTCCCAGAAATAACATTTGCACAGACACCTGAGCACTCTGCGATCTGGTCAGATTAACATGTAAAGTGAACATCCTCATCATTGTATTAATTGGAAGAAAAATGTATTGTCAGACTTCTCCACAGACTTGGGGAGCTTTTGAGCTTTGTTCTAGAAAGCTGGCCACATGCTACGAAGAATGTTAAACCCAATGCTCGGAGCCCACCTGGCAAAAGGAGAGAACTGACTCTCAGAAGTTGTCCTCTAAGCCACATGCACCGTGGCACATATGTACCTCGCCCTGTCATAAATCTAAATAAATAAATAAAATGTAAATAATCTGAGACTATGCAGATGGCTCAGTAGGAGGTAAAACAGTTGCCACACAAATGTGGAAGAGGATTCAGGTTCCCAGACCCCACGTAAGCACTCGACAGTATTACAAGCCATATGCACCTATGGCAAGTAGGAGACAGAGACTCAAGAATCACCATGAGGTTCACAATCATCCAGCCTGGCCTTCACATCATTAAAGAGACCCAGCTTCAACAAGGTGGAAAGGACTGAACAATGCCTGATGGTTGTCTTCTTCCACTACTTGGGAACTGCAGCATTCACACAAACATGCACATCAAACACACACACTCACACACATGCCTGTATGCACATGCAATGACACTGGAATACTGGAGAAAAGCATGCGTCCCGGGGAACATTATTAGTGGCAGCCCACGCATGTTTCCATTTCAATCATTACGTTCTTTCCTTTAATGTTTTGGAATAATAGAACCACCCAGTTCATTAAAAATGAACGTGGACTTTGAGCCACAAAATAGGATACTTATTATGTTCCTCATAACTTCTGTGAAGAAGAAAATAAAAAGTCTTACCCTGAAAACATTATGAAAGATACCAATTATCTCAGCAAGTTTTGCTAAGCCTGAAGCTTAGTGAATGTGTTTGGGGAACTATTTTAGCATATAAGTGACATGCTTTACTTACATTGGTTTCTGTGTAATCTCAAAACGTACTAGTTGCAAATATGCTTGACAAATTAAGGTGTTCCCTAGAGGTTTCCAAGGTTTGTAACTCTTCAATGGAGTCACATGACACCTGTCAGAGCTGCGTCCATCCTCAGGGATTAATTAAGCTCGGAGAAATGGTGACACAGCTTGGGAACAAATAGTTCTGGTTTTTCTTTACACTGATCTTCTTTTCATTCAAATACTTATGTTCCCATCTCCTGTGGCTGCATAATTCACTACTTTGTGATTTGAGATACACTTGACCAGAGAAAAAGTTTAGGCAATACTGCTAATGCGAGAGGAAGGTTTGGAGGAAGACAGCACACCACGGAATATTCTAGTGGCCTATATGTTTTTCCTCATTTTTTTTCTCTAAATGAAATGGAGACAAACTCTGGGAAGGAAAAAGTGCTTTTGCATTCCGTATGTAGAATGCAGACAACCATGCACAGCAGACCCGTCTTGGGTGAAGGATGAGAGAGTGTAGCTAAAGCCTCTTCACAGCTGTGAATACTTTGTTGTTCCTCCAAATGCCATTAAAGGTCCATTGTGGTGAAACCAATCTACTAGCTGATTAGAGTCGGGCAGTTTTGTAAAATTAGTCATGTAATTTGCTGTTCTAAGAGTGTTTTAGACTCACAAAAGCCTTGTGAAACAAAATGGGCATTTCCATCTTCACCGTGCCGTGGAATAAAGAGAGTCTTCAGCGCAAGGAAGAACAAAGTCTCCGCGTGTTTGGATCTAAGTGGCTTTTAATTTATTTATTTCTCCTAGTTTTACAACCACAGTGAGTAACAATTCCTGCCCCTTCCTTCCTCTTCCTTCATCAATCCATCCCACTCCCTCCCACTCTCCTGTCTGTCTGCATCTGTGATTCCCGGGGTTCCCTCTGCATCATCTGCTCTGAATGGGGTTCAGGCCTCTGTGGGAGAGACCAAGTGGTGTTCTTTGGGCAGACCCTCTGAAAGGGGCACTCCCTTTGACTTACTACTTGAAATGATTTCTCCTGAGATTCTCTCGGCCTGATGATTTTTCAGCTGTCGTGCAGGTCCGATAAAAACAATCTCATTGCAGTGAGTTCCTGGATACACCAGGCCCACCTTGACTGGAACGTCTTGTCCAGCAGTGCACCTTCCCATCTTGTGGCTCTTACAGTCTAACCACCCCCTCTTCTGCAAAGTTCCCTGAGCCTTCACGTGGGGAGAGAGTTGGTTGGCCTGATTTTGGGTGAACCTTGCAAGATCTTGGATACTTTGCATTCTGATTGGCTGCTGTTGTCTGATTCATTGTTCTTCCACTGTAATTGTTTGCATCCTGTCTAGGTGTTGAGATCCTTACTTATCCACAGATAAGAAACTTGCAAAAAAAAAAGTCCTTCATAGAAGAAAGGATTAAAGGAGAGGAAAGAGCAATAGGACATAGTAGAGAGTAGGGCTGCCTTCCAGGTAACCAACCACCGGCTTACTGACCCCTAACCACCCCCACCTTCCATGACAGGGAATACATATGTGGCACTGTAAACCAGTCTAAATAATGGAGACAGGGAGAACACTGACAGTAGACAGGATCAGATGTCTCAATGTATATGGGTTCTCTTAACAGCAGCCTTATTTATCTGTTTCACTGTCCACACTCTCTTGGGGTCTTCTTTCCTCTACCCCACAAGTTATGTTCCTTACATTACAATGGATATTATAGATTTACCCTTGAATGTGTCATTATGAGGGCTTAGTACTAGGTTCCACTTATAAGGGAGAACATGTGACATCTGTCTCTCTGTGTCTGAGATACTTTGTTAAGTATAACTTCTTCTAACTTGGTCCATTTACCAGCAAATTTCATTAATTAACTTTTTAATAGCTGCACAGTATTCCATGATATATGTATCATATTTTCACTATCCATTCATCAACAGTTGGGCATTTAGGTTGATTGCATGACTGTGCTATTGTGAAGAGTGCCACAATGAACGTGGACGTACACTTGTCTTTATAATAACACGTAACAGTCTTTGGGAATATTCCCAGTGGTGGTGTAGCAGGACCATAGGGCATTTCAGTTTTTAACTTTCATAGAAACTTCCATACTAATCTCCATAGTGGTTGTACACATATGCATTCCCTCCAGCAAAATATTAAGGTTCCTTTATTGATCTAAGTGGCTTTTGACCCTGCCACAAGGAGGGCTGGAGAATGGTGCTGTGTGAGCCTTCAGCAGATGAGGCTTGCTGGCGAAGGAACCTAGACAGATTGACAGGTTCCAGACCGGTGACAGACCTTGTTCTGCCCCCCCCCACACACACATACATACACATATGTGTGCATCCACACAACAAAGAACTGGCAGTGGGTCACAGACAAAAAGGTATCGCAGACCTAAAACTGTAAGTCACTGACTTGCCCACTAGATTGTAAACCAGTAATTCATGAGGCCTCTGTGGATTACATCCAGCTGGTCTCTCTAGCCCTTAGAAAAGACCCTTATACATTCCAGGCCCTTCATGTATACCTGTGGAATGAATAAGTGCTCCAAGGCTCATCTGTATGGCCAACCAGGGCAGGGCAACATTTCATTGGTGTTTTAGAAAACTGAAAGCCATCTGTATTCCTAAGGGATTCACAAATATAAGGTGTTAAGATCATACTTCTTTTGATCTGCTTCTATGGAGATTTTCTATAGGTCATTCAATAGAATGGATGAACTCAAGAAAGTAAGAGCTTTTAAGACTACAAACAAGGAACTGACAAAATTTAAAGTGGACTCATCAAGGATGCTAACATTTTTGGATAAACCCTAAGACACACTAAGCATCGCTAACAGTTTTTAGGTGGAGAATTGACATAGCCAGATAAGCTAACCAGACAAGAGGTAGCAGAGACATCTAAAGGTGTAAGTGCAGAACTGGGAAATGGCTCAGATCCCCACCATTGTCACCGAAGTGACAGTGAATGTCAGAAGCGCAGGCAAGCAGAAGCCCTGGCTCAGCTCCACCTCCAGGTTCAACTTTCTCCTTGAAGCCACGGAGTTCCTCTGGTAACTGATACTAGCCACACCCAGCAGGCACCGAACTCCAGTGACACCTGTGTTCCAAGCATGCAAGGTCTCCAAAGCACATCCCTACATATGTAAGTTCAAAAGGAGACGGGCTAGAGGTATCTGAAAATTGAAAGTGCTTGCAAGAAATAGAAGAGACCAGAGGACTAAGTTCAGGGTCCTAATCTAATGGAAGCCAATAGTTCTCAGAGATCTTACCTCTTTTTCTCCTCAAATCCCTGGTCTCTTTTGCTGTAAGCTCCTTTTCTTTGTCTGCTTGATCTAAACACTTTGTGTTTTCCTATCAGATTTTAATTGTGTGTTATATAATACAGTTGTTTCTGCCTTGAGGGACACAGTTATTGGTCTCTAATTATGACCAGAAGAATAGATAATTCATCTTAGAAAGTATTAATAGCCAAAAATTCACAAAGATCTCCAGAAACAAGTAATTTGATCTATGCAACAAACAACTCGTATAGACATTTCCAAGAGAAGAAACCAAATGGACAACAAATAAATTAAAAAGACACAAAATCGGGCTGGAGAGGTGGCTCAGGGGTTAAGCCTCCGCCTTGCAGGCGGAAGATCCTGAGTTCGGATCCCAGATCCCACGTATAGACGCCGGGCAGAAACGGGGCGGCCTGTGCTTCTGGTCCTGGTGGGCGGAGCCTGTGAATCCCGGGGCAGAAGGAGGTGGAGGCGTTCATGGTGGTTCGCGAATTCGTCCGTGGTTCTACACACACACACACACACGCACACACACACACACACACACACACATACACACACGCGCGCGCACGCGCACATACACACGCACATGCGCACAGTTGAATAAATAATAATAATAATAATAATTTTTTAAAAAAAGACACAAAATCATAAGCTTGATCTCAACAACCATCATCAAAATGGAAATTAAAGCCATAATGAAATCCCACAGCACAGTAGTCAAAATGACTATCTTCAAGAGTAGGGTTATAGAAAATAAGGGACTCATGCACCTTTGCTGGGAGCGTTGACTACTATAGTTAATAAAGAAAAGTATGGGGGGCTGGAGAGGTGGCTCAGGGGTTAAACCTCTGCTGTGCAGGCGGAAGATCCTGAATTTGGATCCTAGACCCCATGTATAGACACCGGAGGAACCGGAGGGGAGGGGGTAGCCTGAGGTCTGGTCCTGGTAGGGCGGAGCCCGTGAATCCCAGGGCAGAGTAAACAAGGAGGATGTAGAGGTTCCCGAATTCGCCTGTGGTTCTACACACACACACACACACACACACACACACACACACGCACATGCACATACGTGCACACACGCACAATTGAATAAATAAAAAGAAAGAAAAAAAACTCCAAAAAAAAAAAAAAGAGTATGGAACCTCCTTAAAGAGTCAAAAAATAAATGTTCAGAAAGTTCATGCTTTGTAGTCTCTGGGCATATAACCAAAGGAAGTAAAATTAACATACTAGAGAAGTCAATAAGCCTGTAATTATTGTGACAATGTCATGGTGTGAAGTGTCCCCCTATGTCTCATGTGTTGGGAAAGGTCATGGCATCTTCGAGTGGTGGAGCCTTGCTGGAGGAAGGCAGTTACAGGAGGTGGGCCTTGAGGTGGTGAGTCCCACTCTACCTCCTGGAGAAGTCTGCTTTTGCAGCAGGTAGTCATGCAGCTCTCAGCCGACGGGTGTGACATAGCCTATCTCTATCTTGTACCGCCTACCATGCATTTTCCGCCATGAAAAACTATTTCTTCCCTCTGGAACCATAAACTGAAGAAACCTCCCTTTCTCCCTTAAGTTGCTTGACTTTGAATGCTTTTTCACAGCATCAGAAAAGAGTAACTAGAATAGACACTATCACAGTAACTTATATCATCCTAGCTGACTTGAGCACGAATGGACAACTTGTACTAGCCATAGACAATGGAATGTTATTTAAATATAAAATAAAACAAAATTGAATTGGATACAGCAAAATTGATGAAGCTGGAAATCATCATGTTAAGTGAAATAAGCCAGATAGAGGAAAACGAACATTGTACAACCTTTCTCACAGGTGAATGCTTAAAAGTGTCAATTTGAGACAGATGCCTTCACACATACCTTAGCTCCTGGGCATCATCTCCCATCCCAAGGTGCAGAACTTAGTGTAAGAGGGCATTAAGAATTCAAACACCTGAGAACGGAGAGAGGTATACCAGGCAACCTAGTTACAACAGGGCTGCTGCTCTGAAGAACTCTCTGTAGCAATATGGACTCCCACAAGACGCCCACAATATTTGGCCTGTCCATGTTTTGAATGGAGAGACATGACACCTCCCTGGGAAACGTTCTCCAAGGTCAGGTATTGGCAGAATGTAGCAGAACCCAAGATAGACTCAGGCCTGAGGAGTCTATACTCATTCTCTTCTGCTGGGCACTGTGAGGAGAAGCCAACACCTTCACATTTGTTGTTTCTTCCTGTTGTTTTTACTTGCTAAGTCTTTACTAGCAAACAGAGCCTCAAAAATAGTTCAAAGATCACAGTGTTTATTAAGATCATTAAATTCAAAGTTGAACTTTATAAACAAGAACTTTCTGAAGCTTCTTCCTGTGAAGGTTTAATGTCAGGTGTGAGAGCTAGCATGGGTGCAAATTGACTGACCTCTCCCCAAATCCACTTAACTGCCTGTGTGTGTGTGTGTGTGTGTGTGTGTGTGTGTGTGTGTGTGTGAGCTCTTTCTCAATTGGCCCTTTCTCAAATCCATTTACAGGGACCGTATTTGGAAAAAGGATATTTAAATGTGGTAAAATTAAGATTAGATCATGAGAGAAGGTCCCATTCCATCTAATTGGCTTTACCAAAAGAAAGAAAGCTGGATACAGTCACATGCAGAGGAAAAGTTAAATGAAGACATAAGATGGTTTTCTACAATACAAGAAGAAAGATCTACAGCCAACGTTTCCCAGAGCTAATCTTTCCAGTGCATAGATCTTGTACTTTCAACCCCCTGATTGGTTGTTAAACCTCTTATTTAAGCTCCCTAATATGTATGACTTTGGCATGGGAGCTCTGTAGAACTGAAAGAGAGAATATATAATGTTTACAACAACACAATTGCAAAGCTCCAAAATTTCTTAGTGTGTCTAGCAAGTAAACATATTTGGTATAGCTTTCTCTGGAGATTCAAAAAAACATTATATTGGCATTTCAACTGTGGCACTAGTAAGCCACAATTTTCAGGTTCCTTTAGGTCTTGCCAATATTACATTTTCATTAGAGCATAACACCAAATAGAACAGAAACATGGATATAAAAAGTAAAGTCGTCCCTTTACACCCCACCCCGCTCCGCCGGTCGGGACGCGCGCTTGCGCAGCCCAGCCTGGCCTCACCCCTCGCCCTAGGTAAATCTCCGCCCATGCACCACCCACCAGGACCCCAGGTCAGCACACAGGGACCCGGCTCCGACTCCCACCATCCAGCCGGAGCCACACGGGGCCGAGGGACAAGGAGGACCTCCCCCTGCGCCCGGGCCCCGCCCCAGCTGCCCTCGGGTTAAATAGCTCCACGCCGACGCCCACATCCTCCCTTTTCACCCCACCCCGCTCCACCGGTCGGGACGCGAACGGTCCAGCCGGGCCTGACCCCCCACCTAGGTAAGTCTCCGCCCACCAGGACCCCAGGCCAAATAATTCAGTTTAGTGAAATTGAGAGATCTTAAGAGTTAAAATGACAGTGCCAAAGTCGAAGTGCAAATCCATGAGAAGCAACACTCAAGTAAACAAATTTCCCACTGAAGAAATTAATTCCATAATGTTAGACTCCAACAAGAACAAACCCGCGGAAAAAGGCCAAGAAAGCCTCACCCAGGATAAAGACTTTCAAAATATGATCATTACCATGTTCAATACTATGAAAGAGGAAATCAGGGAGGAATTACATAATCGAATCAATCTCTTTGAAGAGGAACACAACAGACATCTGGAGGAGTTGAGAAAAACAGTGCAAAAAACAAAAAGTGGCATAGAGCAGTTAAAACAAACTCAAGCAGAGTTTAAAACTGAGCTAAAAGACAAGTTATCTTCAACCCAGAACGCCACAGAGACTCTTATCAACAGAACTAACCAAGCAGAAAACAGAATTTCAGACCTTGAAGATAAAGTGGGAGTACTAACCAGCTCAATGGAAGAGGTTGTTAAAGCCAAAAAGATACTTGAGAGAAATATCCAAGAGATATGGGACACCCTGAAAAAGCCTAACATGCGTATTCATGGAATACCAGAGCAAGAATCTCAAAATACCACCCCTGAGGAAATTTTCCAAATGATCATCAAGGAAAACTTTCCTCATCTAAAAAAAGAGAGGCCCATCCATATACAAGAGGCATTCTGCACCCCAAACAGATACGACCAAAACAGAAGCACGCCACGGCAAATAATAGTTAAAACACTCCACATTCAAGATAAAGAACTGGTGCTGAGAGCTTCAAGGGAGAAAAAACAAGTCACTTTTAAAGGTAAACCTATTAAAATAACAAATGACTTCTCAGTCGAAACAGTAAAAGCAAGAAGAGCTTGGAGAGACATACTTCAAGTATTGAATGAGCAAAAATGTCAAACCGGGCTGATTTGCCCTGCAAAACTATCAGTCATGATCAAGGGAGAAAGAAAAATCTTCCAGCACAAAGACAACTTGAAGGGATACATGTCCACCAAACCAGGCCTTCAAAAAATGCTAGAAATGATACTCAAGCGTGAAGAAAAAAACAGGCATATCCAGGAGAACAGAAGGCAAATATAACACCATTAAAAGCGAAGCAATATACTTATAAAAACTACTAAACATAATAAATGTCTGGAATTAACAATAGTTTCTCCATTATAACACTAAATGTTAATGGAATTAATTCACTGATCAAGAGACACAGATTACAAACTTGGATTAAAAATCACAATCCATCAATCTGCTGCCTGCAGGAAACCCATCTCACCACAAAAGATAGGCATGCTCTAAAAATAAAAGGCTGATCAACAATTCTATAAGCAAATGGAAACAGAAAACAGGCAGGGGTAGCCATTAGGCTATCAGACAAAGTGGACTTCAAACCAAAGAAAATTATAAGAGACACGGATGGATACTACATTTTAGTCACAGGTACAATTCACCAGGAAGACTTCACAATACTGAACATATATGCACCCAATACGGGCCCCTCCACATTCATTAAGAAAACCCTACAGCGTCTAAAGCAAGAAATCAACCCCCAAAAGATAATTCTTGGGGACTTCAACACCGCCCTCTCAACATGGGATAGATCAACAGGTCAAAAGCTTAACAGAGACATTTTGGAACTTAATCAGACCCTGAAAGAAATGGACCTTACAGATCTCTATCGAACTTTTCACCCACGCACCAAAGAATACACATTTTTCTCAGCAGCACACAGAACTTTCTCCAAAATAGATCACATATTGGGCCACAAAACGAATCTACACATGTACAAGAAAGTTGAAATTCTAACCTGTGCCCTATCAGACCACCACGGCTTAAAGCTGGACATCCACAACACATCAAACAAGAGAAAATACACTAACTCCTGGAAACTTAACAATATGATGCTGAATGAGAACTGGATTCAGGAAGAAATTAAAAAGGAAATTCAAGATTTCCTGAAAGTGAATGATAACGAAAATACAACTTACCAAAATCTCTGGGAAACAATGAAAGCTGTTCTAAGAGGTAAGTTCATAGCTCTTAATGCCTACATCAAAAAAATGGAAACATCAGAAATAAACAACTTAACAATGCAGCTTAAAGCTTTAGATAAACTAGAGCAATCTGATCCCAAAAGTAGTAGAAGAGAGGAGATTAGCAAAACAAGGGGAGAAATATCTGAAATCGAGATTAAGAAAACAATAGAAAAAATCAACCAGTCAAAAAGCTGGTTCTTTGAAAAAATCAATAAGATTGATACACCCCTAGCTAAATTAACCAAAAGCAGGAGAGAGAAAACCCAAATTAAAAAAATTAGAAATGAACATGGAGTTATCACTACTGATACCCAAGAAATCCAGAGAATTATAACATCATATTTCAAAAACTTATACTCTGTGAAGTTTGACAACACAAAAGAAATGGATGAATTTCTAAGTAAACACAACTTACCTAAATTGAATCAGGAAGTTGTGAATTATTTAAACACTCCTATGACATATAAGGAAATTGAAGAAGTAATCTCAAATCTTCCCACCAAAAAATGTCCTGGACCAGATGGATTCAGCACAGAGTTCTACCAGACATTTAAGGAGTTAATAACACCAATACTCTTTAAACTGTTCCATCAAATAGCAAAGGAAGGAACACTACCAAATTCCTTCTATGAAGCTAATATCGTTTTAATCCCAAAACCTAATAAAGATTCACTTAAAAAAGAAAACTATAGGCCGATCTCCCTGATAAACACAGATGCAAAGATTCTCAACAAAGTCTTAGCAAATCGGATTTAAAAACATATCAAAAAGATCATTCACGGGGACCAAGTAGGCTTCATCCCCGGCACACAAGGTTGGTTCAACATACGCGAATCAATAAATGTAATTCATCATGTAAACCAGTCCAAAGTCCAAGACCACATGATACTCTCCATAGATGCAGAAAAAGCTTTTGACAAGATCCAACAGCCTTTTATGATCAAAACGCTAGAGACAGTGGGAATGGAAGGAACCTTTATCAATATAATAAAATCTATATACAACAAGCCCACAGCAAGGATTATGCTCAATGGGGAACAATTGGAAGCATTCCCACTTCGATCATGAACTAGACAAGGCTGTCCACTCTCACCACTTCTATTCAATCTTGTACTTGAAGTCTTAGCTGAAGCCATAAGACAAGAAAGGGACAGAAGAGGGATTCAAATCGGCAAGGAAGAAGTCAAGCTATCCCTATTTGCAGATGACATGATCTTATACCTGAGTGATCCCAAAAACTCCACCAGGAAGCTCCTGGAACTAATTGAGAAGTTCAGCAGGGTGGCAGGATACAAAATAAATGTGCAAAAATCAGAGGCCTTCCTATATGCCCAGAATGAAAGAAGTGAAAAAGCCTTGAGAGAAACAATCCCATTCACTATAGCCCCTAAAAAAATGAAATACCTTGGTATAAACCTAACTAAGGAGGTAAAAGACTTTTACAATGAAAACTTTAAAACGCTAAAGAAAGAAATAGCAGAAGACACCAGAGGGTGGAAAGACCTCCCTTGTTCCTGGATTGGCAGAATCAACATCATAAAAATGACCATCCTACCAAAGGCAATATACAGATTCAATGCTATACCAATCAAAATCCCAAAGCAATTCTTCAAAGAAGTTGAGCAAACAATCTCAAAGTTCATATGGAGGCACAAAAGACCCAGGATAGCAAAGAGAATCCTGAGTAACAAAAACACAGCTGGAGGTATTGCCATACCAAACGTTAGTCTATACTACAAATCCATAGTTATAAAGACAGCCTAGTACTGGCTCCAAAATAGACACACAGATCAATGGATAAGGATTGAAGACCCAGATATAAGCCCACAAAATTATAGCCATTTGGTCTTTGACAAAGGGGCCCAAAGGATCCAATGGAAAAAGAACAGCATCTTCAACAAATGGTGCTGGAAAAACTGGATCTCCATATGCAGAAGATTAAAGTTGGACCCCTTCTTGTCACCATGTACAAGACTTCATTCCAAATGGATCAAGGACCTTGATATCAGGCCAGAGACTATAAAAACCATAGTTGAAAGGATAGGGAACTCCCTCGAGCTGATTGGGCTAGGCCAACATTTCCTAAACAGACATCCAATAGCACAGTCACTGCTACCAACTCTCAACAGTTGGGATCTTGTGAAATTAAAGAGCTTCTGTTCAGATAAAGAGATTATAATTCGAGCTCAAAGGCAACCCACAGAATGGGAGAAAATCTTAACTAACCACACATCTGATAGTACTCTGCTCTCCAGAGTGCACAAAGAACTTAGAAAACTAAACACCAAGGAAACCAATGGCCCAATTAAAAAATGGGCCCTGGAACTTAAAAGAAACTTTACCAGGGATGAAATTAAAATGTCTAACAAATATCTGAAAAAATGCTCCACTTCCTTAGCCATCAGGGAAATGCAAATCAAAACTTCCCTGAGATATCATCTCACCCCGGTAAGGATGGCAAAAATCCACAATACAAACAACAACAAATGTTGGAGAGGATGTGGATAGAGGGGAACTCTCCTACATTGCTGGTGGGAATGCAGGCTCATACAGCCACTCTGGGGAGCCGTCTGGAGATTCTTAAAGAAATTAAAGATTGAAATGCCATATGACCCTGCTCTTCCACTTTTGGGAATAACCCCCCAGGCAGCAGAGGTTCACCTCGATAGCACAAGCACAACCATGTTCATAGCAGCACTGTTTACAATAGCAAAGTCATGGAATCAGCCCAAATGTCCAACAGTTGACGAGTGGATAAGGAAACAGTGGTACATCTATACAATGGAGTACTACTCAGCCATCAAAAATGATGAATTACTGGAATTTGCCGGGAAATGGATGTCATTAGAAATAATTATATTAAGTGAAGTATCCCAGACCCAGAAAATTAAGCGCCATACGTACTCCCTAATAGGTGGCTCCTAGTACCAAACCCACCCAGCCCACCTAGAGACAGTAATTGCAAGGATTATGAACAGGAGGGATGGGGTAGGAGGGCCACACCAGAAACAAGGAGAGAAGAGACCATGTTAACAGGGAAAATAGGCATCCCCCAAGGACCCAAATAAGTAATGAGACATCTGATTAAGTTCACAGACTTTTGTTCCTGATCATTTACTACTGAGGGGGTATGATCTCCCAGAAGAGGAGGGCATATAGTCTGGCCAATAAAAAGTAACCATTTTGCAAATGGGTGATAGACCCCTCCCTCACTGTGGTTTCCCACTTTTATTACATCTACCTTTGAATGTGCTTTTATCACAAGACTCTAACAGCTTTTTGTCTCTGGCCAGGGGGTAACATACAATGCCCACCAGGATGGAAGGGCATTGCAGGAGCAGCAAAACTGCAAAAGAAAATCAACAAACCACAATCCAAAACTTCAAAGACTCTATATCAACCACCTAGAACTAGGCCAGCTTAGTCTCTCCCCACCTCGAAGCTCAGGGAAATTTGCGGAAGAGGGGGCGGTAAGAGTGTAAGAGCAAAAGGATGAGAGGAGCAATGATATGTAAGATACTCTATATTAGTTAGGGCTGAAGCAATCATAATTGGACTTTGCATGCCCTGCACATTGTTCAACCCACTGTTGACCTCACAAAGTCTAGCATCTGCTAAAGGCACCAAGATCCTTGGAGGCAAAGGATTGGCAGCCACAGCAGTGTTCCTATATCTAAGGGGAACACGGGAAAGGGTTTAGGGAAAGGCCACTGGGTCCTTGTATGTCATCGGAGAGGAGGGCCCAGAGGAAAATCAGACATGCACAAGAAAGGACTCTCTGGGAATTGGGGCGGGAGGCACTGGGGGATGGGGAAGAAGAGGAGTGGGGAGGGGGAGCAGGGGGTACGGGGGGAGGAGGAGGGAGGGAGGGAACTGGTGTACCTAATAAGTTTGTATGAGCTGAAATAAAAAAAAAATAAAATCGAAAAATCACTAACAGGACCTGAATCCATCCTTGAAACTTCCAAACTGAATTGAGATGGACACATTGGAAAACACTTGTCTTCTATGGACTGTGTTTGCATCTGTGAAAAGTAGGACCGTGAGGATGATCTCTTGAGTGACATTGCATGATCCAAACAGCGAATACCTGCATCCAAGTCCTGACTTGGCCACTGTCTAGCTGCATGATGTCAACAAGCCCCTTCATTTCCTTTTTTTTTTGTTTACTTTTGTAAAATGTAGCTAAGAATATTGAAAGCCCAGCGTACCTATGAAAACAGTGAAGTAATGAATGTGATATATCAGGCACATTGAACAATTCAAGTAGAAGTTGACTCCTTTCTTATTTCACTTCCAAAATGCTGTCTATAAACACTTGGATTGGATTAGAACATCTCAAACCCTAACATGGACTAACTTCTAAAGAACAAGCAAAAACTGCCAAGGGTGTCTTTATTCCTGCTGATACACATACACATGGAAAAATCACTTCCATCATCTTGCATTTTTATGTCTTAAAATGTATTTTGAAAGGCAAGAATGACGACCTTTGGACACAGCCATGCCATTCCAATGTATAATGTCATTTGGTGTTGAAATCACTTACCATGTAATATAATTTCTTCTGGCTTGAATGTCTTGGATACATCATAAGTGGTTTTATTTAGTTCAACAAGTTAGTTATAAGCATCTTTTAATTCTGGACCAATAATATTCTACTTTAAGAAGTTTCAAATGTTCCTGTGCTTTATGATTATAATACAATTTCAAAAAATGATTCCCAAATCTCTTACGAGGTAAGAAGAAAAATGAATTTAGTAAGGACAGACTAAAGATGCTATAGTTTATTGATGAAATATGAAGATCCAAGTGGGTTCTTAATACTAACAGTGAAATTTTTGAGTCTTTCTGATAGAATCCAAAGAGCACTGCATGTGTTCAGCAAGCAAACACATTTAATTAATTATTCATCTCTGTGCTATACCCCACCAAAGCAAGTTAAGGAAGGAAGGGTTCATGCTGCCTGGCTCCAAAATATTCTGTCATGCCAAGGAAATCATCCCAGCAGGAGTTCCAGGTTGCTAGTTACATTGTGGCCCCTGTCAGAAGCGGAGGGTGCTGGAAGCTAGCGCTCACCTCCCTCTCTCTCCTTTAGTCGGTCCACAACCCATGGAACTGTGCTGGCAAAAGTTTGGGTGGGTCCGCCTGCCTTGTTTGACCTCATCTTAAGACTCCTTACAAATATGCCCAGGGGTGGGTCTCCCGGTGATTCAGTGCCTTTCCAATTGAAAATCAGTCAGTCCCAACCATCGCATGCAAATTTTATTGCTTTCCCTTAGAACTGTTCTCTAGAACACACTGCTCCAAGCAACAGAGATGGGAGTGGAGTTCTCAATTGCAGTGGGAAATTAGAGATTAAACTATCCATTCTTAAGTATGCAAAAGGCATTTATTAATTGTCGGATTCTCAAAATAGTGCTTATAAGAGGGGCAAGTAACTTAATTATGCTGTCTTAGGCAAAGTTAATAAACTGGCTCTTGATCAAGTGTGTGATCTGTTTGAAATAAAGAATACAACAGCCCTCAGAATGAATAGGCTTTTACCACTGCTTTTGGTTGCCTATCAGAACATGATAGTAAGACCTATTTCTGATGATACCACACACATTGATCCCAGGACACAAAGAATACAAGCCAGAACTGATTTGGAAGCTTCTACGCAACTGGCCACCTTCCGTAGTGTCATAACATCCCGTGCAAGCTGCTTGGGAAGAGAACCAGAAACAATCTTATTCAAGTGTGAATTCAGCAAGCTAAGACAACCACCAACCTGGCAAGAGGTGACCATTGGCCCCACAATTGTATAAGGGTTATGGGGGCAGCCAGCTGCTCTCTGATTGAGCAAAGACCACTTTTCAGCTGGGAGCACGTGTCTGGTAATATAAACCAGATCACATCTCTGCAGATGGAGATCACAACAGCATGGAGGAAACAAACTATTATTGTTTGGTTAAAGTGTACGATCTAAAGCTGCCAACAAAACACTTATCACTATATTTATGGAAATGAATTGCTCTCAGACCTTGACCAAGAAGCTCTCTTCCATAATGGAAGGTGTTCAATACAGAACACGAGGACTATTGTAAATACAAAAAAAAAAATGACCGTGGAATCTTCAACCTTAAATTGGATATCTGAATTACCCCTTCCCATTCCTAGACTTGGGGAACATCATGGAAGAGTGAGCGATAAGGATGAAAGAGCTAGATAGTGGAGAGCACTGTGACCAGATAGCACCCTCTAGACACACAGGGCTGTTAGAGCCCTGACTCTACTGCAAGAGCTGTGTGCTCACCCTCGAGACGTGCAGCAACAGCTCACCATCCAAGGGATGAACACACGGGACACCTTCCCAAGAGACTATGAAAGGTTTATGGTGGAGGGGATGATAGCCCTTCTCTCAGGGTACTCAGCCGTATAAAGTCCACGTGCCACCAGGACACGACCATGTTCCAGTGCAGTAACCCAAATGGAAACCAGGGCATGAGGAGGAGGAAGAAGAAGGAAGAGGAGGAGGAGGAAGAGGAGGAGGAAGAGAAAGATTTTTTTTTTTTAAACTGGGAAAGGAAAAGGGAATGGATTTGGGTAATATGGGATAGAATGACTTAAAGTCATTGTTTTTCAAATGTGATGGTACGTTGAAATAAGAAATTTAAAAGTAACTCCTTAAAGCTCGAGACAATCTAAACTCCAACAAAGGAAAACTGAGAAAAACACAGCAGGGCTTCCTTTCAAGGATGCATAGATAAACCACACAGAAATAATTTTATTATCCTTACAAATGAAATGGAAAATGAATATCAAATTATTATTTGACTTATGTGAGATCAGATAACTCGTCATGGAGTCCTGCAAACAATTCTTCCCATGCTTCAGGTGCAGAATGCTGCAGGAGGTGGACATGCCAGGAACCACTACAAAAGCAGAAGGAACACCCATCCCTAAGGGCAAGGAGGACTTCACTAAGAAAGAGTGTGTGAATCTTTTCTTTTTTCAGAAGAGAAAGTCAAGTATTTGTTTAAACCTGCAGTGAGAGAAGAACAGAATAAGAATGGGGAAGAGGACTTTCAACTGGAAAAAGTTGTTGGGGCATCTAGGCACTGCAGCTGAGGAGGATGGGTGGACTCTGCCATACAATGCCATATCATTCAAGTGTGTGATTCTTTGAAGCAGGAGCAAACGGTAGAGGGGCAATTGGATTAAGGTGAGGGAGAGACCCTGACTTCAGCAAAGGGAAAGAAGTGTGGCAGAACTAGGTATATCTGAAGAGCTGTGTGCTCACGTATCTGCTAAGCTCTCTCCACAGGTGGCGGCATTAGTGGATAATAAAGAAACACATCTCTTCTTCAGAAGATGGCACTGTGATTTGAGGAAGGGCCGCACAGGTAATCATCATATAAATTTCATGTCTCGAAGAAATAAACACATGCAACCCAGGAAATAAAATGGATGCTGGACTTCACCTGCATGCTGCCAATAAATTCACAACCAAAGAACTTAGAATAACAAGGGGGAAATTATCCTTTTCTGTAATCTTGATTACAGTTTTTAGTCCAGCTTGGCAGGAGAGTTCATACGAACACTAAGAGCCAAGAGAAAAGTAGTGCCATAGTTCTGTTCAACATAGACTGGGTCTTTCCACATCAGTCTTGCTTAGGGATTCCCTTAACTGCCAGATTTTCACAAATGTTCCCAGAGCTCAACCTTCAATTGTCAAGTTGACACCTATATCTCTAACTATCCTAATGGGCTAACTAGATAGTTCTAAGATACTTCTTTTATTTGGTGCAGTCAAAAATCGTGATGGAAAGTGTCTTTTGTCTGTGGCAGTTGAACCCAAATATTAAGAAGAATCTGACCATTGAGGAAATGGTGAAGAATTCAGGCAAAGGAAGCAAAAAGAGCAAGCGCTCAAAGTCGAGAACTAACTTGGAAAAGTCAAGAAATAGTCCACATAGCCAGGGCTTGTGGTTATGGGTCAAGATGAGAAGCAAGGTGATCAGAGGCATAGGAAGGGACTGAGCCATGGAAAACTTAAAACTGGTATATACTACAAAGATTCCGTGACAGAGAAGTTAGAGTAATAGAGCACAGAACATGAACACATGTCCGGGAGAACTGTATTTCGCAGACAAAAGCCACTTCTATTAGAGATTCTACAAGACTGATTGAGTCATTAGAACCTATGATTATACAGAGTTGGCACATTGCAGGTTCAGAACCAAATTATCTTGTCCTCTCTTTAGTCCCTTATTGCTGAATTGTGTAACTGACCTTTACTGTCAGGCAAAACATTCAGAAAACATTCTTAGCCTGACTCCAGCTTCCACCGAGCAAACACTAAGGATGTCTTAGGGTAACACCTGAGGCCTGTAGCTGAGTTTTCCTTGTTTTGTTGACTTGCCCACCTGCTGTGCCCACCAATGTCTTTGATAAATGCCTTGGTTTCTGTATTCCTTTTGCCCTTTAGCTCTAATTACTTGAAAACACATCCACTCTGGAAACATGTGACCAGAGCAACTTGAATCTGTGTCCTGGGTCCTGATCACTCATAATTGGCTCAAAGTAAACTAACCCTTGCTCTCTTTGAATTGACCTCTGGGTTGCACATCCACCTCTGCAGTGGAATTAAGAGCTTCGCCCAGTGAGATGGTTAGCTTTATGTGCCAGCCTAACCTGATGTGGAAAGGCCAAAGAGCTGGGTGGACACTGTTTCTAGACATGTCCGTGCAAGTGTTTCAGGAAAGCATGAGCACTTGGATTGGCCATTTAAGAAAAACATATGGCTGTCCCCAACACAGGAGGTGTCATGCTGTCCAGTGAGAGACAAGACAGAGCTAAAAGCTAGAGGTCGGCGGCATTTACTATCCCTCACTCTGCCTGCCGGGTTTGAGTAAAGTCGTTGACCTCCTGTCCTGTGTCTGCTTCCCTCACACGCGTTGGTGCTCAGCCTGGAAGCTGAGCTGTTGGTTCTCCAGCTCCTGGGCCTTTGGAGTGTCACACTGTTCCCCAGATCCTGGGTGGTCAGTGCAGGCCACAGGACAGCTCGACCCTAGTAATCATTTGAGCTCACAAGCAGAGGATGAAATAGGAGTTGACTTTCCTGCCACCTATCTGCCCTCCTGTCTGCCTGCCTGTCTGTCTCTCTGTTGTCTGTCTATATATTGCTTGCTTTTCTTATTTCTTTTTGAAAACGAGCTTGACTGACACCAACTAGAAAGTGAAACTCTCATTCCATGCACTGTAAATAAAACCTGGGGCAAGAGGAATTTTAGAAAGCTTCTTCCCTGTTGACTTTTTAAGCAACCAAGTAGAGATCGTTCCTAGCCAGGTTCCATCTAGGTTCCCTGTCCTAACGGTGGCCTGTAAGAGATACTCACTGGGGAAAATACTGGTAATTAAGTACCAATAAATAGTCTGTGTGTGCACAGACTCCAAACACAACAGGTATCCAAAGCAGACAAATTCACAAGTATTTTTTTTTCTCCCTCTCCTAAGCCCCTTGGATACAGAACGTCTTCTGTGAACCCGCCAGGAGAAAGAAATCAGGCTTTACAGCACACGCGATCTGGAAAGCAAGGAAAGGAACGTTTAAGCTGTTATTCAAACAAGCTTCATTCCAATTACTACTTTCCTCTCTGTCAAAATCAATTATTCTCGCGGGTGATGTGGCCGCTGCTCCTGAGTTCATTGTATCTGCCTCCACGCACTTCTGTTCTTTACCTTGCTGGTTGCTTTCAGCTGCAGGTTGGTTGCTCGGCAGTGTAATTGTTGATTTTCCCACTGCAGCCAGCGCCACAGAGTTGCTTTTACATGGCCATAAAATAAAATGAATGTACACAGGAAAGAAGGCTTGCTCCAAGTCAAGCGCTGGGCAGCTTAGCTTACTAAGCACTGGGCTTCATAAGCACAGATCTGTGTGAGGAACCTGTTGACTCTTGCTGCTTAAAGACACAGTGACCGTTTGCTTGGTGACATCTCATCTCCTACTGGGTCTCGGCCAGACAGGGACCTAGAGCCAGCTCATTTTTCCCTTGTGGAAGGAATACTGGTCCCCAGATGACTTTGATGGGCTAATTGCACCAGCACACTGAGTTAATCACCCCACCGCATCACAGCTGGGCGCCTGTCGGCACCTCCAGGATGCTATCGCTGGGCTTGTTCAGTCTTTCTGAAATAAAAGGGGGGGGGGGACTCCAGGAGGTCCTGAGATGTGGTGGCTGAATTTCAGCAAAGTTCACACGATCAGTCCTGATCCCTGTACCCCTCTCATGCTGTTTTGTGATATTCTTTGCTCTGAAAGTTAGAGCTGAGTTTCAAAACCATGGCCAGCCTGTTCACATATTTTTTAAAAAAAAAGCTACAGCTGAGGAAATATTTCTTAAATTATGTATTCTGTTCTGTTCATGTCCTGATTAACTCCAAGAAATATAAGTCTCAGTGGAAGGATAGAGAGAGATATGGAAAGGGGAAGGAATCAAAGTCATCCATACATTAAAGACCAACTGAATCTATTACTGTCCTGTGCTTTATGTTCACCTACATTTCATCAAATTCAGGATTCAGCCCATTGAATTCTTCCATATTCAGGCAAGCAAATCCTGTGTTTAAATTTTACTCATTAAAAATGCCACCATTTCTGGGTTGGAGAGATGAGTCAGTTGTTAAAAGCACTCATTGTGAAAGTTTGACGTTCAAACCTTGGAACTCATATTAAAAGTCAGATGTGTTGCTACACATTATTTAATGCCAGCACACTTAGGGGCAAATGAGAGAGAGAGAGAGAGAGAGAGAGAGAGAGAGAGAGAGAGAGAGAGAGAGAGAGAGAGAGAAGAATAGTCTAGGGGCTTTTGAGCCAGCAAGCCAAAAGTAAAGATGCTGCACAGAGATGAAAGAGATGGGGTAAAGGTGAGAACCAGCTCTGGAAAGTTGTTCCCTGACCATGGTACACACATGGCCTCACTCACATACACATCCCACACAAACATACACAGGCACATGCATGTGTAGCACACACAATAAATAAAAACACTATCATTTCCTCTAAAATAAACCCTCTACTCTTAACATTTCTCTTTGCTATATTCAGTCATTCTTTTCTATTTCTATTTTGTTTCATATTTATTCATTCATCTGGTGCATGCAGGTGTGTGTGTGTGTGTGTGTGTGTGTGTGTGTGTGTGTGTGTGTGTGTCTGGTTACATGAATGGTGTAGCACATCTGTGGAGATTTCTTTCCCTTCATCAAGTGGGTTCTGGGAGTTAAACTCAGAACATCGGGCTTGATTGAAAGCACCTTTACCCATGAACCACCTTGCTAGCCACATTCCTTTTCTTAAACAGTCTAGATTGCGACTCATGCTGCTTCCTCTTCAGGATTTATCTCCAGTACATCCCCTTTCTAATAAATATTGAATGGGAAACTCTTCCAGTGCAGCCCAACACATGTCTTCACAACAGATCATGAAAGATCACATGATCCTCATTGCTGATTACACGTGTGCACTTTGTGTCAGTTCAACTTCACTCAGCACACAGTTATCAGTCATGCAGTTAAGGAACAAAATTCAGATTATGTATTGTGATTTTCTAAGATGATTGTATTCAGATTCTGTTATTATTTGGATGCAAAGTGTTCCCCCAAGGGTTCCCATGTCTAAACACCTGGTACTCAGCTGGTTCATTATTCTGGAAGCTTGTGGAACCTTTAAGAGGTGGGAATAGGTAAAGAAGTGGGTTTCTGGGGCTATGCCTTGAGTTTATATACTGGCCCTTCTTCCTGTGCTATCTTTGCTTCCTGATCCACCTAGATGTAAGTAAACCTCTGCCTTATGCCACAGCCATCCACAGCCAGAGCTGCGCCCCCTACATGACAGACCATATCCCCCCAAACTGAAAGTAAAAATAAATCCTTAAGTTGTTTCTTGTCAGTACTTGGTCACAATGAGAAAAGCAACTACTAAGGATGTGATTTTGTGTATGTGTGAATTTTACCTGTATCAGTCAGATGCCTTTTCAATGAGTCACATGCTTTTGTCAAAGATTGAGCAATAGGTGTCATATTGGAATATTCTTCCTGGACATTTTGCTATAACAAAATACAAATCCTACCAAAGTACAAAGAAATGAGTCCTAACTAGGAAGTTGGGAAATGTTTAACCCAGGATATATGAGTGGGATCTTTGAAAGAACATCATCAAGCAGCAGAGAGCATAGTTCGTGCAATGCTGCAGAATGATGGGTATGGGCGGAGGATGATTTTCTCTGTCTTAATGCATGACACGTTCCACTTCCAATACCAGTCCTGACCAACTTGACACTTGGAATGCAAACATGGTACTTCTAGCTCCTTGTTTGTATCATTCATGATATCAACGTGTGTCTTGCATGTGTAACTATTGTCAAAGTTAAGTTCCTACACTTCTTGGTGGAAAAAGCTAATCATTAAACACAGGACAGTTAATAGATACACACCCCTTTTTTTTTCCACCAAGATCCAACTACCTTCAGAACTATATGAGCCAATCTGAAGCCACACCTTTATAAACTTCTCAAGTAAACTATGAGATGTTTGAACACAACATTGTGACAGTATTAGTTGCCAACTGCATACTGAAGGGCAGGACTTCCCGAGAGGGATTCTCCACATTGAGGTAAGCCTCTGAGCTGGGTTACATTACTCTCTGTGTAAGAAAGCAAGCCAAGCACTGAAAACCTGTCACAGAGGCAAGCAAACAAGTCTAGATGTTTTGGTCCTTGTCTTCTCTGGCTGTAGATGTGACCTGACAAGTTCTATTAGCGCCTGAAATTGTGGCTCTCCTGCCATGGTGGACTATAATCTGGGAGGCAATGAGCAAAAACCCCTCTTCTCTAAATAAAATCTCTCTCTTCCCTAAACTTGCTTTCACTGCAACAAGGAGAAATGAAGCTTGAATGGACAAAGGGTAGTTTGAAAACAGATTACCAGACTGTTAACTATATTCTTTTTTTTTGAAACTTTTATATGTAAATATAGTGAATTTACGTTTTCATCACCCATTTCCCATCCCCATCCTCGCCCATCCAGCCCCACCCTCTTTCGCTTCTCCAGCTAATCTCCCTCTTACTCCCAGGCTCCCCTGCATGTGTGATGCATTGGGTCCAATCCACGATGCTTCTGTTGATTCACGCCTGGGTAACTGTTGTAGCATGAGCAGCCTGTCTATGTTTTCAATCCATACAAGCTGTGGATCCACAAAAAACAGACGTTTTTCTTCTTGTTTCTGTAAGGCGATATCTCTACAAGATTACTAGTTTCTAAGTCCACAGCACTTGATCCCAGAACAATAATGATTCTAATCCTCTGCGACACTTCTTAATACCTGACTTTTAGATACTTTGTCACTTCAGATAACTGATGATTGACTCCTTAACTCTGCTCATTGCTCGTAAGACCGGCATCGGCAAATACACAACTCATTCCTTCAGCAACTAGTTGCTCATTATAGCCGTGCTAACTCTGCTCTGAGGTAGGGCTATGTAGAGAATGAACTTGACAGAGCTGCTTGAGTCAGACTCTATAACTCCTTCTTCACTTTCAGTTTAATATATCTGTGGCTCTAGAGACTGAGACGTCTAAACATTAAGACAGTTGCAGATTAAGTGTGTAATGAAAGTCGTCTTCCCAGTGTGCAAGCGTTAGTTTTCCAGTAACCTCGCATGACTGAGAAAGAAACATTCCTCTTAGATTTCTTCTTGTAAAGTTATTATCTTTATGGACAAAGGCTCTACATTCATGTTAACTAATGGCCATACCAACAACTATCATCATACTGGGTTTTCATGAATTTGAGGAGAATACAACAATATTCAATTTATGACATCTCCTTTTAACAGACAAAGTTCATTTGTCATATCCAGTAATCGCCCACATCTTAACTCCCTTAACTACCAATTCTAATGTCTAGAGTTCAACATCTAAGTCATATATTTGAAACATGCAGGGTATGGTTTCCCTGAGGTAAAATTCTTCACCATCTGTATACTTATGAAAACTAGCAAATTATATTCTTCTAAAATCTGTTGGTGAGACCGGATGGACAATTCCACCTCCAAGGGTAAATGAGTGAAGAAAGAATGACTGTTCCCCAGTGAGCTGAAACCGAACAAGTCACTGCAGTCATCTTAAGCCTCAAGATTACGCTCTTTCTGTCCATAGGCTGCTGCTGCTGCAAGAGTCACATGACCCTGGGGCTCTTGCCAAGGCTTCAGGTGGAATCCAGCTCCCAATGACCAATGGCACTGGCTTCCCTTGTTCCCCATCTTGAAATAAAACTTGTCGACCTACAAATCACCTTCCGGGACCAGAGTTCTTGTGTTGAAGGATCCTGCCCATTCGGACAAACCACTCTCTCATAAAACCCGAGGAGTCTGGCAGTCTTCCTATGTTCTGTCCCATCCTAGCCCGTGTCACCCAACCGGCACATCCCAGCTGCTGTGGCTGACGAGGTCCCTGCCCCTCATTCGCACCAATATCCTCATTTAGGATTGGAACCAACACATCGATAGCTTTTACTTCTTGTTTGTAATGTGGAAATGCTTAGTATTTTTTAGCCTATAAAGTTTGATGCATAACATTTCCATCCTGGATTCACTTATCTCTTCTCACATGTTAGTGTAAACAATCAGAAGGAACCAGGCAGTTTCTTCCATACATCACCAGAAACCTCCTCAATTGGATATCCAATTTTATGGCTCACAAGTGCTACCAACCAAACCACAAACACTGATCACAATGCAGTCGTTTGGTTTTTCTTTTGCCATTTTGTAATAAGGATCATCTTTCTCTGTTGCTTAATATGATGCTTCTCATCCTGTCTGCGCCCCTCCTGACTGATTTTCATCAACCATACGTCTCTTTTCTCATCCATATGTCTACCAACGCTTTATGCTTCACCGTTCATAGTTCACATGTTATCTAGCCAGACAGAAATACTGATTTGCAGCTCTCCCTTCCTTTCTGTACCATCACCCAGATGGCCATTAAAAGGCCTTGAATGGTAATGCGGAGTGTTTGCCAACCTACATCTCAAACCTCTTCCAACTTCCACCCAAGACAAGGCTATTGAGGGGTCTTCACAGTGACTTATAGCTGCTTTGGTCTCTTCAGGCTACTATTACGACAGAGTAAGCAAACTGTCTTACAATGGGTATTACAGCCTAATGGTTCTGGATGCTGGAGACATGCAAGATCAAGGTGTCTCTAGACTGAGTGTCTGGCGAGCCCCTCCTTCTGATTTGTAAGCACTAGTCATCTTCTATCTTCACACAGCTGAGGGAGATCATCTCACATGTGTCTCTTCTTACAAGTAAGGGAGGGCAGTTTCAATCATGAAATCCTCGCTTCCCAACACAAGGCTATTAACACTTCAATATATGAATGTAGAGGGAGCACAAACATCATTTCATACAAGAAATAATAAAAAGGGATGACATCCGTAGTTTATCTGTGGTTTGGGAATTTTCTTGTCTAAAGAGGCTTCTTCCTGTATATACGTACACATACACAGTTATGTGTCCACACTGATATTTTTATATTTATTTGCCTTTGTTAACTGCTATAATTGACATAACCTATGACGGTGCTGTCACATTCGAAGACTTATGGGAAAACTGTATGTCTCTTGCACATGACCATCGAAGACTAACTTATTAAAGAAATGAATTTGGAAAATTTTTAGTTGCCAAATTTGCTTCTACATTCGTGAGCTGAAAGTAATTGAAATATAGTATCTATACCTCAAAGTTGATAGTTTTTGGATTTGGGAGAAAGGAAGAAAGAAAGAAAGAAATATCCTTTCCATCTGTTGGATACACAAAGAAATAAAGCCACTTAAACATAAAAATTATTTGGGGTCTTTAAGAGCAGTGACGTGGACCACATGCAACCTTCCATCTTAGTATTTGATATCACAATAGTTAATGAACTTACTTGATCACTGCATAAGAAGTGATTAATTATAGAAGATACAAAGAACAGCTCTGACGGCCTGACAAATCTCACAAGCAGAGCTGTTGACCGCCTCTGAGATACCCACGGAGAAACCAGCAGCTAAAGGGAGCCTGGTCCCAAGTAAGAGGCAGACCTCCACCTCAGAGGTGTTTATTTTTCCTTTAATCAACTAGTGAAACAACACAGACATGCCAAAATGCCGTCTCCCAAAGCCCGAACAGAGTGGAGCTGGGGATGGGGAAGATCCCTGGTGAGTCTCGACCAAAGCTGAGACAGCCCTGTGCTTTCTCAACTTCGGGCTCAACATTCAGCAGCTCGCTGCAAGCCCAGCTCAGTGAACTCTGCCCCACTGATATTGGACACTCCAGGAAAAGATAATAATCAGTCTTACAGTTCCTGTGGAGGAAAGGATGGATAAGAGTGGAAGCCACAGCCTTCCCAAGGTGGCAAAGACATGCGAGTGCCTAATGGCCTCCAGACGGGTTCTCTGACACTCTCCTGTGAAGGCAGTGGCAGGGCATAAATTGCCTTTCTGTTCTCTTCCCCTGGATAATTCCTTTTTCTTTTCAAGTGGATTTAATATATTATTTACTTATTAATTATTTTACTTTATTCTCTTAGAGTTTCATACATGAACAATGAACTTACGATACTTTCACACTTTAATCCCCAATTCCATTCCCCACCTTTCTCCCATTACAGTCCTTCTTCTTCCCTACCAGTTCCCTTCCTCTTTTCATGTCTTTTCACATGTGTGACTTGCTGAGTTTGGTGGTGTGTGTGTGTGTGTTTTGTGTGTGTGTTTTGTGTGTGTGTGTGTGTGTGTGTGTGTGTGTGCTTGAGCACTTGCTGGAGATGAATCATGTGCACCATGGAGGAGTTCTCCTATTCCCCCATCCAGCATTACACCTCCACAGTCTCTCAGGGAGGCATGGGACCCCTTGAGATCGGTCACCTTCCATGGTGACACGTGGGTAGATCAAACCTAGTGCAGGTTTTGTAGAAGTAAACATTGTCACAGTGAATTTATGGATGGAACAGCAACAGTTTGAAAATTTCTAAGGCCTATGTGCTCCCTTTCGTGGCAGAGCTTTTCAGTACCTGGAATGTGCATCCTTGGTGAATTGCTGTTCATGGACAAATGATTTCCACGATGAGCACTTACTCTTAATTCTAAACTGTCACTTCTCTTCCTTACTCACTTTAATTGCTAATGGTACCTCCTTAAATCAACTGACACACTTTGATGAGAATTATGTCTGAAGTAAAATATATGGAAGCTACTCCCGGTATCCTTAGGGACTCTCCCAGCCCTCTCTGCTTGCTTAGAGATTCCACCCAACTCTCACTGACACTGCTCAGCATGCATCCGTGCGTGTCTGCATTCTGAGACCTGGAAATGAGTCCTGAGATTCTTGGATGGATCTGAAATGTGTAACTGATCTCCTTAGAAACTTTTCTCCCCAGATTCCCACCTAATAGGGCATCTTTTCTTCATCAGCCATCTTCCATCACTTTGATACCTTCAACATCTATTAAAGTTTTGATCTTCCTTAGGTTCGTGTGTGACTACCTTTTATGCTCACTCAGGAAACTTTCCTCAGTGAATACATACATGCCAAGACTTCTACTCTCATCCAAACAATGAGGGTAATTCAATTTATGTTTCCCTCTTGATCACCACATGACTGACTATAATCACCTCCATCAGAAACCCCCCAGAGGTTTTTCAAGCTCTGTAAGGAGAAAGCTGAAGTAATTTATTTCCTCGCTAGTCATTTCTGCCTCCTCTATCAAAACTTTCTCTTCCTCCCTCTGCATTCTTAAACTTGATGGACAGCTCCACCATCTGTCATCGCAGTGATCCTCACACTAGAAGTCACCCTGAACTTATTCACCTACCATCTTCCAGAAAATAAAAAACAACAAAGTTGGACTTCAAACCCAAATTTCTGATTGCATATCCAATGACTTTTTGCATATTTATGTGTTTTTTGAGATTTACATTTTTTGTATTTTATTTACTCTAATAAATATCAATAAGTCAAACATTTCAAGGACTATCAAAGAAACATTGATTAGCTGTGATCAGATTTATTCTGTACAGCACTTTTCCATTTGATGTCATCTTTATATAAATATTGAGCTTTGATACGTACTACAATTGCTTGTAAAGCCTATTTCTGTCAACGAAGCAACAAGATGAAGTTCACAGCTACGGCCAGAAACACTTTGCCAAGAGTTAGCTTAAACAAGGAGAACTTTGACACATGCAATAAGGGGACCTTTCCATGAATTGCTGCTTTATTGAAACCTTGCTCAACAGATGCAGTTTAAGTGGAAAGAGAATGTCTGCTGCTGTTTATAGGACTGTGCGGGTCAGATGTCAACCAGGGCTCCCCTGAAATGGACTAGAAGAGCTTGTCTCTTCTCTGTCAACCTCTATATTTTCACTTATGACAAATATTTAGGAACTAAATAATTCTGCTAAGGAAGGCGTGATGCCTTTTACAGCCTGGAATCCCGAGGGTTGCCATGGATATGAGCTCCAGAGTTTCCACAGCATTGCTAAATATTTGCAGAGAACCATTTCCTGCTGCGAGAATGACAAGAGTTTAACTCGGAGGTCGAACATCTTAATGCTTGTCGATTATTTCATAAGAGCTCTACTATGTAAAAATCCACACTTAAGTGCATGATGGTGACAACATTGGAGGCTAGGCAAGCTGGCTTAACCCAGGAAGTTTGAAGTGAAACCTGGATACTACATATTCAACACTCTCTGAGTGTCAGGGAGCACAGTGAGAATGTGGCATAGGAGGCCATTCTCTGCAAGCAAGTGCTGGAAATTGGGTATGAAATCTTCTATTCAGGAGCACACAACCTGGTATTATCCAAATGCTCATGATGAGGTGAACATGTTCAGATAGAATAACATTTCCCTCTCTATCCAGCCCCTTAACCTGCAGCCGCCTCTCAAATGATTTCATTATTCAGATTTACAAAATTTCACTTATTTGCCTCCTCTGGCTGCCAAAATATTTCAAAATGTTGCTAGGATCTGCTCGTTGTTCTGAGACCTAACTGTCAAGTTTCTCACTTTGACATAAACTATCAACTATGTTCACATTGTACAAGGAAATACTACTAGCCACTATTTATTGAATGTCTTCCATGAGACACATTCTACATGATGTTGTTTGCAAATATTAGTTCTTTGACATTCATAAAGCTTCTATGATGCATGAATTATGTTAGCTTTTAGTAACAGATGAAAGTCAGTGAGCCACATGTGTGGAAAAATGTGAAATTAGGAGGGAGATAGTAGGAAAGAAGGTTTATGGTAGGAAAAGCAGAGGGATGTTATGAGTAATAAGGGATGAAAATTGCATATATTCTTTTTATTCATAAATGAAACATTAAAAGAATAAGAATAAATTTTAAAAATTCTCAGAAATAAAAAGCAACTCAGGCCATGCAGAGACATTTAAGACATTTGTCCCTGCATTGGTACTTTGGAGTCATTTGCTGTCAAAGTTAAAGATAACTTTGACAGCAAATGACTCCAAAGTCCCAATGTAGCACATGGTTCTGAATTCTATATACTATCACTGGGCCCTGAGGCCCCGCTAGCACACATTTCTAAGGAGTACTAAGGAATTAAGAGTTCCCAGGGAACAGCCTCTAGGGACACTGGGGAAAAAAGGCAACACTTCAAAGTAAGCCAGAGCTTAGTAAGGAAGAAAGACAGAGCTTTCATCCAAAGACATTTAGTGCATGCTCCAAACTGTTTCGTCTTCTATCAACTCTGGCTCAGTCCTGAATCATCACCCTTAGTGTGATTCCCTTACTTCTATGTCCTGTTTTCTTGGTTCACTTCTTGTCTTTGTTTCATATCCATTGTTATAATAAACAGTTGATCCAAGTCATCAAGGAAACAAGGGATTTTTAGCTTATTGATGTAGATCCAAAGGACAATAGGTAGGATAGGGGGTGAGTTATTATTAGTTATTAAGATAAGAATTATCCTGAATGTCTAGGTTTTATAGAAATGTGGCAACAACTGCTTTAAAGCATGTGTACCTTGTGGGCCTGGTGTCTTTTTGTGCCATACCAGAAAACTATGTGTACTAAAGTAAGGAATATAGGGCTGGAGACATGACTCATGGTTGAGATTCTGCCTCACAAGCAGAAGTTCCTGAATTCAGATCCCAGTGGAAAATGGCAGTGGCCTGCACTTCTGGCCCTGGTGGACAGAGCCTGGAAAATTCCAGAGCAAAGCAAAAATGAAGTAGAAGCAATCTAGGATTTCCCAAAGTCACTCTTGGTCTTCCGCAGGGATACACAGTCCCCTCTGACACACACGCATGCACACACACAGATAGGCTAAATAAATACATAAATAAATAAATATTCCTCTGGGAAAAAAGTCTTAAAGGAATATATATATATATTTATATATGTATAAAAATTATGTCATATGTGTATGTATGTGTATATATATGTGTATAGAGAGAAAAAATGAAAGAGAAAACCATTTTGTTTAGAGTGTCAGTATTGCTAACAGCTTCAGATATCCACTGAGGATATTTTATTATATACCCAATGAATAAAGGAAGCTGACTATATTATCCTACATTATTATCTGTGCTGCTATTATAATTCATTTATGTTTTTCTTTTTAATATTTTGGTTCTATTGTTACATTTTATGACAATTTTTATGTGCATCTTTGTTTCTCTAAGGCAAAGAGCTTCTCTAATGCCAAGGGCCTGAAACAGTAGATGTGTTAAGTGTCTATGAATATAAGATGATGCTAAATTACTTTTCAGCTTCATTTTTTATTTCCACTTATTCTTCCTTCAGATGTGCTTAAAGTTTCCTTAAATTTTCCAACCGTGCTAACTACCACTGATCATTTATTTTATTGATCCAGTTGGTAGTTAGTCTTAATTTTCATTTCTCAATGATGTTACTAATATTGGACATTTTTATAGTGTTGCACACATGGATTTAATGAATTTATGGTACTTTTGCTCCTTGATTCCCTTTCCTCTTCGCCTTTCAAACCTTCATCTTCCCTACTGAGCTCCCTCCTATTTTTAAGTCTTCTTGCTTTTGTGGCCCACTGTGTTTCATCTAGTTTGCCATTGGAGACATATCCCTGACATGATTCATATTTCAGGAAGTACCAAAGACTAGTAGGTGCACCACTAATAAAAACATGTTCCTTTTCTTCCCTGTCAACTTTAGTCCTCACCAATCTTTCAGGAAGGCAGGTCTTTCTTGGTATCTTTCTCCTTCCATGGTGAGATGTTAATAGGGCAGTGCCCATGCTTTTGTGTGTGTGTGAAAGCATCCACATCTACCATGAAGTCAGGGGTACCACAGCCTTGCCATGTTCAAGAGATAATGTGTGGCCCACCACTCTCCCACTTCAGGCCCTTACGTGTTACCGTCAACTCTTCTGCAATGTCCCTGAGTCTTGGGGTTTTGATGCGTGTGACTTAGATGTCCTGATAGGGCCAAGCTGTCTGCAGCCACTTACATCTGCATTTGTGTTGTTCTGTAGTAAACACCTTGCAGAAGAAGTTTACAGTTTAAGAACAGAGTGCTCCTCCAATCTATGCACATAATAACAAGTGTTTAAAAGGCAGTTTGATGCAGTGTCTTCAAAGATACACATTCATATCCTATACTTCTCCTGGAGCCTATGTTCTCCCTTTCATAGGCTCTTGCTCTAGTTTCCAGTAACAGGACCTCTGACAAGATGTCCTTAATGCAATCAGAAAGCTTGCATCCTTGATAGTCATGCCACTACTACACTGATGCTCGCCTCTCATTATGGCGATTGTTATTGTAACTTGTAGCTTTCACAGATTAATGAGACCTTTGATTGCTTTTTTGCTCCAGTAATTCACATAGTACTTTCTGGTACTATGTAAGCTATCTAGAATAGAGAAAGTTTCCAAATCAGTTTTAGCCGTTGTGGTTTTTATTTATTTATTTATCTATATATTTACTTATTTGGCCCTGTCCTGTGATCCATGTGTATTGCGTTTTCAGAAAATAGGGTCTTACTGTCAGTTTCTGAAGGGTAACCAAGAGCGATGGCAAAAGTCTATGCTGCTTGGACAGGAAGCTCATTTGAGACCATTCTGGATAACTTATCAAGTACTTGATTTTTCTAGTATTTTTTAATTGCTTCTGGGTTCCACTTGGAGCATTCCATGGCAATTTCTGTTTTATTCTATCTTCCTCTGTCTGTGCTCCTCTATATAGAGACTGTCTATTCCTTCTTCTTCTTCTTCTTCTTCTTCTTCTTCTTCTTCTTCTTCTTCTTCTTCTTCTTCATGTTTTTAAGTATTTATATCGTAGGTAAATCTCTGTAATACCTACAGTAATTGCTAAGATTATGAACAGGAGGGATGGGGAAGGAGGGCCACACCAGTAACAAGGAGAGAGGGGACCATGTTAAAGCAGAGCAAATAGGCCACCATCAAGGACTGCAAGTAAATAATGAGACATCTGGTTGAGTTCACAGACTTTCCTTCCTGATCGTTTACAACCGATGGGGTATGATCTTACCAGAAGGGGAGGATGTAAAGTCTGGCAGGTAGACAGTAACTATTTCGCAGACAGGTGATTGATCCCTCCCTCACCCCAGTTTCCTACTTTTATTACATCTACCTTTGAATATACTCGTATACCAAGACTCTAATTTAACAGGTTTTTATCTCTGGCCAGAGGGTGACATCCAATACCCATCAGGGTGGAGCCAAGGGCATTGCAGGAGCAGCAAAACTGAAAAAAGAAAATCAACAAATCATAATCCAGAACGTCAGAAAACTCTATATCAACCACCTGGAACTAGGCCAGCCTAATCTCTCCCCATCCTGAAGCTCAGGGAAATTTCCGAAAGAGGGGGCGGTAAGATGTAAGAGCACAAGGATGGGAGGAGCAATGATATGCAAGATACTCCACACAGTTAGGGCCGAAGCAATCATATTTGAACTTTGCATGCCCTGCGCAATGTACAACACACTATTGACCCCACAAAGTCTAGCATTTGCTAAAGGCACTAGGATCCTTGGAGGCAAGGGATTGACAGCCACAGTAGTATTCCTATGCTTAACGGGAACACAGGAAAGGGTTCTGGGAAATGCCACTGGGTCCTTGCACCTCATCGGAGAGGAGGATCCAGAGGAGAGTCTGGCATGCACATTAAAGGATGCTCCGGGGATGGGAGGGGGAGGCACTGGGAGATGGGGAGGGAAAGGGGAGGGGTGGAGGGCACAGGGGGATAGGGGATTGGAGGGAGGGGGGGACTGGTGTACCTGTTAAGTTTGTATGAGTGGAAATAAAAAATAAATAAATAAATATTTAAAAATTTATATCTTAGGATTTTTCTAATACCTCCTCAGCTACTCCTACACTCCATACCCTTATTCTCCCTAAGTATTTTTCCCCATTATTCCCTCTCTTCCCCCATTATTCCCTCTCTTACCCTGCCACCTGTGATACCCTATATCTTGTTTTCTAAAGTACTGTTGGACTTTTTTAAAATGTTAATATGCATATTAGTCAGAATCTAATGAAAACACTGACCAAATTCTTTTTGATCACCCCATAAAATCGGATCACTTTTCAAATCCCTGAATGTGAGAAGCTGCTATCTCTTTGCAGGTTATTACTTCACGGATGTACTAGATGAAGAAACTGGTATTGTATATTCCATTGTATATTTATAGAAACATTAAAAAAATACATGGTGTAGGGAATGTAAATAGGATGCTTTCTTCATTCAAATGCCCACCAATCTATAATACTAGCCAGAGCATAAAGCATGCCAGGCATATGTCACTAAAGAACAGCTAGATGAAACGCAGTGGGCCACAGAAGTGAAAAGATTTTAAAATAGGAGGGAGTCTGGCAGGGAAGATAAAAGGATTGTAAGTGGAAAAGGAGGGAGAATTGGGACTTGGGTTTAAGGGCTAAAAATTTAAAATAATATGAATTCACTATATTCATGTGAATCAAAGAATGGAGAAGAAAAAAATGTTTGGTGTTATCAAGAATTCAAATATAGCATCTTTTACTGTATTATTAACATAAACAATGTCTTCACTCAAAAATTGACCTATAGAAGACATGGCATAGCTGTCTTGCAAAGCGTGAGTGTAACAGATTTCCTGAGAGTCCCCACTATTGGAGAAGATGCGGTCATTCACATGATTTTGGACATAACATCTCAGGGAAACCACCCGCAAGGCACGAGCAGAATTTCATACAGCATGATCATAATCTCTGCCAAGAAATACCCCAAAGGTGAACAAAGTACCCAGAAGGAAATAAGCTTGTGGTCAGAACTGAAGTTTAAAGAGAAATAAATTATATGTCATTAATGAGCATAAAAGTCACTGAAAGTCCACTTCTTCTTCCAAGAACTTGGACACACAACTCAACCCTTACAAGCTCCCCTTTCCTAAAATGCTTAGGGGATCGACCTCTGTGTTCAAACTGCACCCCACTGTATCCTGGATCTATTGGCAACCAACAGCATTGGTTGACTTAGTAATTTCCCTAAACCTGTGGTTCGTATGTAAAATAGGGATGGCAACACACAGTGCTGGAGAAGACTGTGTACACATTGTTGTATGGTTTAGCCCAGTAACACGTAGTGCAAAGTTCTAACAAATGATGTAACGTGACTCTTTCACTGTAGTATGTGATGTCCAGGATCTCCTCTCATTTATCTTCGTAACTCTAGAGTCCAACATATCTGACACATGCATGGTACATAATCAGTAAATATTTCATGGATAAATTCTTGATGATCACAAAGAACTTAGCAAAGTCTTCAGTGTTTACATGAAACTTGTTTGACATACTCTCTGTAGTTAACTGTACCGTGATCTCAGTTAAACATGCTTCCATGGTAGCAAGAGGGGAAAAGTCTATATTTTAACAAGTTTCATAGACTGCCAAGAACTGTTATAAAACAATATTTTGATGAGTTATACAGTAAATGAATCAGAAACATATGAGCTTAATTTCTCTGAAAATACATGTGGGTTTAAAAATGAAAGGAAAGGAATGTTGGCATGATTCACTATGCCAAACCCAAAATGTTAGAAAAATATTTTAAGATATTAGGATGCACACATCCTAAATGCAGCCCAATTTAGGATGCACACATCCTAAATAAAGCTCAAATTTGCTCATCTTTGAGTGATCTGGTCCCACTGTACCTGTTGAGACTGGTCTTCTAAAGGCAGAATGGGGAAAACATAAAAAAAAAAAAAAGAAAAAGAAATCATGGCATGGGACAAGGGGCAAGGAGTTCCAAGTCTTTGGCTGTGCCTCGGCCACCAGCTCTCTGGGGGGACTCCAGATTAATCACAAAGTCTTCCTGGATCACAGCTCAGGAAAATAGTCTGTGACTTCCAACTTCTAAGGATTATTCAGAATATTTCTGGAATTGGAATCCACAAAGCACTGATGAATCTGGGATGTTGGGGACCCAAACCAAAAGGTGAGAGGGTGTCTTCGGAGTGGAGTAGATGTTCAGGTAAGCACAGACCTGCTTGAGAGCCACCTATGGTCAGATGTAGAGAAATCTCCCATAGAAATTGAATAGCTTCCCTGATGGAGTAGAGATATTTTGATATTTTGATATTATCTCCTTCAGCAGCACCATCCTGTTGGCCCTCTGCTTCTTCACACCTTCAGTGCCTAAGTTCTTTTCTACATCCATGCAGACATGGTCTTCAAGAGCATGAGGACATATAGCTGGTAGAATCATATGGTGTTTCATGTGGGAAGGAAGAGCAATCAAGATTAGGTAGAGAGGTGTGGCCTAGATGTCCTCTTCAGGACCAAAATTTACAAACCTTCAAAAAGAGAACAGGCTAAACTTTTTTTTATAATTGTGAAGGTTTGTATCACTTGTTAAGGAAAATAGACTCTGCTGCCTCCTCACAAGTGAATTAAAGATTACATAAATGGAACATAAGTGGTCAGGAGATTTGTAACAGCTTTACCTGAACTGCATTGGCACTGGCTTCCAATGCAGATGTTCACATAAGACAATGTCAAGGCAATCCAATCAAATCAGTACTTTAGTGAAAAACAGCATTAAGTAAACAAGAACCAAAACATCAAGTCACTTGGCTTCAGAATGTCTGAAAAGCAAGAGATTATTTCACTTGCTTTGTCTTTCATTCTTACAATAATCAGTGGTAATGATCAATGCCTTATTGTGAAAAGTAACTTATACAGACTTAAAATGCCTGGTTTTCCCATATCATTAAGAACAAAGTTTCTAAAATTTCCCCTATTGTAACATTTCAACTTTATCTTGATTACTTTTATCTTTAGTGAAATTAAGCTAGAGCAATTCTCTGAATTTCTTCCTCAAAACTTATTACAACTCCTTCCAACCCCTTTTAATGTAGACCATCAAATTCCCCAGTGGTCTCTAAGAACTCAGGCTGCTTTGCTTGTTTCTTATTTGCAGTGATGTGTCAGTGAGGCAAGGGAAAGTGATTGACTGGTGGAATTTCTGAGAAAAAAAAAATCACACTATGATAACTTAGTCAAAAAGAGGCAAAAATTTTTACATAAAATAAGCAAGTAGGCTCTGATGGCTGTACCATCAAGAGACCTACCCCGTAGTTTCTGCCTCAAAGAATTCAAAACAAAATAGGCACTGTGGGAAATTTGTGTTGTGTCAATGAAGCTAAGGAAGAGCCATTCACAGAATCTCCATGAAAAGTGTGGCTCAGAGTGCTCTGTAAGAGAATTCTGAGCTAGATTAATTGGTAAGTGTAAAGCCACAGTCATATCCTTTTCATACCTGGATGCCAGATGCCACTGGGACTAAATGGCATCACCCATCTATTGGCCTGGCCCTCACAGTGAATCACTAACAGGCCTTTCACATCCCAACTCCCCACCCTGACGAATTCAATGGTATCACAAGACAAAGAAGCAACAAAAAATTACAGAAGCGTTTAGCCAGACAGCAATTATTTAAGGTTGCATCCCATGTACATTCTCTATCATTCCTAATAGTCTTGATTCTCTGAGGAAACACTGACTATGTAAATAATCTCTCTCTTGCCAATGAATAGGCAGGCAATGACTAATGACTTCCTGATGTAGATGCAGACTGAACATTTCCTTCTGATGGCAGAAAACTGCCTGTTGATGACATGTTGTAATGCAGAACAGCAAAGAGTAGGAATCCTCCCAGCCTGTCACTGGTTTATCTCCCAAACCTGCAACTCCTAAGGAACTTGCCCTTGGTCTCCTGATAGAACAAGAAGAGGTAGTAGGGAAAAACTGAGATCTAAGATCATCACTATCCAACTATTTTCTTCTAAACGGATTATCATGAAGTGTTATACATTTATATTTTGATATTAATATCATATAGGTTCTCCTTTTAGTCTTTAGGCCATCCTGGACTGACGAATGAGTCAATAGCTACCAGTCTCCCCATACCCAGCGAAAGGACCCTCAGCCCAGGCCCACACAACAAGCCCCCCATAACAAGGAAAGGAAGACAATGCAACCACGTGTAGCTGAGGTCACATGGTTGGAGAGACACATATGGATCTATTCAGGTCTAGACCTGGCTTTGCAGCTACCCGGTGCTGTTCTGGAGACAGACGGAATGTAATTGTGATTGTTCGAATCATGGTGCTTCCCTCTCCTAGCAGCACAAGTAATAATCTCACAGATCTTCAGGAGGCTGCCTGTAAAATGAGGGAACAATGAAAAATCCCGTGAGGAAAAAGTAGCACACACAAATGGAAACGATTAGAGCCTAGAAGGGGTGCCCAGCAAGTATTTTGGGGGGAAAATCATTGGCATATTTAGGAAGAGTAAACAGAATGTAAATGCATATGATAACAAGTTTTGCCAGCACAAAAGTGGAATCAAAGCACATGAAGCTTCATTTCCAGAGATTATTTGACTCAAGATATAAACTGTGTACATGGGGCTGGAGAGATGGCTCAGAGGTTAAGATACCACCTCACAAGCCGCATGTCCTGAGTTCAGATCCCAGGTCCCACATAAAAATGCCAGGCGGAAATGGTGGTGGTCTGAACTTCTAATCCTGGTAGGTGGAGCTTGGGAAATCCCATGAATGAAGCAAAAAGTAGGTAGAAGCAACCCAGGATGATTCCCGAAGTCACCCTTGGTCTCCAAAGGGACACACAGTGCCCTCTGATACACATACAAGTAAGTAAATAAATAAATAGAGAAATAAATAAATAATAAAGTTATATAAACCGTACACATTTGCTTTGTGCTAAATGGTCTTTTCTCTGCTTGATTTCCCTCAAAAAATGTGCACTTTTTCTCAAATGCATATTGTTAGCTATTTTTAAACTTGGAGCTTTTATTTCTTGGAGGAAAAAAAAGTCTATTAGTACCAATTAATGAATATGTGAAAATGAAATTTTTAAAGTTTATTGATTTACTCAATTCATCCACCTGTCTTTAATATCTAAATAATTCTTTTCTTTATAATGCCAAAGATATTTTGTTCTGAAGAGTATATCATTATTGAATCTAGAAAGACAGATCTACATACATATGATGCTGATTATTTAAAGAAATCTATCAACATCTCAACAGGAAAAAGGGAAAGAACTCAAGAAGCTCTACCCCACCCTGAAAGATTCATAAAAACTAATAGGGAAGAAAAGAAAAAATGCTGTGCTAAATAAATAAATAAATAAATAAATAATCTAGAAAAACCTAAAAGTAGCACTGCAAGCCAAACCCACTGCTTCTGGTCAGCTTTATAAATTATTACACATTAAGAAACTGCCTAAGAAATGAAGTCATTTTCTCACTTTATATATCTGTCAATTGCATAACAACAACACAAATAAATATAAAATGTTCTCCATCATTCTTTATAAATTAAAGAATGTAATTTTAATCCAGCATTCACCTCTAAAACTTTATCTCTTAAAAGTAAATGCAACCTGCTTTCTAGAAGGAATCCAAAGCTGACACCAGAAAATGAATTAAAACCCTTCTTACACCCTCCTGGGTGAAAAATTCCCAAGCCAGAGCGTGAGGGATGGTCTGGGGCCCAGGGTGAAACCACGCAGAGGTTATCTGTGAGGACCTTGCTTAAAATCCAGGACCTTTCTGACCTGTTCAGTGGTAGGTTTACATTGAAACTGTTATAAATTATGACGGAGGTGAAGCCAAGCCAAACAGTCCTGCATAAATATATCTGCAGACACCCTGGCTACTATATATTCTAAACACTGTCCGTCAGTGAATAAACAGAGCTTTCTAAATCATTTGAGAAAATGCATTTATTCACATAATCAATATTTTTTTCTATTTTCAGTCTGAGGTCTTTCTGAAAAAATAAAAATGTAAAGAAGCCTTTGATACCTAGTTCTTCAGGCGTCTGTAAATCTTCTTACATTCCCAGTTTGCTCCTTTCTCATGATAATGGCTAGACCCTCACACTTTCTTAAGTGACCTTTGAGAATTCCTCAGCTTGGACATTGGACTAATTTCTACCTGTTGAATCTGTCGCTCTGCATTACACGAGTTAAACATTTGAGCTCCACAGTATGGATGGGCTGTAATCAGGGACAAAGAGTTAAGATAACCATCCTGTTTTCCCGAGGTTACTGGAAAAGTAGAAAGACTACTGGCTTGTCTGTTTCAGTGAATCATAACCAACCAGGGTAGACCAAAATCTGTGGTCTGGTTTTATTTGCCTAGTCATATAATTCAGACTTTCAAGTCTGCACATTGTTTACCAAAATATTAATTGCGGCAAAATAGTTTGTACCTAATGTATAGTACCAAAGAAACCCACATAGAGTGACCATGAATCAGTTAAAGAAGGGGAAGAGAAATGAGGTAGTTGTCAGAATTGGGGGGATCTCCTAACCTCTGAGGGTAAAGTCCCTGGGAGGAGCTTTAGTGGCTATGCACTTGTTTGCAGAGGCAACGGGAAACTGTACTGTACGTGAAGCGGCAGGGATTGTAAGTCAAGACGTTTCTGGTTAATATTTCTTTTCTCTCTGTGTTCCAGTATTAATCATTGAGGCTGTCTCTCTTTGTCATCTGGGTTTTCTTATCTATTTAAACAGAGCCGGCATGTGATTCTCCGCAGCCTACGTCTCCTAAGAGTAATTTACCTTCACCTTTCTCTCTCATGACCGGGAGAATTCAGATTTTGATACAGCCAACAAATATCTTATACAGGGGACAAATGTCAAACTGCATGGCACAAAACACGAACAGCTTCTAAACAAAACCCGAAAAGGGGTTCCTCAGGCAAACACTTTTGAGTTCAACTTGAAGATTTTGGTGCACAGGTGAAGGTTACTAGATTTTTGTTGTTGTTGTTTCTTTCTTTCTGCCTTAAGACTCTCTCAGAATATCTGTCTTGAAGCTTGACTGGAGACAAAAAATACTGCCGTCTTAAAGTTCATTCTTCCAAGACAAGTACACTGATTTAAGACTCTTCAGTAGCTCCTTCTTTTACCAAGCCCAGAAACTAGAAGGGGGAAAGCCATGGGTTGTAGGTGTGAGCAAGGTGATGTCTGGTGTGAGGAGCAGCTGTTGGTAGAGGAAGCAAATTTCCAGATCCTTAGCATCTATCCCACTCATCTCTCTTCAGGATGAGCCAATGGCTGCAGTTTCCCAGCAGAATGATGGACAGGTCCCTCTAGGTCTATATGTGTCCAGGTTCTTGTGTCCGGGAGTTGAATATTAAAACCAGAACACAGAGTAGATTAAGACAGAGTTTATTAGAGGAGAAAGAAAGGAATTCAGGGACGTGAATCTGTGAGGGGCAAGAGAGCCCTGGAGAACTCACAGACTCCAGACATGAAGTACCTTGAGGGGCAAGAGAGCCAAAGATGGCTGCCCTAGTCAGGTGTATTTATACACGTAGGCAAGCCTGGGGAAAGTGGCTTTTCCTCATTGGTTAGCTCCAGTTTTTGCAAACCTAATCGAAACTTTTGGTCCTCTACATCTCATTGGTCTGTTCAGATTGGGGTCCAACTCAGTTGATCTTGTGCCTAACCTCATGGTATGGTTTAGCTACAAAATCTGCATATCCCTTCATGAGCCAAGAGTTGGGGGAAGTTGGCAACCTTATCTATGAAGGATTAGAGTGAGTTCCTCCAAATCAAGAGGGTGTGCGCCTTCAGAGTAATCCCAGCTGTGGGGGATGAACTTCCAAGACCTTCAGAGACCATCCTAGCATAAATGCTCTAAAACTGCCTAATTCCCCCCTTAATCTTTGAGAGGGCTGAAAATAACAAACACTCCCACCCAGCTCTGGAGAGGAAGAATCCAAACCAAGGGCCCACAGAGTCGACTCTATGGAGGGCAGCCAGGGAGGACTTGCTCCTGGACATAAGAACTCTAGTTCTCAAGGGACAAAGAAAAAATCAAAATGCTTCTATCATCTACATATAAACACAAGGAAAAATAAGAAGTCTTTGCTATACTTAAACACTTGTAGGACAAACTGCTGGCTTAACCAAGGAGATTAAAAGGCTCCTTTTCCAATCCACGGTTAGGCTCGATCTCTTTTAAAATATTATAATGGGAACAAGTGAGCTTTGAGGCACAGACCAAAGGCTCACTGGGGAAAAGTACTTGCTGTTCCGCTCTGATCAACTACCCCAGAACCCACGCTGAAAATCAGGATGTGGTAGTGCAGACATTTGAAATTCCAGCACTGTGGCATGTGGTGATAAAATTAACAGCCCAGGGCCAGGTAGCCTAGAGCAAAGAACTCTGTGAGAGTCTGCCTTGGAAGCAAGGGGAATGGAGAGAACCAGCTCCCGGAGGCTGTTTTCTGACCTCCATATATATACTGCAGCATGCACACACACACACGCATATGCACACACACACACACATATGCAAACACGCACGTGTGCGCACACACACACACATACACACGCGCATACACACGCACACACGCACGCACAATTTCAAAGAACACTCTGAAGAAAATTTTACCAAAGAAACTAGAGAAAATTGTAGTGTTTAGGTAGGTTTAGAGCAGCCATGCTGGGACAGTCTCAGAAGGTGTTGGAAAGCCATTCCCCACTCCTGGGATTACCCTAGTGGAACACCCCCTGCTGATAGGAAGGAACTGACTTCAGTGCTCCACAGAGATAAGGTGGTTAACTTCCCCCAACCCTTGGCTTATAAAATGATACGGAGATTAGTTCTCCACTACAGATAAGCCTATCTCTGGTTTGGCACAAGATCCACTGGGTGGGCAGCAGTAGGAGCTAACCAATGAGGAAAAGTATCCCCCACTCCCTTACCTTGCCTAAGTGTATAAATATACCTGATTCTGGCAGCCATCCTTGGTGTCTGCCCCTCCTGGCACTCCACGTCTGGAGTCCCTGAGTTCTTTTCCAGCTCCTTGCTCCTCATGGATTCCATGCCCAGAGTCCATGAGTTCTCTAAGACACCCTTGCTCCTCATGGTGCTCCACATATGAAGTCTGTGAGTTCCATTCTTTCTCTCTTCTAATAAACTCTGCCTTAATCCTCTACACTTGTTCTAGTTTTAATCTTCAGTTCTGAACACAAGAACCTGGACATATACCAACTCCCAGAGAGTGACCCCCACAATAGTATGATGTTATTTTCCAAAACACCACTATAATAGAAGATGAGACTATAGCAAAAATGTATTTTGCTTTCTTATATCTTACAGGGCACATTTTATGATGCTGATGAACCAAATTTCATTCTGAGAACAAACTCCAAGTTGAAGGAAAGGAAATTTTTTTCTTCTAGAGACAGATCTTACTGCCTAGCTGAGGATGGCCTACATCTTGCTATGCAGATGTAGTCCCGGCTGAGCTCAAATGCTAGACCCTTCTGTTTCTGGTTCCCTAGTGTTGGCATTACCAGTGTGCCACCATGCTGGGCTGAAATGTTTTAGCAAGGTTACAGTTTTTGCATTGAAAGACGTTGAAATGTCTTATCAGACAAGCTACACACAGCAATAGCTAACAGAGGACACCTGGCAGCTAGCAGCACCAGGAAAACATGCAGAGCTGGTACTGATTCTCACTGAATGGGAAGTCAAGGCAGCCACCATCTCAAAGCCCAGGGACTGGTGAAGTCAGATGTGTTGCTACAGATGTTAAGCCAGCTGTGTCTCAACCACAGGCACGAGCTGTAGGTGTTTTTACCTTTGCACATTTGTGAGAAATTTTTAAGAGGGGGAAATAACAACAGTTTCACTGAATAATGATTTTAAAAAAAAAGCACTAAGTCTTGTAAATTTCATTGTCTCAACTCTTGAGTGCAAGTCAGGATTTAATGCTTTGCAAAGTGAAATGGAGGGCTTGCATAAAACACCTGAGGTGCTGAAGCACAGGTGAGGACAGTGTCCAGGGCAAACACAGATGGGACAATTTAGTCTCAAGCTGAACCACTTGCCTGAAATGCCACTTTTATTTGAAATAACGATTGATAGACAATATTTATTCAAACCTGGATATTCATAAATGTTTTCTTGAAAGTGAATTAAGTGCAGCTATCAAGATAAACACATGATATCTCTTTTTAATTAACAAGAAATTCAAATTTTCAAATGAAAATGAAAACCTTGGAAACTCTGTATACTATTGTCACAAGGGTAACAGATAACTCAGACTTTTCTGAAGAGACCAGTGACATTAACAAATCCTCAATTTTACTATTAATATTCAAATTGTGAACAATTCAGTATATCAATGTTTTACCCAAAATTTGAAGCTATATTAAAAAATTATACATGGGTGAAACATCAATTCAATGTTCAAGATAGATTTTAATGTAATTTAAAACCAAAGGTTTATCAATATAGTTTCAGATTATATGTTGTCACTGATCTTTTATATATATATATATTTATATATATAGATAGATATATATGTGTATATATATGTGTGTATATGTGTGTGTGTGTGTGTATATATAGCAAGAGAGAGAGAAAAAAAGAGAGAGTCCATTGACATTTGAAGGAATGATTCCTTAGTTTGCTCCTTAGTTATTCAGCTACTGTATATATATATCTGTTTGGCTGTAGATTTTCCACTATCACAACCTAGCACATCAACAGAATACAGTAGATAGAGATGCACTAGACTGTCTTTATCAAGCTCAACATTAAAGAGACTTGTAAAGGAACATTTCTTAATACTTTTTAATTGGTTTGTGCTTGGTTATATAATAACTTTTTGATAAAATATCTATATTCTATGGGTTATTAGATTGATAAACAACATCACAAAATATGTGTATATGTGTGTGTTCATATAAATATGTGTATGTGCATGTACACATATATACTACATATTCATACATTTCACATCTCTTTGGAGTCCTCAATACATTTTAGGACTGTCAAAGATCTCAAGATCAAACCTTGAGAGCTGCAGGTATAGACAGTCTTTGGTGCTTCTTACTTACTCTCTCCTTGCCCTTTAAATGCAGCTTGTTCTATTTGAGTTTCATATTCTTTAAATCAGAATTGCAACTGTAAACCTTTGAGACTCCAGCCCATGTTTGAGAGAATTATTTTATTCATCATCCAGAATTCTTGATTAGAAAGTGTTCAGTGAAGACAGGGAAGAAAAGCAGTAAAAAGAAGGGGAGAATGTGTAAGAAATCAGAATGATAGGTTCCTACCTTTCCTCTTTTCATCTTATCTGCTGTCCAGACAGTAAGAGGTTAATTCCTGGAGAAGCTCAGATCCAGCAGAAGTCTGCTCTTACCCATAGACACTGTTTTTATTTGTTGTTAAGTATTTTAATATCACTGTGGTACACAGCATTGTGGGAAATATGAAGACATGCAAAGACCACTCCAGAAAGTACCAGCTGCATTCCTAGTACATAACACCCTCAGTGAGGTTTGGGGATTTCTCTCAGCATGATTTTCTCTCTTGGACCAAGACAATATTTTGCCCTGTCTTTTCTCAATCATATATTACCAGCTCCGAATTATGAACTGCAAGCTGAAAACAAGCACAGCATATTCCAAAGCAGTGTTTTGCTTTGGGATGGAACCAGTTCCTTTCAAAGTCAGAATCAAGTGTTGTGCATATAGGCATGTCTTCTAAGCACTGCCTTTTGTTGTTCTTTGCCAGCTGCAATAGGAAAAAAAGAGCAAACTTACAAGACTACCCCCTGGAGACCTCTTGGTATTTGAGCCTGGCTCAAAGCAGAGCATATGAAAAGCCCTGTGTGAAAACCTGCTTTTGGGGAGAGACTTCTGGCCAGCAAAGCCTGCCCCCAAACTCTTCATCAAGCAAACAAGCTTCTGGAAGCCTGTGGTCCCGAGGCAACTCATGTTCTAGTGTTAGAAACCTGACTTACCAGCAACACAATTTCCTTCGTGACCAAACACAGGACACAGAGAAAATCCCGAGCAGGGCAGTTAGATCCCTGGTCCTTCCATTTTACTTAAGCTGTAGGTGTGTTTACACAAAAGTTTGGGCAGCATTAACCACAACCTGCTTGAACACAACCAGCTTGAAGGTTCTGGCACCTCTGAGGCCGATGACCAGCCAAAGGAGTTTCCAGGTCATTTCAAATCCGGGTCTTCAACACAACATGGCTTTTTACTGTTTTTTTTTTTTTTTTTTCTTCCTCTCTACCTGTGCAACCAACAAGCAAGCTGACCATTAAGTGCTTCCCACATCTCTCCACAAACACAAAATGCTGCTTCTGTGGGCACACATACCAGACTTTGCAGCCTACAAAGTGCTCTCTTACCTGTTTCTTCATTCCAGATTGAGGTATTGCCTGGTGTTGGGTGAAATAAAAGCTACTGGATCGAAAACACGTATCCTCAAGTCTGCCAACTGTGTAATTTTATGCCAGTTTAAGAGTCAATTCAGTGCAGTGAAAAAAAAATCAATTCTTGAATACAAGTAGTTCGGCCAAGATCCAAGTGTATCTATCTCTGATATCAAAGTTCAAAAGCACTCGGACTTCGATAATGCCAAGAATAGTTTGAGCAGAAGCCAGAAAGAAGAGCGGCAGTCTATGTGTTGAACACGGCCAAGAAAAGAGGAGTGAAGACAGAGATAAAATTTCACACTCAAACTTGTGAGAACTAGTACTGATAGGGAAGTATAATGATGAACCTTGTCGTTGCTGTGAGAGAACACCCAAAGTCAAGCAGCTTAAAGGAGAGAGGGAGATTTCTTCTGCTTACAATTCCAGAGGGGAGATATAATCTTTCATGGCAGACATGGCATGGCTGGCTAGCAAAAGCTGGTAGAGGCCTATGTCACCGCAAACATCTTGGAGGCCTTGAGCTGCCAGACTCCTACTGTTAAAGCAGACTTCTCCTGGGGATGAGGTGGGACTAATTTTCCTCAAGGTCCACCCCCTGTGACTACCTTCCTCCAACAAGGCTCCCCTTCTCAAAGGTGCCACGACTTACCCAAACACACGACTGTGGGGGCACATTTTAAACCATGACAGAAAGAAATGTAAGACACTATCCACAATGGTGTATCCAATGATCAGTGATACTTTGCTGGAGTATGAATCATGTCAGGCATCTGGCATCATAAACAAAGTAAAGGAAGCACAGTAGGTCACACAAGTAAAAAGACTTGAGAAAGAGGAGAGAGTGGAACTGGGAGCATGAAGAATTGTCAGGGGAAAAGGAGGGAGGATGGGAATAGGGATTAAGGAAAGATTAAAAAAAAAACCTCACAATAAAAGCCACTATTTCTTCCAAAACAATGCAATAAAATGATCCTGTATCTTGAAAAATAATTTCACACTCAAGAAGGTAAAATTAAAGCAAAGGTGATGAGGAAAGTTGGAAAATTGAAAAACATTTGTTTGTGGTTCCCAACCCCATAGTTGGCATTTGTTATGTTAGATGTTGATTTCTAGAGATGTATTCTGGAAGAATCTTTCCAGAGTGAAGGAAGACAGTGGTAAGGAATAAATAAGAATATTTGAGAAATGTCTTCTGAATTGCATAGAACTATCAAACTAGCGAAGTATTGTGTGAACAATAAAAGACTAATGTGAAGTGTGTGAAGCTAAAGTAAGGAGGGCAGGCATGGAAGGAGGCTACCTCAGACCCTGTTCTGCCATGTGTTGGGTGTGGGATTTTGCCAAATCTCTCCATTCCTGTGTCCTGCAATGATCTCATTGCAAAGGAAGATTGATGGTAATATGCACTTTCCAACAGTCATGAAAACAAAGGAGGCAAAAACATGTGATATATGACATGCTTAGAATAATGCTTGGTATATACCAAACATTTGGCCTGCATCAGTTAGTATTATTATGTACATAATTATTCCTGTCAGAAGGAAAGGAATTGCCTAGTATATCTCCCCTAGTTCATATTCTGGGATCTAATACACAGATTCCTTGATAAAATTATTTGGATACACCCATTATATGTCAAGCAACAAACTAGGACTTGAAGATCTTTGTTCATTTCTTAAACAACCCTGAAATTATTATTGTGATTGTTGTCAGATCAGAAGATGCTGAAGGCTCGTCCAAGCACACTGCTAAGTCCTCAACATGAAACTGACTCAGGTCTCTCTGATTCTGGATTCTTCCAATGATGTCCTTCCGCCCGATCTTTACTGAGTATTTGTTCACTTTGCCTCTCTAGTTGGAGGTAAAAGATCAATGAACGAGAATTTTGTCTACTGCACCATTAGATACTACTCAGAAGATGAAGGCTGGGTATCTTCGCATAATACTCAAGGCCTTCATGATGTGAACTCTCTGGCTTCATCTTCTCTCCTCTTCTCCTCCTCTCTCAATGGTTCAAGTCCCATTCCCTGGCCGAGCTTTTCACTGCCTTTAGAAGGATTTACCCACCTCTCTATAATCACTTTTCTCTCATCTTCCCCCATCAATTCTCCCTCTATTGATCCCCTTTCTTCTGTTCAGAATTCACCAAATTCTGCATCAGAAAGATAAAATTATGTCTTATGGATCTGGGCAGATGCAGTCAGCAATATAGTTAGAAATCAATTGAGTTATAAAGGATCTAAGTAAGATGTTTTATTTACATTTTATAGATTTCTATTCTGGATATATTGTAGGATATAATTTTTGTTTCTTCAATTTCTTTCAAGGTGCACACTATCCCCACATCTCCAACTGAATTTTCAATCTTCAACCCTGCGTTGACTGTGTCAAACATATGGGAGGAGGCATTGAACATTGAAGGTAAAGACATACTGGCCACAACCTTAGTCTGTGCAGTCATTCCTGTTTGAAGGATTCACGGTAAAGCAGTGTCTTAGCAAAGCTGTAGAAAGACTTTTGTGAATCCACAATACAAACAACTCCAAATGCTGGAGAGATGTGGAGAGAGGGGAACTCTCCTACATTGTTGGTGGGAATGCAGGCTCATACAGCCACTCTGGAGAGCCATCTGGAGATTCTTAAAGAAATTAAAGATTGAAATGCCATATAACCCTGCGATTCCACTTTTGGAAATAACCTCCCATGCAGCAGAGGTCCACCTCGATAGCACAAGCACGACCATGTTCATAGCAGCACTGTTTACAATAGCAAAGTCATGGAATCAACCTAAATGTCCAACAGTTGACGAGTGGATAAGGAAACTGTGGTACATCTATACAATGGAGTACTACTCAGCCATCAAAAATGATGAATTACTGGAATTTGCCAGGAAATGGATGTCATTAGAGACAATTATATTAAGTGAAGTATCCCAGATCCAGAAAATTAAGTGCCGTATGTACTCCCATACGTGGCTCCTAGTACCAAACTCACCCAGCCCACCTAGAGACACTCAACGATAAATCTCTATAATACAGTAATTGCAAGGAGTTTGAACAGGCAGGATGGGGTAGGAGGGCCACACCAGAAACAAGGAGAGAGGGGACCATGTAACAGCAGAGAAAATAGGCCTCCATCAAGGACTGTGAGTAAGCAACGAGACATCTGGTTAAGTTCACAGACGTTTCCTTCCTGATCATCTACAACTGAGGGGGTGTGATCTCACCAGAAGGGGAGGGCATATAGTCTGGCAGATAATAAGTAACCATTTTGCAAATGGGTGATTGACCCCTCCCTCACTGTGGTTTCCTACTTTTATTGCATCTACCTTTGAATATACTCTTATAACAAGACTCTAGTTTAACAGTTTTTTATCTCTGGCCAGGGGGTGACATCCAATACCCATCAGGATGGAGTGAAAGGGCATTACAGGAGCAGCAAAACCGCAAAAGAAAATCAACAAACCATAAGAGACTCTATATCAACCACCTAGAACTAGGCCAGACTAATCTCTCCCCATCCTGAAGCTCAGGGAAATTTGTGGAAGAGGGGGTGGTAAGATTGTAAGAGCACAAGGATAGGAGGAGCAATGATATGCAAGATACTCCACACAAGTTAGGGTCGAAGCAATCATAATTGGACTTTGCATGTCCTGCGCAATGTCCCAACACACTATTGTCCCCACAAAGTCTAGCATTTGCTAAAAGCACCAAGATCCTTGGAGGCAAGGGATTGACAGCCAAAATAGTGTTCCTATGCTTAAGGGGAACACAGGAAAGGGTTCAGGGAAATGCTGCTGGGTCCTTGTATGTTATCGGAGAGGAGGACCCAGAGGACAGTCAGGCATGCACATTAAAGGATTCTCTGGGGATTGGGGGAGGGGAGGCAATGGGGGGTGGGGAGGGAGGGATGAGGGGAGGGCAAGCAGAAGGATGGGGGGAGGAGGAGGGAGGGAGGAAACCGGTGTACCTATTAAGTTTGTATGAGCAGAGATAATAAAAAATGTTAAAGTCTCAAAAAAAAAAAAAAGAAAGACTTTTGTGTAATGGGCTGTGTGTGTTTTAGTACAAGGAATCTTTGTATCGGGAAGACCCAACACTGAGCTCTAGGCAAAATGTGTGCTTTTTCGTGCAGGAGGAACACAGAGATGGAGGTACATTCCAGATCTTGAACTTCCTGCACAGTATTTGATAAATTGTTTCCATTGCAGGATACCAATTGCATCAGCCATACAGTGAAAATAGAAAGTGCATACAACATCTGAAAGAGCCCAATTATTAAAAGGCATCATCTTAGAAGCCAGAACCAGACCAGATGACTGAAGACAGGTCTAAGGAACTAGGGCAAAGAAAAGAGAGCCTTCACTGAGATTAGAAGACATTCCAGCTAAGACTGTGGAGGATTTCATCTCTTGGAAGGGTCCTTGCTCTGAAAGTTCAGAGATCTAGTTTACGAGAGTCCCAGAAGTGATTGATGTCCAAGAAACAACTTCAAATACACAGACTATGGAGACAAACAACAGAATGTTCTTGAAACTGGCCATTTGAACTTGAAATATGTCATGAAGGTGAGTTGGGAAGGGGAACTTTTCCAAAAATGCTTTCATTGATGATTCTTTTCAACATTCAGCTGTGGGAAAGGACTGGAATGCTGGGATCTCTAAATAAAATGAAAAATACATATGCCTCTGTGTGCATGTGTGTGTGTATGCACACACGTGTGCATGTGTGTGTTCAGGTACGCAGACAGTTCTAAAAGTAGAGTAGAAAAATGAGGAAGAAGTACTAGAAAGAGAGTTACAGCAGGACAGTACACAAAAACAAGGTGATGACTTGGCCTGCAAAATGCTTGCCTTGCAGAAGGAAGACCTAAGTTCAATTTCCAGAACCCAAGTTAAAAAAAAAAAAAATGAAGCCAGACAAAATGTTGAATAATCCTAGGGCTGCAGCAACTGAAGCAGGCGCATCCCTGGTAGTCTATTGTAATGTCTTTAGGTCCACTGTCTCAAAAAAGCCAATGGGACAGAGAGATAGTACAGCAAATAAAAGTTGAAGGTGACTGTAGGATTGCAAGCCCGCCCTGTTGCCACAGGACTGCGAACGACAGATATGTTAAATGTTCAACAAAATGTGAAGTTGGAGTGACCATGGTTCAAATCATAAGAAAAAGATGAAGGTGTAACATTTCAATAAGAAAAGCCATATCCCAGGAATAAGATTACTAAAGGTTTCACAAAGAATGTATGATTGCTGTCATCATTCTCATTAGGAATCTAAGATGCCTTAGTTTGAGAGAAAGCCAAGTCTAAAGGAACTACTTTGGTTTGGATACAAAGTGTCCCTTCCAAGTAGCTCATGTACGGAGAGCTTGGCTGCTCAATGCAAGCAGTACTCAGAGGTCAAGAAGTGGGGAAGTGACTGGACCATGGAGATTCCAGCCCTATGACCACATTAACTTATTGGTGTATAGATCACTTGTGGCATTAGGAGGTGGTGGGAAAGTCACAGGTAGTGTCTGGTGGGAGAAATTAGGTCCCTGGACATATGTTTTCAAGGATGAATCTTATTCCTCGCCCTTTCTTCTGCATTTGGCTCTCTCTTCCTCTTGGCTCCATGGGACCAGCGACTTTGCTCCTCCACCTCTTCACCATGAGGCTCTGCCTCACCCAGACCCAGGAACAAGGGGTCCGACAATCATAGACAAAAACTTCTGAAACTGCGAACCATAATAAAACCTTAGTCTTCTTCATTGTTTTTCTTGGAAATTTGTCCTAGTAGTAGAAAGTCTAACTTGCACAGGAATGTAAGACTCTTTTTTATCATCTGAGTATTTATGAAATGAGGATGAACTTAGTCAGTTATGAATTACCCACTTAACTTCTATGAATTACAGTACTCTGTCCCCAGACAGTGCTAAAACATACAAGTCATGTCCTAATTGGGATTCTCTGGGCTGTGCTTTTGGTCCAAAATCAACCGGCATGCTTCTCTTCTCTTTCCTGAGTGTTTGTTCTGTTATCTATAATTTGGCCTTATCACACAGATGTGGCTTGTGCCTTGTGAACTCCAAATCAGCCTCCAGTTTGGAGCAATCTCCTGGGACACTCCCACTCTGTGATTTTGGCCTGGTTCTTTCATGGCTGGCTAATTTCCTCAACCATGTGTTGACTTTATAGTCTAGGCTTCAGAGAATAATCTTATTTTCCTTGTTCCCAAGTTCTTCCAAGACAACTTACTGTAGCCTTAAATATGGAAAACCAGGGTAACGAACTTGGCTCTCGGTTGAGTTCAATAAAGGCTAATCCTACTTATGTTCCCTTGGGGGATAAAAGACTATTGCAATCTACTCCTTACCAAGCATTTAATAAGTGCTGGCCAAGAGAAGTGAGTTAATAACAGACTAGGCTGTTGGGTGAAATACATTGGCAAAGTCAGTGAGGAACTCTTACAGACTTGCTGTGTAACACTGCACATGATATTACCATGATATTGTTGAAATGAATGAGGAGAATGTGGGCTACAGTTAATTATACATATCCAAGCAGGAGTCTTGGTTCCAAGCCTGTCTGGCAGTTCACATGCATTAGCATTAACCTATGGGAATGAAGAATTATGAAATCTGTTCACAATGTTATATTCCTATCTCATTACACATTTATCTTTACACAGCTGCATCCCCAAAACCTTGCAAAATCCTGGATGCAGGCATTATTCCAAATTAATCTTTTGTCTTAGCATTTAGAAGTGCCTGAGACTCAGTAATATTCAGCTGATATTTACAGAATGTACACTGAATATAGATTGGTCTCTCCATGTTAGAATTACTTCATTGGCAGAGTACCACTTTAGCAAAGAGTCCACCCTCTTGCTGTAATTGAGGTCAGAAGCTAACATTCTCTTCTTTCAAGTGAAGTTTGGGGTTAGTCTAGGTGGAGGTTCTTCTTTTGGGTCTTCATTTCTTTCATTCATTTTATTTTGTGCAGACTGCACACTGACACCAAAATATGAGGCATTGACCCAACTCATCCCTCCATGAGCAGGATACCAAGAGCAAAAGCTCAAAGACCTTTGGCTAAAGTAATTCTAATATTGCAAGATTCCCATTGGCACTCGCCGGTTGGAAGTTGCCTGGAACTCCTGCTCACTAAGGAAAAGCACAGTCGCCTGTGAGCAGAGAAGTATGAAACAGTAAGGAAAATGGGGAAAAGCTCCCTTGTGTCAAGGAATGTGGATGGGGAGAAGAAAATATGTATGAGGGTCGGTGGCCTGCTGGGACATATCTTTACTTTGCATAAAATCAGTCTGACCCTCCTACATGCTTTCTAATAGTTTCAGTGTGCTGAGCTTCTTTTGGCACAAATGGTGAATCCATTTACCAGAGGACTTCATCTTGATTATCTCATTATAGAAACACTAGTCAAAAGATGTCTAGTGAAAAATGCCTGAGAATTTTTCCTGCCTCCCCTTTTACCTGCTTTAGTTTTCTGTATCTGTTTCTGCCCCACTATTTCTCTTTTATATTTTTAATGCTGCATATATCAATATGCTAAGTCTATGATATTTTCACCCTTTAGTCCCCTATCCCATCCTCCATTTTCCCCTACAATCCTTCATCTCCCCTGTCACACTCCCTCCTCTCTGTCCCCTGCTACTGAGCTGTGGGTGCTCACGAGTTCTCACTGGAGTGAGACCCTTCAGCAATCACATTACATAGATCACTTTGAAGAGCTGAGCTCCCTTAGTCTTATTGCCCCTAGTGCTGGGGCTGGACCCAGGACTTCGCACATGTCAGGCAGATGCTCAACTGTTAAAGTACATTCTCAGCCACAAGACAGCTCTTAACCACAGTTTGTGAAACAATTTCCTCGGGTGTCCCTCACAACAGAGGAATGCTACTCACAACCCTCAGTGTGTAAAAGCACAGTCATAACATCTTAGAAAATGTATGAAATTCACTTAATTTTTATATATCTTTTAAGGGGAAGATAATATTAACAAATATTATTAAGGAAAATTAGATATTTTGCCTTTCACAATTCTTACTCCTGGATGCATAATATTACATATAGCTGCATTTTTTTCTTTCTTTCATTTGTGTTTTTGACAATTTCATTCATATATAAATATATATATAATGAACTAAAGTCATTTTCTCTACATACTACCCAATCCCACCTACTCCACTGAAAACCTTCTTCTTCTCAAAGATTTAATCTCCTATTTCATCCCTGTGTGTGTGTGTGTGTGTGTGTGTGTGTGTGTGTGTGTGTGTGTGTGTTCTGAGAGGGGAGCAATGCATTTAGTAAGGGTTGCCTACAGTAGCATATACCTGTGTACTTCCTGGAGCATGGATGGTACATCACTGTGAATGTCACCGAAGAAAGTGACCCCTCTTCTCACAGCTAACGTTGGCCATCACTCATCTCATGAGAAGGTGTGGGGATCATGAGTTCTTTCCCCTTTCATGATGAAATGTTGACAGGCTCAATTTTGAGCAGATCATGTTCAGGTAAAGACGGTGGCGGTAGACGGTAGATTCATGGGTGCAACTGTCATGTCCAGAAGACACAGCTTGGCAATACCCGCCCCACACCTTTCAGCCATGGGCCATTCTATACTCCTTCCTGAAGCCTTCGTTGCTCTTTGTGAAAATGGGCATGTATCATATTCACTCATTGCCATGTGTTTATACCTTAGTTTGAATCACTTTCCTTGACCAGAAAAATTTTCCCATGAAAATATGACCCAAGAAATCAATTTCTTTTTTTTTCTTTTTTTTATTAAAAATTTAATTATACATTTTAAAATTTTTTACCAGTTCCCTCCCTCCCCCTTCCTCCCCCCGAACCCCCTCCTCCCCCTCCTCTCCCTCCCCATCCCCCAGTGCCTCCCCCCCAATTCCCAGAGAGTCCTTTATTGTGTACGCCTAACTATCCACTGGGTCCTCCTCTCCGATGACATATAAGGACCCAGTGGCATTTCCATAAGCCCTTTCTCTTGTTCCCCTTAAGCATAAGATCACTACTATGGCTGTCAATCCCTTGCCTCCAGGGATCTCGGTGCCCTTAACAGATGCTAGACTTTATGAGGACAACAGTGCACTGGACATTGCCCAGGGCATGCAAAGTCCCATTATGACTGCTTTGGCCCCAACTATTGTTGAGAATCTTGCAAATCGTTGTTCCTCCCATCCTTTTGCTCTTACAATCTTACTGCCCCCTCTTACGCAAATGTCCCTGAGCTCCAGGATGGGGAGAGATTAGGCTGGCCTAGTTCTATGTGATTGATATAGAGTCTCTGAAGTTCTGGATTGTGGTTTGTTGATTTTCTTTTGCAGTTTTGCTGCTCCTGCAATGCCCTTCACTCCATCCTGCTGGGCACTGTATGTCACCCCCTGGCCAGAGACAAAAAGCTGTTAAACTGGAGTCTTGTTGTAATAGCACATTCAAGGGTAGATGTAATAAGACTAGGAAACCTCAGTGAGGGAGGGGTCCATCACCCATTTGCAAAATGATTACTTTTTATCTGCTAGACTATATGCTCTCCCCTTCTGGTGAGATCAGGAAAGAACGTCTGTGAACTTAACCAGGTTTCTCATTACTTCCTTGTAGACTTTGATGGAGGCCTATTTTCTCTGCTGTAACATGGTCCCCTCTCTCCTTGTTTCTGGTGTGGCCCTCCTACCCCATCTCTCTTGTTCATAATCCTTGCAATTACTGTGTTACATAGGTTTACTTTTGAGTGTCTCAATGTGGGCTGGGTGAGTTTGGTACTAGGAGCCACCTATTAGGAAGTACATACGGCGCTTAATTTTCTGGGTTTGGAAAATATAATTCTTTCTAATGACATCCATTTCCCGGCAAATTCCAGTAATTCATCATTTTTGATGGCTGAGTAGTACTCCATTGTATAGATGTACCACCTTTTCCTTATCCACTCATCAACTGTTGGACATTTAGGTTGATTCCATGACTTTGCTATTGTAAACAGTGCTGCTATGAACATGGTCGAGCTTGTGCTTTTGAGACGAACCTCTGCTGCATGGCGGGTTATTCCCAAAAGTGGAATCGCAGGGTCATATGGCATTTCAATCTTTAATTTCTTTAAGAATCTCCAGACGGCTCGCCAGAGTGGCTGTATGAGCCTGCACTCCCACCAACAATGTAGGAGAGTTCCCCTCTCTCCACATCCTCTCCAGCATTTGTCGTTGTTTGTATTGTGGATTTTTGCCATCCTGACTGGGGTGAGATGATATCTCAGGGAAGTTTTGATTTGCATTTCCCTGATGGCGAAGGAAGTGGAGCATTTTTTAAGATATTTGTTAGACATTTTAATTTCATCTCTGGTAAAGTTTCTTTTAAGTTCCAGTGCCCATTTTTTAATTGGGCCAGTGTTTTCCTTGGAGTTTAGTTTTCTAAGTTCTTTGTGCACTCTGGACAGTAGAGCTCTGTCAGATATGTGGTTAGTGAAGATTTTCTCCCATTCTGTGGGTTGCCTTTGAGCTCATTGTTACAATCTCTTTATCTGAACAGAAGCTCTTTAATTTCACAAGATCCCAACTGTTGAGAGTTGGTAGCAGTGACTGTGCCATTGGATGTCTATTTAGGAAGTGTTGGCCTAGCCCAATCAGCTCGAGGGAGTTCCCTATCCTTTCAACTATGGTTTTTATAGTCTCTGGCCTTAAATCCATTTGGAATTAAGTCTTGTACATGGTGACAAGTACGGGTCCAACCTTAATCTTCTGCATGTGGAGATCCAGTTTTGCCAGCACCATTTGTTGAAGATGCTGTTCTTTTTCCATTGGATTCTTTGGGCCCCTTTGTCAAAGACCAAATGGCTGTAACTTTGTGGGCTTATATCTGGGTCTTCAACCCTTATCCATTGATCTGTGTGTCTATTTTGGAGCCAGTAGCAGGCTGTTTTTATAACTATGGATTTGTAGTATAAACTAAGGTTCGGTATGGTAATACCTCCAGCAGTGTTTTTGTTACTCAGGATTGTCTTTGCTATCCTGGGTCTTTTGTGCCTCCATGTGAATTTTGAGATTATTTGGTCAACTTCTTTAAAAAATTGCTTTGGGATTTTAATTGGTATAGCACTGAATTTGTATATTGCCTTTGGTAGGATGGTCATTTTTATGATGTTGATTCTGCCAATCCAGGAACATGGGAGGTATTTCCACCTTCTGGTGTCTTCTGCAATTTCTTTCTGTAGGGTTTTAAAGTTTTCATTGTAAAGGTCTTTTACCTTTAGGTTTATACCAAGGTATTTCAATTTTTAGGGGCTACTAGTGAATGGGATGGTTTCTCTCAAGGCTTTTTCACTTCTTTCATTCTGGGCATATAGGAAGGCCTCTGATTTTTGCACATTTATTTTGTATCCTGCCACCCTGCTGAACTTCTCAATTAGCTCCAGGAGCTTCCTTGTAGAGTTTTTGGGATCACTCAGGTATAAGATCATGTCATCTGCAAATAGGGATAGCTTGACTTCTTCCTTGCCGATTTGAATCCCTCTTATGTCCCTTTCTTGTCTTATGGCTTCAGCTAAGACTTCAAGTACAATATTGAATAGAAGTGGTGAGAGTGAACAGCCTTGCCTAGTTCCTCATCGAAGTGGGAATGCTTCCAATTGTTCCCCATTGAGCATAATCCTTGCTGTGGGCTTGTTGTATACAGCTTTTATTATATTGATAAAGGTTCCTTTCATTCCTACAGTCTCTAGCGTTTTGATCATAAAAGGCTGTTGGATTTTGTCAAAGGCTATTTCTGCATCTATCGAGAGTATCATGTGGTCTTGGACTTTGGACTGGTTTACATGATGAATTACATTTATTGATTTGCGTATGTTGAACCAACCTTGTGTGCCGGGGTGCTTGGTCCCCATGAATGATCTTTTTGATATGTTTTTGAATCCGATTTGCTAAGACTTTGTTGAGAATCTTTGCATCTGTGTTCATCAGAGAGATCGGCCTATAGTTTTCTTTTTTAAGTGTATTGTTATTAGGTTTTGGGATTAAAACGATATTAGCTTCATAGAAGGAATTTGGTAGTGTTCCTTCCTTTGCTATTTGATGGAACAGTTTAAGGAGTATTGGTGTTATTAACTCCTTAAATGTCTGGTAAAATTCTGTGCTGAATCCATCTGGCCCAGGACATTTTTTGGTGGGAAGATTCGAGATTACTTCTTCAATTTCCTTGTATGTTATAGGACTATTTAAATAATTCACAACTTCCTGATTCAATTAAGTAGGTTGTGTTTACTTAGAAATTCATCCATCTCTTTTGTGTTGTCAAACTTCACAGAGTACAAGTTTTTGAAATATGATGTTATAATTCTCTGGATTTCTTGAGTATCTGTAGTGATAACTCCATGTTCATTTCTAATTTTGTTAATTTGGGTTTTCTCTCTCTTGCTTTTGGTTAATTCAGCTAGGGGTGTATCAATCTTATTGATTTTTTCAAAGAACCAGCTTTTTGACTGGTTGATTTTTTCTATTGTTTTCTTAGGGAGATATTTCTCCCCTTATTTTGCTAATCTCCTCTCTTCTACTACTTTTGGGATCAGATTGCTCAAGTTTCTCCAAAGCCTTAAGCTGCATCGTTAAATTATTTATTTCTGATGTTTCCAATTTCCTGATGTAGGCATTAAGAGCTATGAACTTACCTCTTAGAACAGCTTTCATTGTGTCCCAGAGATTTTGGTACGTTGTATTTTCATTTTCGTTCACTTTCAGGAAATCTTGAATTTTCTGTTTAATTTCTTCCTGAATCCAGTTCTCATTCAGCATCATATTGTTAAGTTTCCAGGAGTTAGTGTATTTTCTCTTGTTTGTTGTGTTGTTGTGGATGTCCAGCTTTAGGCCGTGGTGGTCTGATAGGGCACAGGCTAGAATTTCGACTTTTTTGAATTTGTGTAGATTCATTTTGTGGCCCAATATGTGATCTATTTTGGAGAAAGTTCTGTGTGCTGCTGAGAAAAATGTGTATTCTTTGGTGCATGGGTGAAATGTTCGATAGAGATCTGTAAGGTCCATTTCAGTAAGGGTTTGGTTAAGCTCCAAAGTGTTTCTGTTAAGCTTTTGACCTGTTGATCTATCCCATGTTGAGAGGGCGGTGCTGAAATCCCCGAGAATATCGTTTGGGGGTTGATTTCTTGCTTTAGATGCTGTAGGGTTTTCTTAATGAATGTGGAGGGGCCCATATTGGGTGCATATATGTTCAGTATTGTGAAGTCTTCCTGGTGAATTGTACCTGTGACTAAAATGTAGTATCCATCTGTGTCTCTTATGATTTTCTTTGGTTTCAAGTCCACTTTGTTAACCCCTGCCTGTTTCCTGGTTCCATTAGCTTGCAAGATTTTGGACCAGCCTTTCATTCTTAGGATGTGCCTATCTTTTGTGGTGAGATGAGTTTCCAGAAGGCAGCAGACTGTTGGATTGTGGTTTTTAATCCAAGTTTGTAATCTATGTCTCTTATATCGGTGAGTTAATGCCGTTGACATTTAATGTTATAATGGAGAAATTATTTTTAATTCTGGACATTTTTTATATTTAGTAGATTTTGTAAGCATGATGTTTGATATTTATATTTTGGTGGTATTATACTTCCCTTCTGTCCTCCTGGATACGCTTGTTCTTTTCTTCAAGCTTGAGTATCATTTCTAGCATTTTTTGAGGCCTGGTTTGGTAGACATGTATCCCTTCAAGTTGTCTTTGTGCTGGAAAACTTTTCTTTCTCCCTCAATCATGACAGATAGTTTTGCCGGGTATATCAGTCTGGGTTGGCATTTTTGCTCATTTAATACTGGAAGTATGTCTCTCCAAGCTCTTCTTGCTTTTACTGTTTCCATTGAGTAGTCATTTGTTATTCTAATAGGTTTACCTTTAAAAGTGACTTGCTTTTTTTCTCTTGAAGCTCTCAGCACCCTTTCTTTGTCTTGAATGTGGAGTGTTTTGACTATTATTTGCTGTGGCGATTTTTTATTTTGGTTATATCTGTTTGGAGTGCGAAATGCCTCTTGTATTTGGATAGGCCTCTCATTCTTTAGTTGTGGGAAGTTTTCATTATGATGAATTGAAATATTTCCTCAGGTGTGGTATTTTGGGATTCTTGTTCTGGTATTCCATGAATGCGCATGTTAGGCTTCTTCAGGGTGTCCCATCTTTCTTGAATGCTCCTCTCCAGTATCTTTTTGGCTTTAACAATCTCTTCCATTGAGCTGGTTAATTCTCCTACTTTGTCTTCAAGATCTGAGATTCTATTTTCTGCCTCATTTGTTCTGCTGATAAGACTCTCTGTGGAGTTTTGGGTTGAAGATAACTTATCTCTTAGTTCAATTTTAAACTCTGCCTGAGACTGTTTTACCTGCTCTATACCTATTTTTGTTTCTTGAACTGTTTTTCTCAACTCCTTCAGGTTCCTGTTGTGTTCCTGTTCAAAGTGATTGACACGGTTGTTTAACTCTTCTCAGATTTCCTCTTTCATATTATTAATCATGGTAATGATCATACTCTGAAAGTCGTTATGTTGGGTCTGGCTTTCATGGCTATTTTCTATGGATTTGTTCTGGTCACAATCCATCGTTATGAGATTGATTCTTTTGGTGGGAGATTGTTCTTCTTGGGTTTTGTTTCTCGTGCATCTGCACTTTGACTTGTACATTGTTGTTTTGTTTTTTAGGACCTTTCAGTTTCTGTGTGTTTTTCACTGAACCAATGTAGTTGGTATTGTTACACCTGCCAGTTGTTACTAGTGCTTGCCTTGGATTGGGTATGTTTGTGTATTGGTATTGTTATATCCTAGATGAGACTACTAGAATGTTAGTACATCAGTTAAGTAACCAGGGGATGAATGTAAGTATGGTAGTGCACTTTTACGATCTAGTGTCTTGGTGAAATGTGAGGGTGGGTGGTGTACTCCCTGGAGTTGTATGTTTTTGGGGTGGCTGTATGAGGAAGCTGACCTACAACATTGATACTAGAAAGGATCAGTAAGGTGAGAGAAAAGAAAAAAAAAAAGGTTTACTTATCTTTGGGCTGGATGTGAAGAGTCTCGCATGTGATACAATGGTTGTAGTGAAGTCCAGATGTATGGCCTGTGTTCTCTTTGTTCCATAGAGTTTTGCTTGAGTTTCCTTTGGACTCTATTGAATTCTGAGTAGCAGTGTGTCTTCCGTGGACCACGTGCGTAGGTCCCCGGTGGGCCAGAGAGGCAGAGGGTCTGATGTTGATGGCAGAATTCTTCACCTGCGACCTGGGCACAAGGGGCTGGTGTCCGGGGCGGGGCCCCAGAGGCTATGCCGGCGGCCGCGCGCGGGTGCTGCTGGCCGGGCGGCTCGGCTCCGGGGTGGGGGGCTGGGCTGGGAGAAATCAATTTCTTAAGAAATGAAAAAGAAGTGCCTCTCAGTCCCCTCATGTAAAGGGTTAAATGAAAGGAACCCAACTATTAGTCTCACTTCAAGTCATATCCTTCTTTCCATGTCTCTCAACAATTGCGTAGTGAAGGCAATTATTACCAAATTTTTATGAGCTACCTTCTCTTGTACTATTATTTGATATTCAATTAAAACACCAAAAAGGCCAAAACCACTGCTTTTATTTAACAAGGATAATAAAGAGGTAGCAACACACACCAATCACTCTAGTGTTTCTCCACCACCTTATGTGTCTTTCAGGTAGCAATTTCTTACCTGTGCTTAGAAATATAAGCTGCATTTAGTATTCAAGAAAGAGAAACTCTTAGGTATGCGAGATGGGAAAAGCAATAATAGAGGAGAATAATAAAAGTCTTAGAGGGATTAAATATAAGCAAATATATGCAAGTATGGAAATGTCATGTTTGTCAGTTTGCACAATTGATATATGCTAATAAATTGTATAAACTTGGGTTCAAATGAATTTATTAGTGCAACTTAATATAAAAATATTAAAAATGAGATCAGCAGCTTGTTTCTCTACCTTATTTAATCTAATGTCATTACACTCAGGTTAGGCTGCAAAAAGAATGTGAACAGTAATTTGATTAATAGCATTTGTGTTTCTCCCTAGACATGAACTTTCTGAGTATAAATGACCGCAATCAAAAAGACTTCTCAGTTAGCACTGAGAAATGGAGACAAGATTTTACATTCAAAAGGGCCAAATTGAGGTCAATATTTGTAAATATTAATTGCTGTATTTCTTAAGAGCAGTCCAATCTGATAACAAGAAATCCAACTTCATTTGGATCTCTATGAAATAAAACTCCCTATTTACATGAAATAGACCCACTGGCTAGATTGGGTGGGAGCATAATAAGGACACAGTCCAGCTAGAGTGACATTGATTCTTTATCATCCATCAGGCAAGGTGAAAAGCTCACTGAAACGCCAGTGAGATTGGATTTAACATAAACTTCCTGAGCTGAATTCCATTATTGCTAAAATAACTAGAGGGAGTGATTTAAATATTTTCCAGAATACCAGCAAGGGGTCTTAACTTCTAGCTAAGATAATTTGGAAAAGAATTCATCTCCTCTCAAAGAGTCAAGAACTTCTTAAGATTTTTACTTAGAAAAAGCATGCAATGATAGATTCCTTCCACTTTTCCCACTTTTGCTAATGAAAGACAGCCTGAGATAAGGGAAGCCAGAATACTGGTAGACAGCTACCTCAAGGGTCTACTCGGAGACAATCACCATTTCCAAAAGAGACACACGATTCAGTCTGGGAGATGCAAACCAAAACTACCTGAGGTGTGAAACAGCTTCACTCACTCCAAAAAGAAGAAACAGGTGAGGAGTCCCTCAGGCATCTACAGTCCTGAGAACTGTTTTGGTCTAAACATCTGCTAGAAAGCATGTCCGGTGCATGAAAAACATTCTGTGTTCACTTAAATGACCCACTAATATCTCCAGCAGAAGGACAGAAAGGATAAGTAAAAATGTTTGGACGTGATTCTTAGAAGTAAGTGTTACTTGTATGGAAATGATTTAAACTTGATTAACAAAAAGACTAATGAGCTATGTTAAATTTTCATAACATTGATAAAGTTAATGAAATGCAGAATCAAACATGTATCGACTGAAAAAGACAGAAATATTTTGTAATCTCATGAATTCATCCACTCACTTAGCCTACTAGTATTTCACTACTCAGTGTTTATTTAACACCTGCTGGGTGCCAGACTCTGGGAATAAAAAGGAATCATAAAGTCTCTACCCAAAGAAATTTGAAATCTGCCAGACAAATAAATCAAGGAGCCAAGCCTGTGCTGCAAGTGTAATAGAGAGAGTTGATCTCCTTCCTACACTTCAGTGTGTGAGGAAAGAGCCTCAGGATTTCCTTATAGCTATAGAAGTCTGTGTCAGCCATAAAGATTTGCTTCAATCTTTGTTTCATTTCAAAATAAACAACTTCAGAGCACCTATTATGATCATTTTAAGAGTGAGCTTCGAGGAGAAAGGAAGAAGATAAAGGACTAATATTTTAAAATACTTGATGTTATTAGCTATTGTTACATTTGGATGTTTTACGTTCAATGTATAATATTACTGAAATCAAGTATTCCGTTGAGCTGACCACTTTTGTATCAGTTTTATGGCTGAGGGAACCCAAGCTAATTAGATCATAACCACATGTGTGAAATGACATACTACATAGTAAGAACCTGAGGAAATTAATTCCTCTCATATTCTAGCAAAATTTCCCACTTCGGGTCTAAGATCAGCCATTTTCCATGAGCTTAAAATCTACACTTTGTGTTCTGTCCATATAGTCTTTGGTGCAACATGGTTGATAAAAAGTCTACTCGAGTGAATTCAATTTAACTAAACTCTCAACTCTCCAAAGATGCAATTGTCAAATCTTGGAAATCTAAATATGAATCCAACGAGGTTCCTTTCTTTAAGAGGCTCTCAGTCTAGTGAGCAACGGAAGCAGACACGTGCAGAATACATGGTGACTGGCGCTTGAATGACCAGCCCCAGTGGTCAGTCTCGCTTGCTGTTCTGTGCTTGTTCCTCTCTCCAGCGGGCTCCCTGCCAGTCCCTTGCCCAACTCATTTTCCTGCACCCCTCTCCTTCCTTTTCCTCCTTGTTAGTGTCTCCGATCCATCAGAGTAGCTTTCAGTCTGCAATGTCTCCAGCTTGCTGATGGTCTTTCCTGCGGGCTTCGACCACATGACCTCGGGTAAGGTATGGTACCTCTTACTCAGGTAAGAGAAACAAACTAGAGGTTGGTGTGCAATGTTCTGGCCCACAGCTTCCCAATGGGAAACATACCGTGTGCTCAGAGACACATGAGGAAGCACTGGGGTTAATCCAAGATGGAGGAAGCACGGGGATCTATGGGAAGCACTTTTCCAGTACTTTCTATGAGAAGGAATGGATGAAAGAGAGGAAGCTGGCATGACCCATGCAGGAGGTGTGCTGATATATATTGATGACCCTGAAACATGAGTTGCAAAGAAATTCCTCAACTTTTATTGTCAATGGACCTCATTCTGTTTTTCACTTATTTTCCCAGTATAGTAGCAGATGTAAAAGGGCTGCAGTAGAACATATGGGGCATGCTTCCAAGTAATATATGAACCCTAAAATGTAGCTGCTAAAATCCTAAAAGATCTGATCTAAGTGAATTATATTTATCCAATGACTATCCAAGTATCTTTAAATTGCTATTTAATAACTACTCTGCTCTCTTACTGAGGAACAGCCATACATGGCATGATATTGTACTGTGGTTTATTATTTTTCCTCAGACACAGACATGACACCATAACATTAAGAAGTCATGTCTTTGGTCATATTCAAATAAATAAAATATACTAAAAGCCATAATCTGTGAACGATCGCAAGGTTTGCATACAAACGTGAAAGTGTAGATGCAGACCCCTGATTTGCTGAGTTCCTTTACAAGTCCTTTGCAGTCTGCTCTGTGTGAGACATAAAGAGCTTTTGTGACACACATGCTGAGCATCGCAACTGGGGAGCCTGGCCAAAGAAAATACACTGTTAGCAGAAGAATAAACCCAGGATGAAAAGCACAGAGGTACTAACGATGGACATCTAATATGCCTTTATTCCCATCTGGTTAGAATCAGATCATCAAACTCTGAGCTACAGTAGACCTTGCAGGTCACCCCATTCATACTCTTCAATGCAACAACCAACTTTTTGAGGACCAAGTGCAGTTCAATGTCTAATGCCTTCAGATAGAAGAATTCCACAGATTTTATGGGTAAGATATTTACCATATTTAAAGAAGCAAATGTATTCACAGTAAAAATTTATATATAATATATATTTGAATATATATATATATATTTGAAAAATAAGGACTAGGGCTAGAGAGATGACTCATTGGTTAAGACTCTGTCTCCCAAGCAGAAGGTCCTGAGTTTGGATCCCAGGTCCCACTTAAAAACACCAGGGAAATGGAGGTAGTGGCCTGCGTGTCTGACCCTAGTGGGCGGAGCCTGGGAAATCCCAGAGCAGAGCAGAGCAAAAAGGAGGTAGAACCAATCCAGAATGACTCCCATAGTCACCCTTGATCCTCCATAGGGATATAAAGTGCTCTCTGATACACACAAGCGTGCACACACACACACACGTATGCACACGCACACACACACACTGCATAAAATAAATAAATAAAATTTAAAAATTAAGAAAGAAAGACAAGGAATAGGCAAATCCTCCTCGTATGAGACAAGTCTGAGGCACTGGAATAAACCCAACTACAAAGAGCTGTCAGAAGCGGGAGAGAAATCTAAAGGAACCGGAGAGTCACTCCAAGAGAGCTGCAAGATCAGCCCTGAAAAATTGTCCATCACATTCAGATTCTTCTGTCTGAAGTTCTGAAGGAACTGGGACAGTGCTCAGAGAACTAAATTGGAAATCAGAGCTGTAGCTCTTACCATAGGAAGCAGAGAATTTTTCTCATTTGAGAGAGGGGGGGAAATAGGAAGGTAGTTACTACTAAAGAGAAATCCTATGTGAAGAATCAAGAGACAGAGTCCAAACATGGCCACATTTCCAAGATCTTCAGGTAAGATCACAGCTGTCCTGTGGAGGGAAGAAGGCGGAAGTAGGTGATGGTACTTTTGACCAACAGTAATATTTGTTGGAATGTTCAACTCCAGTTAATGACAAGCTCACATGTGGTTTTTTTAAGGAATAATACAAAGAAATCCCACGTACTGCTCCTTACAAAACTCCTCTTGTTGGCAATTTCTGGAGAGTTGTGGTACAATATCATAACCAGACATTGACATTGGTACTTATAAAAACCATTTCTAGATTTTTTTATATTCCCAAAATCTTATGTTATTAAGAATTTGATATAAATGAAACCGTTCTTTGTGTGTGAACATTTCATCTCACTGTCTAGCACTTTGATGCTGTGTCCATGTTGCTACGCATATCAGTGTTTCACTTCTTTCATTACCGAGTAGTATTCCCCGGCATGGACAAGCCATGGCTTACACAACCATTCACCCATTTGAAAGCAATTTTTTTCACTTTTGGCCTACTGTACAAAAAGTTGCTATAAACATTTTTTAAAAATATTTGGAAGTCAGAACACAAGATCTACTCTGAATTGGATTTAAGTGAAAAGGAATGAGGGGCTCCAAATAAGTGCCTTTATGATTGACTGATTGTGTGTGTGTGTGTCTGTGTGTCTATGTGTGTGTATGAGTGTGTGCATGAGTGTGTGCTTATGTCAATGTGTGTGAATGTGTGTACACATGTGTGTTCATGTCTGTACGTGTATGTTCATATCTGTATGTACGTGTGTGCATGTGTGTGCATATGCATGTGTAGGTGTGAGTATGTGCATGTGTTCATGTGTCTGTGTGTCTCTCTGAGTGTGTATGTATGCATGTGTGCATCTGTGTGTGCATATGCTTATGTGTGTCTCTGTGTGCATGTCATGTATGTACATGTGTGTGTCTGTGTGTTTCTCTGTGTGTACATGTGTGCGTGCATGAGCATGTTTGTGTATGTATGTATGTCTATGTGCAAATGTGTGTGTATGAGCATGTGTATCTGTGTGAATATATGTGTATGTGTGTGAGCAAGTATATATGTGTGCGAGACAGAGTGTATGTATTTCAAAGAGAAAGTAGGCTCTAGAGTTATTGCCTATAAAAAGCTTTTTTTTTTTTGGTTGTTAAAAAATACTGTATGTCAGTTATATTATTTATGTGACAGACCAAGCAGTTCTGTACTACATAAAATATGGCAAAGGATTGTAGGAAAGAATGCAGGTACCTGTTCAAATCCACCCATTCCATCCATATGCTAACAGATGAGCACAACTTCCCAACTGTCAAATTAAGATTCCATTTTTTCCTAAGAATTCTAGAATGAGGTATGATAAATGGTAGAAGATATTGATCGATGTGGTGGGTTCTACATGTAGAACACATCTTATTTTATTTAAGGCAATGTCTTATCACCTCTGTATGACTGAGCTATCTCTTAAATCCCATAATCTCATATATCTGGACACAGTATCTGGACAAGGTGTTCTATATGAAAATTTATTCTGTCTTACATATATGTTCTGATGAAGTGGACTGTAATGGTTACTCTTAACTATTGCTGTGAGAGAGCACCCAAAGTCAAGCAACTTAAGGGAGAAAGGGAGATTCATTCAGCTTATGGTTCCAGAAGAGAGATACAGTCTTTCAAAGCAGAGGTGGAATGGCTGGCTAGCCAAAGCTGGAGGAGGCTAAGTCACCGCAGACATCTTGGAAGCTAAGAGCTGCAAGTCTGCTTGCTGCAAAGGGAGACTTCTCCTGAAGGTAGGGTGGGACTAATCCACCTTAAAGCCCACTCCTTTTTCTCAGCAAGGCTCCATCTCTCAAGGTGCCATGACCTTGCCAAACACATGAGACTGCTGAGGACACATTTAAAACCATGACATGGGCCAAGCTGCCCTAAAGAGCTAAGCACAAGAAGTAGATCTGAGAGAAGGAATGTTAGATAATGTAGGAAAGAGAAATGGAAGAACTGCAAACTAATGCCCTAGTCAGTGTCAGGACCAACAAGAACCAAAGCGGCATGGATGATGTGGCCAGCCAATCTATTTTTCTAAACCAAACACACACGCCATCCTCCTTTCTTGCCTATGGAAATAAGGTTTTGTTTATACAGTGTACACACCTCCATCCAGGTCTGCACCTAGCCAGACTAGCCACAGGGATTCCACTTCCCTGGCCACACTGACTAAGCATGCGCATAGAATGCCACTGGTGCCGGAGGGGAGGTCTGAAACAGGGCTCAGGTGTCTCCTGGCCCTATGATGCCACAGCTCATCTGAATGCTGTATCTGAACAGTGCTAAGATTGTAATCACCTGCTGTAAATAGTCACCTGAGGTATTAAAGAGCCACTCAGAAGACTAAAATCATTTCATTTCTGACTATAGAGCTACACGTCACCTAAGGTTTCTGACAGAGCATACTTCCCATCCATGTCTAAATGTCCATCCTGAGTATTTTGATAGAATCCCCAGATTACTCAACCCTGCAACTGTTCTGTTTTGAACTTCCCTTTAAAAGAAATATGAGATCTTCATCCCACGTAGGTGACTTTAGCTAAGTTCAGTGTCCTCCGTGTCTGTGCTTCTGAATACACAGACTCAACCAACTACAGAATAACGCACACGAAAGGAAATTACATCTATACAGACCATACATAGACTTCTTGAAGTTATTATTCTTGCCTGAATACTAGAAAATCACATCCATTTAGATTGTACAGGGGATTTTGAGTACTTGAGAAATCCTTATCAGGAGACTACGGGTAAGGCACAGGCAAGTACCACACCATTTTAGATAAAGAACTTGAGCATCTTCAGGTTTTGAACACTTCTGGACAGTTTGGAACCAGTCCCCTCCTAATGATTTGATACAGCCTATTTCCCATGCTCCTCTGCTCACTATGTGTTACAATGACCAGGTCCTTAACATGGCTAGGCAAAGTGACTGCATTCTAGTTGATAGATATCAGCAACTTCATAATCTCTTCCACTGTCTCATTAGCTGGATATGATTGATGGTAAATCTCCAGACAGTGCCAGACCAACCATCTGGAAAGTTCCCTTGTCTATGATCTGCCATGATCAGCAGCCAGTACCCTAAGTGGTATCTGCTGTGAGAAAGGATCTGTCCCATGTGGTCCCTCTCATGCCATCTTTTAGGATTATGATGCGGACTACTGTAAGTGGAACATGTACACCTAGGCACTTCTTGTGTCCTTTGTTTTGTGCATGCTGCTAAACATGAAACATTTTTTCCTTAGAGATACTGATTTAGCTAAGTATGTTCAAGAAATACAACGGTTTATGAGAAAATCAAACTTGTCAACATCTTGGAAGATAGGAAGACTCATTTAAAAGACGACTGCCATGAACTCACATGCTCTTTGGTTCTCAAAATGCTTTGATTTATGCTGGCTTGTGTGAACCTCCCTTCTCACCCAATTATCTTTATTGCAGATGCAAGATGATCAAAGACAAGACAGGCAGTGTAAGCAAAGTGCCCATATCTAATGCGTGCTTCTTGTAGGACTGAAGCTTAAGTCTTTTGATTCCAAATCCTTTCCATTTCTCATTGTAATACTCTGTGTATCTGCCTCTGACTAAAATACTATTGTGATTGATGAACTTGTTGTAGAAATTCACCCACTAGATTAGAGAGCTTCTTAGAAGAGGCTCTAAACGGGGTCTCTAATGGGGGGACTTATAAACCCAGAGAATGTAGCGAAGAAACAAGATTGACCACAAGCAATTCTTCTACATTTTTCTCAGTGTCTAGTCCTTAGATAACTTTTGTGGAACTTACTATGTTTAATCTCTGCACACACCACTGTTAATTTGTAGCCCACCACTATTCTTAAGTAATGGGACATGCAGGACTTTTAAAAGCTTCCTTGGGCTATTGTAAGGTCCTGACATCCCCAGAATTTCTCCAGTCCTGACACTGGACGCTCCTGTCTTAAGAATACTGAAAACTCTGGGCAAAGAAACATTTATATCACCCCAACACCACTGAGCAGCCGACATTGTGATCACCCTCTTTGCTGAAAGGAAGCTTGCCTTGCTGGAACTTCCTGATTATCTTAGGTTTTTTCTATTAAAAGTAGAAGTGATCTAGGATGATTCCGGAAGTCACCCTTGATCCTCCACAGGGACACATGTGCCCTCTGATACACACACACACACACATACACACACACGCACACACACGCACGCATACACACACACAGAGTAGATAGATACATAGGTAGGTAGATAGATAGATAGATAGATGATAGATAGATAGATAGATAGATAGATAGATAGATAGATGATAGATAGATAGATAGATAGATAGATAGATAGATAGATAGATAGATAGATAGATAGATAGATAGATAGATAGATAGATAGATAAAAGTTTATTTCATGACCAAAGATCAAACTAAGCTTGGATTTAGGGTTTGATGGCAAACACATTAGGAGTCATACAGATCCCCAAAATGCATTATTCTCTGTAAAAATCTACAATATAAATCTTCTGCAATTGTTTTCTCAGTTTTATTATCATCATTAATGAAAATAAAACAGATATACCTATCATGATATAGTATTACACTTACTTTTAATGTTGCTGATAAATTCATGACCAAAAGACTTAAGGGAACAGGGGTTTTCTGAGCTTAGAATTGTCCAGTTACGGTTCCTTGTCCAACTTGGCAGGAGAGTTCATGCCAACACTAAGGGCTAAGGAAATGGCCACACCATACTCATCTGTCCAAGAACTCACCATGAGCCAGGCCTCCCTCATCGATCAGAAAATGTCCTCCTGCAGGATTGTTCAGGGCTTAACTCAACTGCACCCAGAACTCAGAGCATTCAGTTGTCAAGTTAACATCAGTGTTTAACTATGGCATACAGTCTGGAGGATAATGATATAATTATTATAATATAGTTACCAATATCTATTAATTTCTTAACACAAATCGGTTACTCTCTCAGTATAAACTCCAGAATTACAGCATGTATATCTTTTACGTTTTCTACACTGACCTTGGGATATTAAAGTTTTTTGCCCCCTTCTCTGTCTCTCTTTCTTTCTCTCTCTCTTTCTCTCTCTCTTTCTCTCTCTTTCTCTCTCTCTCTCTCTCTCTCTCTCTCTCTCTCTCTCTCTCTCTCTGTCTCTCTCTCTCTCTCCCTCTCTCTCTCTCACACACACACACATGCACTGTTCATTCTTGGGGAAAGGAGCAGCTTCCACGTTATTGGGGACACAGAGACTACCAAATCCAGGAAATATGTGTTTTATAGGCTTTCCTCAGATAGAAGCAATGGACTTTGGTAAACATCATTCTTTTACTTCTACTGGGTAGTTCAAAGAGATGCTTCTGGGGCAAAACAACATTTTGCAGAGAAAAGCACTTGCACCTCATTGCTGTTTTCCTGCTGGAAATCAAGACGTGGATCCTGAGCGCCCGTAGCCCCATGCACAAAGCCAGGCAAGTCTCTTTATGCTGCCTTAATCTCCTGTCACTTCTGTTATCCTGCCAGACATCTTGGAACAGTCCATTAAAGTTTGTTTTTTATACAGCCAGAAAAAAAATCAAGCTCTGATTATCATAAAGCATGTGGGAACACAGACAAGAAGATATTTCTGGAGAAGGCCGAGGTTGACATTGTCTTTGGAAAGGTCGATGGTGATGTCATGCAAATGAGGCAAGATTTTTGAGGCCAAAACTTTGAAATGATAGAAAGTTGGAGCTGAGATGGTGTTTCAGAGGCCATTCCATCGAATCATCTCATTTCTTCAGTTTTTAGTTCATTCTTTGGCACTTCCACACACAAGTACAACAAATTTGTGTCATTTTCAACCCTTACTATACAATTCCATTCTTACTTTATACTTTCTCATTTCCAGTTAGCCTCCCTCCTACTTTCAAATCTCTCTGCGTGTGTGACCCACTGGGTTTCATCTAGAATGCTATTCTGGCAATTGTCTGAGTACTGACTTAGCAGTGGGTTGAAGCAGTGTCTTGCTCAGTACAACTCACACAGACCTTAAACTTCACTATGTAGCCCAAGCTGACTTTGAGGACACAATCCTCTCAACTCAATCTGAAATTAAATGCTGGGATTTCAGACATGCATCACCACACCTGTCTCAGAATCACCTCATTTCACTGTTCGGGAAACTGAAAGCCAAGCAGCACACGTCATCAAACCAGTGCTTCCTGCCTGAGTTCTGAAGACAGTCATGTTGACAGCCTGAAACAAGTGGAGATGAAGATTCTTTACTGTTAGAAGAGTCAGAAAGCCTTTCAGATACTGGGTTCTTATTATTGAGCCTGTGAAAAAGTGGTCATATTTAGGTTTCTCTTGCCATTTCAGGAGGTTTATACCCACCTCATAGAGATCATCCTTCAACTATTCCCCTTGGGGTTCACTCCCCAAGGTAATGGCCTCATAAAATCCCAAGGGTGCTTTAGGTTAATGGTTTTGTCAAACTAGATTGTCATATTTGACATACAATAAGTTTTATGTAATATTTTAATTTCATTTCCAATCACATGAAGGCTTTAAGTAACTTTTGTATGTGCAAGTTGTTTGGTTAGTAGGATTAACAAATAGAAATTCAGAGCTGAGGTTTTATCTCAGTGTAATATATTTGACTATGGACTAATATATATGAAGTCCTAGGTTCATCTCCAGTACCAGCCAAAACAAAAAAAAAAGAGAAAGAAATGAAGAAAAAGAAAAAGAAATGTGTATAATGGGACTTTCATTAAAGCTGAGACTAGCTAGATATGATTTTTCAACTGATGGAAATTTTAAACTTCATGCACAAATTTAGAGAAATGATAACTACTTTATTTCAGTTTTATCATGGTTCCTATGGTCCAGCACACTGGTTTTTTTTTTTTTTGATGCATAAACAATGGTGGACATCCAATGTTAGGAACTCATGTATTTATGTCTTATACCAGGTATGCAGTACTGGATTTAGGTTCTAGAACTCTTTATAGTAGTGTGCTATGTTTATTATATGCCTTTATAATGAAGAAATCAAATCTTCAAAGTGCTTAAACATTTCCCAAGACCATGGTCCAGTACAGTGTTTTTTCTAAACACTACTTTCCTTCATGTCTTCTCACTCTAACTTTCAAGCAAGGCAATCTGTGATAATGTCTATAGGCGAATTCAGATCCTTAGAGCATTCTGTGATGTATAGGACAGACCACAACAAAGGACTAAACAACCAAAATGCTAATAGCACTGAAGTTGAGAACTCTAAAAAAAAAATTAATTGTACAACCAAACCTCCAAAATATGATTCCATAGTCAATATTTGCTCTCAAAATGCAATTCTAAATACTAAATTAAAATACTAATAACACCCTATCATTTTCAAAATTTTATGTTCAGCTAACAGTTTATAACTCATATTCCGCCAAGTGTAAAATATAGGGACTGAATCACTTAGGTAGGATAGATTAGGACAACTTCCTTGCGTATGCATGCTGTGGGAGCTGATAAGGATGGACTCCACCTTAACAGGATATTTAGGTGATCTGAGCTCACATTCTATGGAAAGGATAAGCATAACTATAAACGAGGTAGGCACATATGCTCAATTCTGCATTATTCTAAACAGTGAAATGGACTTGGTATGGTTCTAGATGTTGAAACTCCTGGTCAGTGCCCATATGAAGTGACCCAGGCAGCCGTGGGCATTAGCAAATCCCACATCATCACTCCATGTTGTGTGCTGGACCCAGACCCAGCTAGGGTTTCCTGCTGTAATCCTTGTTCCTCACAGGCACCAGACACACACTTGAGGCTTGTTGCATGAGCTTGACTTTGCATGGCTGGAAGGACAGGGCAGTCTCAGTAAGGTGGCCAAACTTTGGAATGGGGCTGAAGTCCACATATGCCACCTCGGGTGTCCTCTCAGCAGAAAAGGCAACCACGCAGGTCCTGAAATTACCAATATTCAGATGTGGGTGGCCCAATGAGGTGTACAGCAAGCTAGCAGAGACTGCAGCTAAGATAGAAATAGGTATAGAATCCACTCTCCTTTGTACCACATATCCAATTTAACTTCATTTCCCAAGCATTTAATGGGCATGTGATATCAATTGTATAATTTTACAATGTAAAAATTTTTATATTGGTAAATTTTGCACTGACAAAATTAAAACATATGCAAGACAATTCTGCTCATGGAAGTTCACTCTAATTAGTAAAATCAATTAATAATTAATTACTAATAAAGTAATGACCATGAGAAATTAGATGACACTCTTGATAAGCATTTGCAGTATGTGTTAGGCATGAAAGGAAGACAAGAACATGCAAGTCGCACTTTAAAGTAATTATTATTTCCTTTTGTATTACTGCAATCAAATATCTGAAACAGACAATTTAAAGGAGAAAGAATTTACATTGTCTCATGGTTTCAGCAGGTTTAATCAGTCATTACAGGGACAGCCAGGTAGAACAGAGCAGTTCATAGTATAGCAGCCAGGAAACAGAGAGAAGAACAAGAAGAGATAAAGTGAGACAGCATAAGGATCCACCCACCTCAAGGGCCTATCTATTCCAACCAGGTCTCCCCTTCTTAAGTTTCCAGAACCTTCCACTGCTGTATTCTTAGCTCAGCAAGCCATTCATTAGTTTAGAGCCTTCATGATCTGGTGATCTCTGGAAACTCTCTTACAGATATACCCAGAAGTATGGTTTACTAATCTCCTAGTTGATGCTCTATCTGGTCAAGTGGTATGGTTCTAGATGTTGAAATCAAGATTAACCATGTTAACAAGAGGATGTTCTTCCATGCTTTCCTTTTCCTTTTATACCTAACAGTGAGCTTTGCCAATCATGGCCATTTGATTCTTCATAATGTATTATTCACTCATATTAGAAGACTAGTTATGTCCTTGAATTAAACATTAAGTTAAAGAAACATGAAGATAAGGAAACATCAAGGTGAACTTACACATTAAGGTAAAGAAAATGAAAAAGGAGCTTGCAGGCAAAGCAAATACTGTGTGTGGACTTCTACTATGGTCTTCAGCTGTTGGTCTCATAGCTCTCTCCTGAACTCAGTTGTCACAAAGCACATCACAGAAGACAAGGTAGGTGGTCCTGGACTTTTCCCAATGACACATTGCTAATAAATGTCAGAGTCTCCACCTAGATCCAATGCCTTCTCTACAACCAAAAGCATTTCAATGAGCTCCTGTGTCAGCCAGTTCATCCTTCCTAAAGGTTGGGTCTGCATCCCAATGGTTCTGTATAAATCTTTCTCCATTGTTTCCCTTGCCTCAATAACCATAGGGACCAACTGTTTTCTGTCACTCATCTACTTCATGTTCTTGTACTTGGAGCCATTGCTGACTCTAATGAATCCATCACTCTTTCACACGGAGTTCTGTTTCTATCCATGAGTAGCAACACATTACTGGCACCATCTTGGGCACTACAAGCACCCACAGGGAGGAAGATGACAAGTTCACTGCAGTTGGGACACTTGAATCCAACAGAAGCATGACAGATGACAAGTGGGCAAATGGGCTGAGCTTGCTCTGAAGCTGATTCCCAAGACACATAAGAAGGCTGTGAGCACAGTCCAACATCCCTTGTACCCAGCGAGGCAACTTCCTTAGAGAAATAAACAGCACCCTTTTAACCATCCAGACGGGCTCACAGTTGAGTCGATCTATCTGTACTATCTATAAACAATATTTAACTTAATCTAAGGCAGAACAGGAGCACAAACATTGAGGTCTGGGTCTGCAACCTTTCCTGCAGCCCTCCAATGTTTGTAGGAATGTTCAAAGTCGAGAGGGAATGGGGAAGTCCCCCGTAGACATGGCTGTCTGTGCTGGGCACAAAGCCCTTGCTTCTCCACGCACCATGTGCTTCAAAGGACCTGCAGGCGCTGGCATCCTTCAGTGGGTGTCGGGTCGGGAGTTTGTGATTCTGAGGTCAGCTGTGCTTCTCCTGACTTGTGTGATGTTGAGGAAGGGACCTGCATTTTCACAGTGTTAATTTGATCTTGAGTCCAAAGAGAAGTTGAGCTACATTTCTCTATAGGTCTCTTGCAGCTCGTCCACATGACTGAGAATTTCTGAAAGAGAAGATGTGTTCAGCGTTTCCTACCTGGAAAATGTAGATCCAGTCTAAATAGAAGTCAACTTTCCATCCCACAAGGTGTGATTGCTGATGCTTGCCAACACTAGCTATGAGCAGTAAATATCTCTTATCATCTTCTGCACGTGGATTAGCCTATTTGCTAGGGTCCTCGCCGACTTTTCCTGCAATTATTCCTTGGGTAACTACCTTGGGTATCCTGTAGTACTATTATTACAAAAGAGGAGCTATGAAGTCCATTTCTGAGATGCTAAGAAAAAATTTCAAGATGGAAACCAAGAAAAAAGCCAATTCAAATAACTTTTCAAGTTGTTTTGCCATTTGCTTGTTTTGCCTCTACACATCTATACTTTCTTCCACCAGAAGCAGCAAGCTAATATTTTTCCTTTTGAAAAAGTTTCTCTCCCGCACTCGGTACCTGTCACTTAGAATAGACACAGGAATATCAACATACCCCATCCCCTCATTTAGAGACCAAATCAGCAACAAATAACTTGCTAGTTATAAGATTTTGCAACAAAGGCATGACCCATCTAGGGCTGCCAAGCATTAGATCAGAGGTGGAAACAGCCTTCTGGGACTATCCACAAACAGAAGGGTACAAGTCAGATGCTGCTATGAGCGGTCACATGGAATGCAGAACAAGCCAACTCAAAGGAAAGTGGAGAACAGATTACAGAGAATGAGTCTCGATGAATATTTCAGAACATGGGACATCCCTTTTCATTAAAGCCTACTTCTATTGGGCCTCTTCTACTTGAATTCTAAAGATGACAACTTACACATGAAATATAATCATTTAAGCTTTGATCACTTACAAAAACAATTCAGCAGGTAGTCCCAAATTTGCTAGTCTCTAGAACATCAGATTATGTCAGTCAGTGGAACTTTTAAAATTAATCTATTCAGTAAAACAGCATCTCACAAATGTAAAGAACTATGAAATCATATTAATAAAGATTTGTGGATTTCTTAAAAGTATAATTTATGTATGGTGTGCATGGTATGACATGCTTTTGGAGCTCAAAGTATAACCCCTGGGAGTCTGTTCTCTCCTTCTGTCCCGTGAATACCAGAGCTCTAACTCAGCTTGTTTGCCTTGTGTAACAAGCACTTTTACCTGCTGAGCCATCTTGACAGCTTCCAGGTCCAAATTTGAATCCCGGTGTATCCATAGTTTTATTCTAAAGCCTAGCTCCTCAGGTCCATTGGCTGAAATAACATATACCTTGAAGAATCCCCCCCCCCCCGGAATTAAATGAAAACAGAGTGGTAGGCTCACTGGAGAACAGCATGCAGCCACTATACCATCTGTCATCACGGTGCTGGCTTTATTAGTTCATGAACCAGAAGCTGTAACTAGCAGTATCTGATATCGGCAGGATGATGGTACTTCCTCACAAGTGCAGATCTCAAAACAATTTAAGAAACATGAGAGTTGCTATTATCTCTTGGGATTTCTGAGAGCTGTGTGTATTCTGAGCTGTGTGTATTACAGAGTTGTAGACAGATACAGAAGTAAAGTAGGAAATTCCAACTTCCATGATCTCCAGAAAACTTCCATTAATATTGTCTTAAAGAAAAGGCAGGGAGGAGTCAAAAAGAGCATTCTTGTGACTAAAAGATCTTGCAGGAGTTCTGTCTCTATATTATAGAGCATGTCTCTTCTGTTGCAAAGAAGACTCAATGAGCAAAGGTTGCAAAAAAAATTGTCCAAGGACCCCTTGCAAATGGCATAAAAATTTACTGTATACTCATTATTACAAGTTCAAGATTTTGAATTGCTAGCATATTCTTGATTCTTGACTAACTAACCATATCATAAACATAAAACAACTCATAAACACATGCACACACATATACACCATCACTGAGGTCAGTGACTGTGTACACCCAACTCAATTCATTTTTCTTATATGTCTCAGCTAATAAATGACTGCAATGCTAAAGCATTAATTGGAAGTAGGAATCTTAAGGGGATAATTGTCTTGAGTTCTTCTGTGGCAATTTGACTCTCACAAGAGGAGTGACTCCTGACAGCTGTCCAAGAGGAGAGAGGCTGGACCACACATTCCTTCTCAGTCCCTTCCTCCCTTGCCCTGAGCCTCCTCACCCCCTGTCCCTGTGATTACTTCTTGTTTCCATCTCACACCTGTTTCAGACAAAGTAGAAACTTAGGGATAGTGGTCCCCCATCAAGGGAATTTTGTATGATATCTTTTGTTTGTGTTAATGCTTGTGAGTTGTGCTAATCTCACTTGGGATACTTGCCATTAGGCACAAGAGGCCTTTTTGATTGAACAGTGAAAGGAGTCTATTAGAAATGTGAAATCATAATTTCTGGAGGGTTGGGGACTTGAAAGAAATGTAGACAGCTGCTGGCTGCAGAACTGAGAAATGTTTAAGTCAGGAAAATATCCTAGGTAATGGAGCCAGAGAGCCTAAATCAGTGGTAAATACTGCTAAGCCATCATTACACACTAAACAGTTATTAGTCATCTCTCTGGTTTTGAAGGAAAGCTCCAGAGCCTGACGTCCAATGCTCAGACGCCATTCTCTCTAACAAATCAAACATCTCTACTCCCTCCAATGACAGCGTGTGCCAAGAGAAAACCAAAGGTCAAGCTAAACCCACAGAGCAAAGCAGCACAGATTTCAAGGATATCAAGCAGGAAAATACAATTCAAAGTCACCAGCTCCTTTGGCGCAGGAGAAAGGACTGAGAACCCGACTTAAGGCCAGCGCCCATGGGACAAAAGCAGAGGAAACCAGAGTGCTAAGCCAAGCCTTAAGTAGAGTGGCCTGGAAACCCTGGTGCTTGGCCTGAGCCACACTGTTTCTGGCACCATTTTGGGTGAGTAGTTCTCAGTGTGGTTACAACACTGAGTGCTCCTTGCTGCAGTCTGTACCTGGGACTGAACCTGAGGATCTGGGCCCTGGGCATAAGGTCTGACTCCTGCCTAATTCTGTAGCAACTCCTTTGCATGATCCTGAGCAAGTTATTTATCCTATTTCGTTCTGGTTTTGTTTGCTTAATTACAAAATAATTTCTTCTGATGAGGTCAAGTATACCAATTATGTGCACTTTGTGGTTTGAGAGATGCCAGACAGACACCAATGGAAATTTAGGCCATGATGTCCATGTCCCCTCATTACACTTTCTCACCAATGCCTGAAATGCCATATGAATGGATGTATTTAATCTTCAAGTGATTCTTTGATTGCCCACTTAATGCCTGACATTGCACTAAGTATGAGACATGCAAAGTGAGTGAAACACAGACCCTGTGCTTAGACTAGAAAGAAAAAATAAGCTACAACTAAATAGAAATCTGCACGCATGTGCATGCATATCAATGCACATCACGAGATCACTGTAAGGAGGGGATTCATTTAAGAACTAGAGGATGGGGAGAAGTGCCCCAAAAAGCCGGTTGCCAGACTTGATATGGTCTCTGCACTTGAGCACAAGCAGCTGAGGTTAACCACAGAAGGTTCAGTCAGTCAGCATTCCGGCAAGAACATGGGAGTAGCTCATGAGTCCCCGCCCATCGCTGAGGACATGGTGGCAGCTGATGGTTGCCTGGAAGGAAGAATCGTTTCCTCTGGAGCTGTGGCTGCTGGCAGTTGTTCATGCTCCACTGGATGTGCAATGCGTGTGCAGGCAGAACAAAGGACACTCGGTGAGTTATTTAGAGAACAGAAAAAGAGGACAGGAAGGTATGAGTGAGAATATGACAGGGGGCTCGGAGGAAGTGAATGAATAGGGGGGTAGATGTGATCAAGATGATTGTCTGCACATATGCAGTTCTCGAAGAATAAATAAAACTTATTTTAAAGATAAATTAAGTAGATGAGAGAGAAAGAGAAAGAAGTGATACTTCACGTGCCCTCCCTGGACCACTTTAGGACTCTTTCGACAAGAAAGACATCAACAGATGCAAAGCCTTGACCTTGGCCTCCAGGCCAGGAACCAAAATAAACCTCCTTTCACATACAGAAAACACCACCGTAAAGTTGGAGGACAAAGACCCTGGGAAAGATAGAAATCTGAGCCCTAGTTAAGAGCAAGGTCATTACTAAAGTCCCTAAGAATATATTTCTTCAGATGTGACTTGAAATGTACTGTGAAGGACCAGCGATACCCCATGCCAAGCAGGGAACTCATGTGGGAAGTGGAAAGCTGTGAAGATGTTAGGTCAATTCCAAACACAAAAGATGCAGAAGTCAAGTCTCCAGTTGTCCTGCATGCTTGTGTTCAACCAGCTATTAATGTAAATTTTCTACAGTCCCCTCTTAGGTCCAATGGTGGTCTAGAATTCCTTCAGGAAGATTCTACAGTTATTGTGAGAGTTTATTATAAAGCATACAAATGAATAACAACAGAAGATGTCCTCTTCAGAAGGGCCCTTGCATACAGCACCACCTGAGCCTGAGGCAGCAGGATAGGCCTTCCTCTCAGCACATCAGGATGCTCACCAACCAGGAAACTTCTCCAGCTTTGCTGTTTAGGAAGTTTGACAAGGTTTCAATAAATTTAGCTCGATGGATTGAATAATTTACAATTGGTGATGGAAATATCTTCCATTCTTCCCCATTCCCCAGAGTTTGGGAAGTAGGGCTAAAAATTCTAACCTTCTGATCATATCATTGGTTTCTCTGCTAACAAGCTCCTGTCCTACAATTACCTAAAGACCCCACTCTGAGTCACATAATTGGGATGAAGAAAGCACTCGTCATAGGTTGAAGACGTTGTACCAAGATTCAAGGATAATAACACACACACTCACACATACACACACACACACATTGTTCTTTATGCAACAAGATCTATATGCTAAGAAAGGTTTTCCTGTTCAAAAAGATACTTTTAAAACTTTATTCACTTATTTGTGTGTGTGTGTGTGTGTGTGTGTGTGTGTGTGTGTGTGTGTGTGTAGCAGAGGACACTATGTGTCCCTGTGGAGGCCCAAGGGGGACTTCAGGAATCATCCTGAGTTACTTCTATCTCTTTTTGCTTCACTTTGGATTTCCCAGGCTCTACCCACCAGGGCTGGAAATGCAGGCTACTGCCATTTCACCTGGCATCTTTACATGGGACCTGGTATCTGAACTTAGGACCTTCTGCTTGAGAGGCAGAGTCTTAACCTCTTAGCTACCTCTCCAGTCCAAAAAAGAGAGATATTTTTAATATGGAGAATTACATGAGAAGCATTTAAGGAATAAAAGAAAATTAAATATAAAGAAAGCCTATTTTTCTACTTATTTTAAACAGATAAGGGTCTCTACGCATTTTAGAGCAAAAGGCAAATAGAAGAAAAAAATAGAATAGCCAAAAAGAACATCTGTTGCTGTAATAGACAATCCACAGAGCATGAGAACTTCAGTCTACTAGAATGAGAATGCTCTGAGACTTTGGGAGAAATTACATCAGTAAAATAATAGGTTGGACATAATGTAGACAAGAAATTGTTTATGGAAATAAAACTGGGTAAATTTCAGGTTCAGAAGAGTTGAGGAAACAAATCAGAAAATAAATTCCCCAAGTATTACCAAAGAGGCTTATCCTCTTAACCAAAGAATTCTAGAAGAAACAATATGATCAATTTTAAATTAAAGAATTTTGAAAACAACATTCATAAAATTTCAAGGAAATTTTTATTTTTGCCAAGTCACAATGTTGAGTGTGGAAATAAAAGAAATGTTCAGATCTAAAAAGGATTGCAATGTTTGTATACATATGACATCCGTGAGGAAAAGTCCTTGAACCCATGGGATGAACTTGGAGATGTTGGTAGGAGGTGTGTTCCTCACCTCCTCTAGGTGAGTGACACTCCCATTCTCTGCACTGTCCATCTAGGCCACAAGACTGGTCTTTTCCCTAGACAGGTCATGGGATTGTTCCTTTCCATGGAATATGGTCCAAATCACAGGTTCCTCTTCTAGCTGTGGGATGTAAAGACATGCTTCTTTCTGTTCAACTGACTGAGTATACGGGAGGAAGGAAACACAGAAGGTGGTAGATTCATGATGGAAGTCTGAGTATTTAACTTCTCCTGGGTAAAATAAATCAGAATGGGAAGATATTATGAAAAAATGCTCTGTGGGCAGGCTCATAAAATACTAATTCCAAATTTGATCAAGTTTTTTTAATTGTTTTGTCCTTCATAACAGTAAATGGACATAAAAATGACCCGAAAGCCAAGAGATCCCATGCATAAATAATGTGCATGGTTTCTTTGGTTGCAAGAAAGAATGAAACATGCATGAAGAATCAAGAGAACTTGATAAAACTAAGGAAAAGGAAGCATATTGGGTCAGATCATCTTTGTAAGGTAGGATGACCATGTCCCTGCAGCATCTAGCAGTGTAGTAGAGTCCTGAACATTTAGTCCGCGATCCACAAAGGTGAGAGGGAAATGAACGAGCCAAGTTCAGGCTGGGGTGCCCTAATAAAGGAAAACAAAAGAAATCACCAAGGAGAACTCCAAAGTAAGATTAATGTGGGTTACTAGAGTTTATATTTCTTTTGCTGAGTTCAGGTCCAAAAATCATGGTCTGTGATGTTACATAAAGTAGGATATGCCATAACCAACATGTTTCCAGTAAGAGAGATCCAGTAACAGTGACCTCATGGGGGGTCACACTTTCTTTAAAAATTCCTCAAGTCATTTTAGACCATGTTAGATAGAAATTTCTAGATGTTCATTGAGGTGTTACAAGAGTAACTCACACTATGATATTGAAACAAGTAGACCTATTCTTTGGTTTAAATACCTAGAAAAACACCAAGTCACTTTGTCACCTTGGTCTTCAATTAGTAAGTAACATCCATTAGCATGAATGCATTGATTTCACCTCCTACAGGCTAAAACCAGTTTAACACAATACAGGAAACTCACAGGTTTCCTAACACAGACTGAGTGTAGAACAAACTATGTTATATTTTAAAAAGGAAATACTTGACTGAAAACTCATCTTGCATATTTACTTTGCACGACAATTGAGTCAGAATTCATAGGTGTCTTTCTTACCAAGATTCTGATATTTCTCCCCTCTCCCAACTGTGCAAGCACATCAAGCTGGAAAGAATTTTCATACCTGCATCTTTCTGTGGACTTCTTTTCCCCACCCATTCTTAGAATACAGAGAGACAGAGAAGAGAAAGAGAAAGGAGTAAAAGAAGGCTTACACCTTCCTGTTCTACTAAATGCCAACCACCTATCTTTTTTGGGGGGAAGACAGGTGATGCAAGCCAGAATCCTGTAAAGTCACCAGAAAGACTGACTTAGCAAGTACTGAATCATTGTTTTTGAAGGGAATATCAGGCTAGGTTCCTGCTAATCCTTGTCACAATATTCCCACCAATAAATCATGAAAAACCTTGATGATGTAGGTCTGTCTGTCTGTCTGTTTGTCTTTAAAAACGTGTCCTATTTAATTTGCAGTCTTGACCCATTGACATTAAACTCAGGCCACAGCAAAGCTTGACATTTTCTCTGCAAGGTACATCACAGTCTTTTGCACTTCAAAACACCAAGTATAACACTCACACCTGTCCTTGGATCCCGCTAGATAGAGAAAATATCAAGAAAAAGCATCAACTTACAAAGCAGATCTCAGAGAAGCACACACCCCCGCTGCTCTCGCTCAGGCAGGCAACAAGGGTTTGCACCACTCTGCCTATGTGTACACGTGGCTGGGGAAGTGCAATGAACATTGATTTGGAGATTGTTGAAAATGTGCTACTGAGGCTGGAGAGATGATTCTGGGGTTAAATCCTTTGCCCATAAGCAGAAGGACCTGAGTTCAGATCCCAGATCCCATGCAAAGATGCTGGGCGAAAATGGTAGTGGCTTGCACTTCTGACCGTGGAAGGTGATGCCAGGGAAATCCCAAAGCAAAGTGATAATGAGGTAGAGAGATACAGGATGATTCCCGAAGTCTCTTGGGCCTCCACAGGCAGACACAGTGCCCTCTCATACACACACATGTACACATACAAAAATCAGTTACTGGCCAAATATGCAAATTATCCCCTCTGTATCAATTACATCTAAATACTAAGGATGAATCATAATGACAGATCCATCACAGGTAACATGCACTGCTCAGTCACTGCCTGCGGGTCCCATTCTGTGTTTCCTGTTTCCCTGGCACTGTCCTCGCCAGAACCCCCAACGGATGGGGGAGCACAACTCCCAGGCACAGCACAGATGGGAGCACTGGGATCATGCAGGCAGCAGCCTTCCACCCCAGCACAATGACTCAGAGTCCACATTTCTCAGCCACAAGGTTGGATTCAGCACAAGGCTGCAAATCTTTCTCCCAGCCTGGGCGACCCATTTATGTGCTTTCCTTAACAAAATAATCATATACCCAAGCTTGGATTAATTCAAATGCTCACTGGTGGGGGGACCCAAGGGGTTTAGAATCAGTTTTTGTTTTAAATGGCAATTCTTTTCTTTCTGCTTGCCAAACACGGTTACTATGTACAAGCCCCTCCTACCCATGGGACAGTTTCCAGGCATGGAACTGGCAGCCACACAAACGCTGGCAGTTGCTGACTTCAAGACCCTCTTCTCCCTTCCTTAGATACCCCTTTGGGAAGAGCCAAGTTTAATTAAATGCAAACACCAGTTCTGCATTTGGGGATCCTGGCTTTCAGTGGTAGTGGCAGCCCAATGAGGGGAGCCTCCCTACCTAGCTCTTTCCTGCGATGATGGAGGAGGTTAATGGCCACAAGAACAGGGCTCCGGGTCCTGCCCAGGCTCTCTTATGGATTTTGATATTCTGATCCCGTCTTGGTATGCTGGTCTCTACACACACTCCAAGCATGTGGCTGAGAACAGGGTGGAGAAGGATGGTAGGGACCATTCCTGCCTATGCTGAGCAGCCCCCGATTTGCCAGTCCTTCCTGTAGCTTTAGACATTGCTCATACGCAGCATCCGTAACCCAGGAGCGGAAGGGAGCAAACGTGCCAGCAGCTTGAGTGGTGAAGAGTAAGTTAGACTCAGAAGGAACTTGGATTCGAGAACATGAAATAATTATGGAGAGATTTTTGCACTGAATTTTCATAGTACATCCACAGAAGAGGCACCTTTTCTTTCTCTTCCCACTTCTTCAATTTTTGTAATGCTACATGCATAAATATACTGAATTTATGATATTTTCAACCCTTAATCCCTCCTCCCTTCTCTTCTACTTACAAGCCTTCTCCCTCCTGCTAGACTTTCTTCTATTTTCAAATCTTTTCGCATATGTGGCTTCATCTGGTTTGCTTTTAATGACATATATATACCTGAGTACTTGGTGGAGCATGAATCGTATATACTATTAAGGAAAGCATCTTCCATTTCTTCCCTATCAGTCTTTTTTGGGGGGTGCTTCTTGAGATCTTTCTCCTTCCAAGATGAAATGTTGATAGGACAATTCCCACGCTAGTCTTATGGATATATTCATAACAAGGCATCTCTTCTTTACAGAATAAAAAGAAAATTGAGGCTCAGTGGTTTTCCTGCAGATGTGTGGCTAATGGACAGAGAGATAGCCTATAGTCCACCTGTTCTTAATAACCCAAGACCTTCCTGCTGCCTCCAGATGAGTCAAGACAAGCAGTGTTATGTCTGGGGAAGACCAAACCAAGAAGGGAGGCCTGAAGGTCGCCTGATCTACAGCATAATGCTATGAACTGCTATGCACTCCCGTAGTATATGGCATCGAACAGAGGCCAAAACAGGCAGCTCCTGATCCTGCAGAGACAGACCTGGAGCAAGTAAGTACCAGAGGTGAGACCATGGGGTGAGATGCTGGTCCCGGGATGTTGGCCCCGGGATGGATGCATAAAGGACCCTGGATGTTGCCAGAAAGGAGATTGAGACCTAAAAGCCCAAAGGTAGGAAAGTCATCCGAAAACAGGGGTGCAGAGAGATGGAAGAAAACAAAAAGTAGACGACAGAGGATGGGACTCTTCAGCCAGATGTTCCGATGTCTTTAAAAGAACCCAAAGTTCTGAACACAGTGGGACAGTCAGCGGAGCCTGCAGTGGGTTAGGGGGTCCCATTGCAGGGGGGAACTCATTAAGCACTTTAATCTCTCCCTGCTAGGTCATTTCCTCCAGCTCTAAATGAATCATCCAGTTTCCTTCTCCCCGCGCACATGGCCCGGGTGCAGAGGCTTGGAGTAGGAGCCTGTTTTCCAGGTGCGATCTCAGCAGTGCCATATAAAGGAGCATTATTCCTTCCTCTGACTCTTTGCATGCGCAGGCTGGCCCCAGCCAGCCGGGTTGGCTTTCCTCAAGGCCAGATCGAGTTACAAGCTAATATCTAATTTGTAAGTTCTAAATCACACCTCCGTTTTCACAGCATTGTGGCTTCCAGAAGAACGTGCGCTTCGTCGTCTTTGCAAACTAGTTGAGTGTGGTCGGCGGCAAGGGAGGACGAATGGAATGTACAACTGGCCAAATACAATTTAGATAAAATTGCGATCTGACCACAGGGTTGTAACTTCATTCCTTGGTTAACAATCTGCAAAATGGAGACTTTCATTCTGGCTGCCATTTCAGAGCCTCTTGAAGTTCGAGAGAGTCGTGGGCTGGAATTCAATTTCTAAAATGTATGTGTCCTCTCCTGGTCTCTCTTTCCCCTCCACCACATAAATACACAGCGATAAATGGTCTCTCAGGATTATTTTTTTAAAAATATAATCATCTTTCCCTGCTGTAGATAAAGGGTCATGATGCACTCTGAGAAGTTTTAATGCTAAGTGTTGATGCTATAGTCCTTGTAATATTTTCCAGTGTCAGAATTACTAAGATTATTTTGGAGGTGCAGGCAGAAGTGAGATAAAAGTGAGCCATCTTTTAGTAGAGCTACATGCACAATGGTCCGGGTTCTCCCTGTCTCTACCCACTGGACAGGGTTTGTAGTGTGCCCCATATGAGCCTTTGCAGAGTGGGCGCAGGGTTACCATCCTACACTATCCCACACTACTACCCAAGTACAGCAGTGGTACATTGGAGACTCAGAACTCTGGAATGTACAGTCATTCTGAGATTCAATTCACTGGCCAAGAATTAGCACTTTTGGTAGCTGCTTTGTGATAATAGTTCTTGATTGCTAATTGAAATAACCTAACCAAGGAGATTAAATTATTCACCTCTTTTGTTACTGAATGCAGTATCCACTTTGAAAATGTTAGCTATATTTCTAAAAGTCTCCTTAAATCATTTTTAACTTAAGTTCCCCATCTGTGAATCCCAAAACTACAGACCAGATATTTATTCAATGCTCCATTCTCTTTGAATAACAATTCTACTTGAAAAGAATTCAAAATCAAAATAATGGTTTCTGGGACTGGGAGATGATTTGGGTGAAATCATCCTTTTGTTTTGCAAACAAAAGGACCTGATCTCAGATCCCATGTAAAATCCCATGCAGTGGTTGTGATTTTAGCCCCAAAAGGGGGAGCCAGAGAAATCCCAGAGCAAAGAAACAAGGAGGTAGAGCAATCTAGGATGATTCCAGGTATCATCCTTGGGCATCCACAGCCACACACGCTCAAGTGCCCTCTTGAATACACACACACACACACACACACACACACACTGGAGATATGAATATCTTAGGGAAAGTGATAATCATCAAAGAAACATTAGATATTTATAACATACAATTATACCGCATGTGGTTCAGAGCAATAGGTGTTAAGTATACATCTATTAACGTGCAATCTATTTAATGAGGTTACATCTTTGACCTGACAATGTCTTTGGGTGGCTGTGTCTGCTGTTAAAAAGGTCAGACCTTGGAAGATGGTCATTTTTCCCTTCTTAACCCATGGGATGTTGTAGAAACTTCCCAAATACTACACACAAAACAATTAATCTGAATAGATAAAGAATGTGATTCTCAAATTTATGTTTGTCAAAGTAAGAATCCTCTTTTAAATCTTGCAAAAATGAACAAACGGGACAAGACAACATGACAACTTCGATTTTTTTCCAGCATTTTTAAATATTTTGTTCATTTATTTGAGAAGGAGACAGAGAACACAGGTGCAGTGTCATGCCTGTGGGTACCAGAGAAGAACGCTCAGAAGTCAATTTTCTCTCCCTACCATGTAGGCCCTGGGGCTTGAACTCAGGTTGCCAGGTTTGTACATTCTTATCAGTATGTCTTGGAGTTTCTTATTTTTTAATACATTTTTTATTATTTCCGCTCATACAAACTTAATAGGTAGACCAGTTCCCTCCCTCCCTCCTCCTCCCCCCAAACCCCCTGCTTCCCCTCCCTCCCTCCCCATCCCCCAGTGCCTCCCCCCAATTCCCAGAGAGTCCTTTCTTGTGCATGCCTAACTCTCCTCTGGGCCCTCTTCTCCGATGACATACAAGGACCCAGTGGTATTTCCCTGAACCTTTTTTCGTTTTCTAAATACGCCCAAAGCCTTTTCTTCCAGAGTTATGAATCAGGACAGAACATTAGAAGATGAACATATTAAGCCCTCAGTAGCAAGGTTACATCCAGAGACATTAAAGAAAAATGTCATCCAGGGCCTTTAGAAAATAGCCCTGGAAGTTCTAAAGCAACTTGAAATAAGATAAGGGAGTGGTCAGATGGACAAAATATCAAACTCATTCTGAATCTATGTCAATGAGCAATTTACTTCTTCGCCATAAATCATGCACCTTGGAGTAGTTCACAGGAAGCAAAGCCCTAGAATAATGTCCTGCTTAGGGAAGAAAGAGAGCATATTCTCTTTGATAAGAACATAGGTTAAGAGAGAAAGAGGGAGAGAACGGAACTAGGCTTTGCATTTCCAAAAGGTCAATAATCAGAAGAAAATAAAAACTCCAAAGGAGCTGAATAAGGAAACAGACACAGAAAGTATTTACATGATGGGACGTCTCCCTCACGATAGGGCACAATGAAAGAGAAAGTTTCTTACTAATCAGCCCTTACTTCTCAGAGGAGTTAGAGAAAGTCTCGCTCAGCAGCTTCCGAGAAAGGGTGGACATGAGAACAAGGATTAGCAGCCATTCAGGATCAGTAAGGTGATTGACAAGGAGACTGAAAGTAAACCTAGAGCTGCAGCAGCTTCTTTACTCTCCACACCTGAGCTACTGAAATCTCTTCCTGTCCCTAAAGTCCTCCTCCACCCCTGCTTCCTCTGTTCCTCCCATCTCAGTACTCTGAGCCGTCAGCCTTATCATTATCAATTCATATTAATTATCAATTGCACATCCCTGCATTTACTGGGATGGGAGAATTTGTTTCTGTAGTATTTGGAACTGAGCTTTTGAGTGTCAAATTTTTCAAGACTCCTCCACGGTTCTTAGTTGACCGTGATGTCATGTACAGAGAAGGTGTGCTGTTCTTATGACAGAGTGAAATATTCCAAATGGTTTTGAGCATTCTAATTCATTCTTTATACTGCCGTCCCCAGAACAATTAAATCATGGCTTTTATGCACTCTGAACCTGGTTATAGGAAATCTTAATTTGAAAAAGGCATGGTATTTTCATGATGAAAACATATTTGGCTGGACAGTTCATATCAGAGCTGATAAAGATGGTATTTCTGTTACAGAGATATTTTCTTCTCAACTATTGCATGGAGTTCTCCAAAGTCATCTGCATCAGGAAAACACTTTCGTATTGACCTGTTCTTGTTTCACAAAATCAGAGCAATGAAAGAAAAGAAAAATGAATTCCCAGCCTACTAGGAAAAGTTTGGGGAACTGACAAATCTAATTTCACCTCTTGGCTCCAGCACCTATTCTTTGGACACCCTCTAGTACTCAGCTGTCATCCACAAGGGAAGGGCACTGCCAACCTCAAAGATAGCAAAGATCAGTGGGAAAGCCCAGGTAAACCACACAGCACATGTCCTGTTCAACTAGTAGAGATCCTGGTCATTACCCCCAAATAGGTTGGGTTTTCTGCTATAGGAACAGAGGAAATAAAAATAAGCATAAAGATTATGTGACACTAATTATAGTCATTTTATATGCACATTTAACTAGATGATAGGATGCTTACATATCTAGCTAAACACCACTCCTGGCTATGTGTGGAAGTTTCTGGAAAGGACTAGATTTGCATAATTGGACCTAGTAACAAAGATCTGTCATTGTTACTGTGGTGAGTCTGGAGCCAACAAAATAATGGGGAAAAAGCTGAATCTGTCCGTTCTTGACTGATGGGGGCATTGATTCTGCTCCGGACGCTCAGAAGCCCAGACGCAGACTGGAATTTACACTCCTCTCGCGTCAGGGCTTCCTACTACACCTGAGCGTTGCTGAATCTCCAGTTTGTGGAAGGCAGATCCTGGAAATGCTCGTCCTCCTTTGTTAGTTAGTGAACTCCTCAGAATAAGTCTTTTTTCTGTCTGCCTGCCTATCTGGCTACCCATCTATCCCTGACCTGCCTCACTGTTTTTTTTTTTTTTTTTTTTTTTTTTTTGTCATCTTCATTCTGCTTCTCTGGGGAACATCAATCAAGCAAAGCATGGTGGTATCTGCTGCATGTTTTACAAGCACCTTAACATCTTTTCTGAGGTGCCATTCACATGTGGGAACTTTCACCTTTTCCAAGTGTGTAATTGTGCTTTACAGCACCACCACAGCTACATTTAGAACGTCTCCATCAGACCACAGAGAAACCTTATGGTCATCAGCAGTCACACCCTGTGCTCTGTCCGAATCTCGTCTCCTGAAAACCACCAAGGATTTTTTTTTCAGTTATGCATATTCGCCCTTTCCAGATTCTTCTTATAAACAAAACTTGAAGTTTTGAACTTGAAGTTTTACATAATTGACTTCTTTATCTGAGTACAATGTTTTCTAGATTCTTGTCAGCTCTATAAGTTATCAATATTTCATTCCATCTTGCTAATTGATAATGCCTTATATGGATGGAACTGCTGGATTGCTGTTCTTTTTAACTCTGAGTAAAGTGAGGAAATACAGGAGTGGAAGGGAAGGCAGTATGCTATGTAATTTGTAAATAAAATAAATAAATAAGGGGGGTGGGAAGCAATCTAACACTAACACACAGCATGCAGGGATACACTGAGTGCTTATTTCCTCTCTAAGAAAGCTCATAAATTTAGAAGCAAAAAAATATTTTTAAAGTATTGTTTTATTTTTTTACCAAAATTTTTTATTAAAAATGTAATTATACATTTTAAATTTTTTTACCAGTTCCCTCCCTCCCCCTTCCTCCCCCCGAACCCCCTTTTCCCCCTTCTCTCCCTCCCCATCCCCCAGTGCCTCCCCCCCAATTCCCAGAGAGTCCTTTATTGTGTACGCCTGACTCTCCACTGGGTCCTCCTCTCCGATGACATATAAGGACCCAGTGGCATTTCCATAAGCCCTTTCTCTTGTTCCCCTTAAGCATAGGAGCACTACTATGGCTGTCAATCCCTTGCCTCCAGGGATCTCGGTGCCCTTAACAGATGCTAGACTTTATGAGGGCAACAGTGCGCTGGACATTGCGCAGGGCATGCAAAGTCCCATTATGATTGCTTTGGCCCCAACTATTGTTGAGAATCTTGCAAATCGTTGTTCCTCCCATCCTTTTGCTCTTACAATCTTACCGCCCCCTCTTCCGCAAATGTCCCTGAGCTCCAGGATGGGGAGAGATTAGGCTGGCCTAGTTCTATGTGATTGATATAGAGTCTCTGAAGTTCTGGATTGTGGTTTGTTGGTTTTCTTTTGCAGTTTTGCTGCTCCTGCAATGCCCTTCACTCCATCCTGCTGGGCACTGTATGTCACCCCCTGGCCAGAGACAAAAAGCTGTTAAACTGAATCTTGTTATAATAGCACATTCAAGGGTAGATGTAATAAAAGTAGGAAACCTCAGTGAGGGAGGGGTCCATCACCCATTTGCAAAATGATTACTTTTTATCTGCTAGACTATATGCCCTCCCCTTCTGGTGAGATCAGGAAAGAACGTCTGTGAACTTAACCAGGTTTCTCATTACTTACTTGCAGACCTTGATGGAGGCCTATTTTCTCTGCTGTAACATGGTCCCCTCTCTCCTTGTTTCTGGTGTGGCCCTTCTAACCCATCTCTCTTGTTCATAATCCTTGCAATTACTGTGTTACATAGGTTTACTTTTGAGTGTCTCAATTTGGGCTGGGTGAGTTTGATACTAGGAGCCACCTATTAGGGAGTACAGAAGTCAACTTTCCAAAACAAGTCAGCCAAGTTGTTTACTCTCGTTGGTAGCTACAGGAGATAATCACTGTATTTGTGTTTTGTATTAATAGCACTTTAAGACCTCTCTCATTCCTTATCTCACAACCCCTCTTCTGCCCCCTCTATATCTAAGGTTACAGCAAATCCTTCCCCTCTCTCTGTTTCCCCTTTCCCACCAGTTTCTATTCCCACAATAATGTCCACATTTTTAATATCCATAACCCCCTTTTAGGATATAAAATAATATGTTTGCAGACACTGAGGATTGAGAGATGGACTTCTTTTGGAACAAAACATCATTGTCCTCTGCAGAAAGAATACCATAAATTGTGATTTTTATTTTACAAAGACTTTATGGATAAAATTTCCCATCCACTTATATTATAAAGCAGACTTATAATTTGTTATCTGGACAAATATAGATAGAACTACAGAGGTAGTTCTTTGAAAGGTCATGTCCTAGTTTTCCTGAGTGATTTTCACAAGTTATTTATGCTTTTTTCTGCCATGTAATAGAGGATATAACAACAGTATTTTGTAGGGTTGCCTAAAACATAATACATGAAAGATGTTTAAAATACTATTTAGAATAGAGTCAATTTTGGGTTCTGCTTTGTAGGACGAATGGACCAAGCAGGCCTGTATTGTGTATGTGGGCCCCATGCGCAAATGCAACTTCCCCAAGCTAGAACCTGCCACTGTGCCTGGACTGTGCCTGGTGCTGACGTCAAACTGCCTGGCTGAGAGGACCAACCGGACAGGACAACACAGCAACAACCTCACGCTGGGACTTATGGGATGTTGGGTGGGGTATATAGGCGGCCCGATACTTACATAAACGAGCCAGCCTGCGAGCCTGCGGCTGCCACTGACCTGACTCCCGGAGTCTGTGTGGTTGACTTCGCGCCGGCTTATTCCCGCTCCCAAGGGTCTCTGTGGGACCCCCGAGACTGCAACACTGCTTCTTGCAAACTTACCAAAGAAAAAGGACATTCACGACTTAATTGTATATGAAATCTTAAAAATATTATATTTCTCCAAGAGAACTTATGAAACTCACCTAAAAATTTTTCAGCTTGCTTTCTTACAGAAATTTTTCAAGTTACCAATTTCCAGAAGTCAAGAATGCTGTCCTGACTTGAAAACGTTCTGAGTATCACTAGAGTCCCCAATCTTTGAAAGCAAGAGTGGCACTAGAGACTTTCGCTAATGTGCCACGAGGACTTCAATCCTCTACTACTGCTCCATATAGTAACTGTATCCATGGAGAATATTGACCAGCTGCTGTGTTCCAAAATCTGATCTTTTAATAGAAATCATCACGTCTAGTCCTGACCTCACCCCATAAATTAGATGATACACAATCTTTACTTTATATGGGAAGAAACTGAATGCCCAAGAGGCAAAGCATCTTGCTCAACACAGCCTAAGCTGGTCGTCCGCAAATCAAGTCTAGGAGTTATCTCCTGGTGCCAGACACACTGACCTTGTCTTGGAGAAGGCTGTGAACACAGCAGCGAGCACATCTCTGGCCTTCCTGGATTCAGTCAGGGTTGGTGACATAAGGCGCCCTGGATAACTTTGGGAAACCCACTTCCCTTCTCTTTGTGTCATCTGTGGACAGGGTGAAACTAAGTCAGGAGGCTTCTTCATAGGGTCCTTGCGAGTGGTCACCACGCACTCCAACCCTCTCTCTAAGCCTCAGCTCCAGCTCCAGGACATATCCAAGGAAAACTTCACAGACTCATCTTTTTTGCGTAAGTTCTGCCTTTTAATATCTTTAAGAACTGCGTTTCTGGTCCTGATAGGGCAGAGCCTGTGAATCCCGGGGCAGAGTAAACAAGGAGGAGGTGGAGGCATCCATGGTGGTTCCCGAATTCGTCTGTGGTTCTACACACACACACACACACACACACACACACACACACACACACACAATGGAATAAATAATAAAAAATAAAAAAAAAGAATGACTGGAATTCATCTAGAAGTCGTATGCAATTGCATTTTGTCATAATTACTTGTGAATTTTCATTTTGTCCCCAGTGGCCTTCCCAGTACAGTCCTTATTCATACACCAATTGTTTATTATCTTAAGTAGTAGACAAATGCTCTCTCCCAGATCCTCAAGCCAAACCCTCATAAAATTCCCTCATGAAAATGATCATTACCTCCATATTTCCAACAAAGAAATGGAGACTTGGAAATACTGGACGCCAAGGATGGATGATGCAATTTCTGAAGATAAAAATAACCAAAAAAAATCATCATCACCATCATCGTCATCATCTCCTTCCCAATGAGCATTTGTTCGCACCATCCCTTCCCATCCCTTCTGCTGTTTGGTTATCAAAGGGGAAAAGAAAGCAAGCTGCACACTCGTGTAGTCTTCACTAGCCATTTGTCAGTTATTGACCTTCAGTGGTGTATTTGTTCCATGTAAGTTTCACCTTCCTCATCTTAAAGATATCTACCACTTAAATAGAGGTAAAAATCACCTTAATTCTTAGATGAGGGGAGATGTCTAATAACTATCACTTATCTATTAATTCGTTATAAGTCTTAGCTTTTTTTCCTAATGAAATATTAATGTGCTGTTTGTAGACAATGCATTGGGGGAAACTTTTCATGTAGGTTCTTTTTTAATTTAATAGGCGTGATGAGAAGGTAGCCTGGAACATTTCACACATCTGTTATGAAACAACTGGGAGTCATCTGGAAGAAGAGACTTGATTCCAATGCAGGTGGCTGGATAGTTCACGGTGTGTTTGAAGGGCTGGAGTTCTGTCTAAAGTCCAAGAGACCTGTGAGAAAAGAACAAGTAATGGATATAAATTCTGTGTTCCAGTCACCATGATAAAGTTTCTCTTCCATGAAGAGATCAGGTTCAGACTTCAAATTCTCCACCTAACTCCAAACCAAGAAGGGCAAGAGGACCTTGTGGTATGAAATGCCAGCCAGGAGTCAAAGGCACTAGGGATTTTCTGCATACATATGTACCTGCATTATACATGCATGAGTGTGTATGTATTTGCATGCATGCATGAGTAAATATTGCACATGTGTGTGTCAGAAGACTTAAAGTTGACACCAGGTATCTTCTTTGTTCTCTACCTAATTCGCTGAGGCAGAATCTTCCAATTGACCTGGAGCTCACCAATCAGCAAGCTTATACAAACAATTTGATCTGAGAATTCCATCTCTGTCTTCCACACATTGGTTTACAAGTACTCATGATAGCTGGCCACGTGAACTCCTGTCTCTACATATGAGACACAAGCTCTTTACTGGCTGAATCGTCTCTTCAGACCCATACTAAGCATCTTAATATATATCACAGAAGTAGATACAGTCTCATCTTTTCTCCACAAGCAATTGTTATGAGCTGACATAGTTTCCTTCTATGTGTAAGTCAGTAGTAACTAGAATGTGTCTAATCTGGCTATAAGGTCCTGTGAAGATGCACTTTGCATATTATGAGGTCATAGATTGAGACCAGTCCAACACAAAAGTCTCTCAAAATGAGAACTCTGAAGAGACAGAGAGAGAGAGAGAGAGAGAGAGAGAGATTAGATAGCATAGCACCTGGACAGAAATTTCTAGATGTTTCATTGAGGTTGCGTGTGGTTTACAAGAGTAACTCACACTATGATTATTGAAACAAAGTAGCCTATTCTTTGGTTTTAACATACCTAGAAAACACCAAGTCACTTGTCACCTTGGTCTTCAATTAGTAAGTAACATCCATTAGCTATTGAATGCATTGATTTCACCTCTACAGGGCTAACCCAGTTTAACACAATACAGGAAAACTCACAGGTTTCCTCAACACAGACTGAGTTGTAGAACAAACTATGTTCTATTTTTAACAGGAAATACATTGACTGAAAAATCATCTTGCCATATTTACTTTCAACGAACATTGAGGTACGAATTCATAGGTGTCTACTTACCAAGATCTATGATATTTCCACGCTCCCCCACACTGCTGCAAGCACATCAAGCTGGAAGAATTGTTAGAGACACTGACTAGATTCTGTGGATTGCTTGGTCCCACCCCTTCTAGAATACAAAGAGAGGACAAGAGGAGCAGGAATGAGAAGAGAGAAAGGCGTAAAAGAGGCTTCACCTTTGTTCTACTAAATGCCAAAACACCATCTTTTTTTGGAAAGGACAAGAGAGGGGAGAGTGAGGAACCAGGGTGATGCAAGCCAGACAGAACCTTGTAAAGTCACCAGAAAGACTCTGACTTAGCACGTACTGAATCATTGTTTTTGAGGGACTATCAGGCTTAGGTTCCTGCTAATCCTTGTCACAATATTCCCACCAATAAATCATGAAAACACCTTCGTTATGTAGGTGTCTGTCTTGTTCTGTCTGTTGTCTTAAAAACGTGTCCTATTTAATTTGCAGTCTTGACCCATTGACATTAAACTCAGGACACAGCAAAGCTTGACATTTTCTCGCAAGGTACATCACAGTCTTTTGCACTTCAAAAACACCAAGTATAACACTCACCACCTGTCCTTGGATCCTGCCTAGATAGAGAAATATCAAGAGAAAGCATTCAACTTACAAAGCAGATCCTCAGAGCAGCCACCGCAGACGCCCGGCTTGCCGTGGGACGCGGCACACTCCTCCCTCACCCACCTCTGCTGCGCTGCCTCAGGCAGGCAACAAGGGTTTGCACCACTCTGCCTATGTGTACACGTGGCTGGGGAAGTGCAATAATGAACATTGATTTGGACATTGTTGAAACTGTGCTATGAGGCTGGAGGATGATGGCCCCCAGATCCCAGCAAAGATGCTGGCGAAACTGGCGAACGAATGGTTAGTGGCTTGCACTTCTGACTGTGGAGGTGATGCCAGGGAAAATCCCAAAGCAAGATAGATGATAATGAGGTAGAGCGAGATACAGGATGATCCCAAGTTCTTGGGCCTCCACAGGCAGACACAGTGCCCTCTCTATACCATACACAACACATGCAATTACACACACACTGACTACACATACAAAAATCAGTTTACTGGGCCAAATATGAAATTATCCCCTCTGTATCAATTACAATCTAAATACTAAGGATGAATCATAATGACAGTCCATCACAGGTAAAATGCACTGCTACAGTCATGCCTGCGGGTCCCATTTGTGTTTCCTGTTTCATGGCACTGTCTCGCCAACACCCCAACGGATGGGGGAGCACAACTTCCCACGGCACAGCAAAGATGGGAGCATTGGGATCATTGCAGGCAGGCAGCCTTCCCACCCCAGCACAATGACTCAGAGTCCACTATTATCAGCCACAAGGTTGGATTCACGCACAAGGCTGCAAACTCTTTCTCCCTCAGCCTGGGCGACCCATTTATGTGCTTTCCTTAACAAAATAATTTCCTATACCCAACTTGGATTAATTCAAAATGCTCACTGGTGGGGGACCCAAGGGGTTTTAGAATCAGTTTTGTTTTTTTAAATGGCAATTCTTTTCTTTCTGCTTGCCAAACACGCGTTTACTATGTACAAGCCCCTCCTACCCATGGGACAGTTTCCAGGCATGGAACTGGCCGCCACACAAAACGCTGGCAGTTGCTGACTTCAAGACCCTCTTCTCCCTTCCCTTAGATACCCCTTGGGAAGAGCCAAGTTTAATTAAATGCAAAACACCCGTTCTGCATTTGGGGATCCTGGCTTTCAGTGGTAGTGGCAAGCCCAATGAGGGCGCCCTCCACCTAGCTCTTTCCTGCGTGATGATGAGGGTTCGGTAATGGCCACAAGAACAGGGCTCCGGGTCCTGCCCACTGGCTCTTATGGTTTGATATTTTTTTTATTTGATACCGTCTTTGTATGATGTGGTCTCTACACACACTCCAAGCATGTGGCCTGGAGCCGGGTGGAGAGGGATGGAGAGGTATGGTGGGACCATTCCTGCCTATGCTGAGCAGCCCCTGATTTGCCAAGTCCTTTCTGTGCTTTAGACATTGCTCATTACACAGCATCCGGTAAACCCAGGAGCGGAAAGGGAGCAAACGTGCCAGCGCTTGAATGGTGAAGAGTAAAAGTAGATCAGAATGAACTTGGATTCGAGAAAACATGAATAATATGGGGAGATTGCACTGAATTTCAGTACATCAAGAAGATGGAAACTCTCTCTTTCCGCACGCTGTAATTTTTGTATAGCACATGCAAGAAGAGACGCATTGGGCTAGGGAACAAGGAAGCCGCCACCTGCCGCTGATACTTACAATAAACAGGCCTCCCCTCTCAGCTTACAGGCTTTCTTTCGATTTTTCAAATCTTTTCGCATATGTGGCTTTATTGGTTTGCTTTTAGACATTATATACCGAAGTTACTGGTGGGTGGAGGCATGAATCGTATATACTATTAAGGAAAGCATCTTCCATTTTTCCCTATCAGTCTTTTTGGGGGGGTGCTTCTTGAGATCTTTCCCTTCCAAGATGAAATGTTGATGGGACAATTCACCAAGCTAGTCTTATGGATATATTCATAACAAGGAATTTCTTTTTTACAGAATAAAAAGAAAATTGAGGCCAGTCAGTGGTTTTCCTCCAGACGTATGGCTAATGGACAGGAGAGATGGCTATAGTTCACCTGTTCTTAATAACCCAAGACCCGTCTGCTGCCTCCAGATGAGGTCAAGACAAGCAGTGTTATGTCTGGGGAAGACCCCAAACCAAACAAGAAGGGAGGCCTGAAGGTCGCCTGATCTACAGCATTAATGCTATGAAACTGCTATGCACTCCCCGTAGTTTATGGCATCGAAACAGAGGCCCAAAACAGGCAGCTCCTGATCCTGCAGAGACAGACCGGAGCAAGTTAAGTACCCAGAGGTGAGACCATGGCGGTGAGATGCTGGTCCCGGGATGTTCCCCGGGATGGATGCATATAAGGAACCTCGATGTTGCCAGAAAGGGCGATTGAGACCTAAAAGCCAAAGTAGGAAAGTCATCCGAAAAACAGGGGTGCAGAGAGATGGAAGAAAAAAAAAAGTAGAGGGACAGAGGAGGGACTCTTCAGCCAGAGTTCCGTGTCTTTTTAAAAGAACCCAAAGTTTGAACACAGTGGGACATCATCGGAGCCTGCAGCGGGTTTAGGGGGGGTCCCATTGCAGGGGGGAACTCATTAAGCACTTTAATCTCTCCCTGCTAGGTCATTTCCTTCCAGTCTAAATGAATCATCCAGTTTCCTTCTCCCCGCGCACATGGCCCGGGTTGCAGAGGCTTGGAGTCGGAGCCTTGTTTTCCAGGTGCGATCTCAAGCGCAGTGCAGTATTCTATAAAGGAGCATTATCCTTCCTGCAGCTCGACCTCTGACTCTTTGCATGCGCAGGGCTGGACCCCAGCCAGGCGGGTTGGCTTTCCTCAAGGCCAGATCGAGTTACAAGCTAATATCTAATTTGAAGTTCTAATTCACCCATCCGTTTTCACAGAATTGTGGCTTCCAGGGAGAACGTGCACCTCGTTCGTCTTTGCAAATAGGTTGAGTTGTTGGTCGGCGGCAAGGGAGGACGAATGGAATGTTACAAATGGCAAATCAATTTAGCAAAATTGCGATCTGACAAGGGTTTGTAACTTCATTCTTGGTTAATAAAATCTGCACAAAATTGGGAGGCTTCATTCTGGCTGCCATTTCAGAGCGCTTGAAGTTCGAGAGAGTCGTGGGCTGGAATTCAATTTCTAATAGGTATGTGTCGGTCTCCTGGTCTTCTTTTCCCCTCCACCACATAAACACACCGCGATAAATGGTCTCTCAGGATTTTTTTTTTACAATATAATCATCTTTCCCTGCGTAGATAAAGGGGTCATTGATGCACTCTGAGAAGTTTTAATGCCTAAGTGTTGATGCTATAGTCTTGTAATATTTTCCAGTGTCAGAATTACTAAGATTATTTTGGAGGTTGCAGGCGAGACGTGAGATTAAAAGTGAGCCATCTTTTTAGTAGAGCTACTACATGCACAAATGGTCGTGGTTCTCCCTGTCTCTCCCACTGGACCAGGGTTTGTAGTGTGCCCCATATGAGCCTTTGCAGACGTGGGCGCAGCGGGTTACCATCCTACACTATCCCCACACTACTACCCAGTACAGCAGTGGTACATTGGAGCTAGGACTCTGGAAAGTACAGTCATTCTGAGATTCAATTCACTGGCCAAGAATTCGCATTTTGGTAGCTGCTTTGTTTGATAATATTTTGATTGCTAATTGAAAAACCTACCCAAGGAGATTAAATATTCACCTCTTTTGTTACTGAATGCAGTATCCACTTTGAAAACTGTTAGCTATTCTTTTAAAAGTTCTCCTTTAAATCATTTTTTAACTTAAGTTCCCCATCTGTGAATCCCCAACTACCAGACCAGATTTATTCAATGCTCCATTCTCTTGCAATAACAATTCTACTTGAAAAAATTCAAAAATCAAAATAATGGTTTCTGGGACTGGGAGATGATTGGGGTGAAATCATCCTTTTGTTTTGCAAAACAAAAGGACCTGATTCAGATCCCATGTAAAATCCCATGCAGTGGTTGTGATTTTAGCCCCAAAAGGGGGAGCCAGAGAAATCCCAGAGCAAAGAAACAACGGCGGTAGAGCACTCTAGGATGATTCCAGGTATCATCCTTGGGCATCCACAGCCACCACACGCTTCAAGTGCCCTCTTGAATACACACACACACACACACACAACACACACACACACTGGAGAATGAATATTTAGGGAAAGTGATAATCATCAAAGAAACATTTAGATATTTATACATACCATTATACCGCATGTGGTCAGAGCAATAGGTGTTAAGTATACATCTATTAACGTGCAATCTATTTTATGAGGTTTACATCTTTGACTGACTATGTCTTTGGGTTGGGTGGCTGTTTGTCTCCTGTTAAAAAGAAGGTCCAGACCTTGGAAGATGGTCATTTTTTCCCTTCTTAATCCATGGGATTTGTAGTAAAACTTCCCAAATACTACACACAAAACAATTAACTCTGAATGATTAAAGAATGTGTGATTTCAAATTTATGTTTGTCAAAGTAAGAATCCTCTTTAATCTTGCAACAATGAACAAACGGGACAAGACAATATGACAAACTTCGATTTTTTTCCGCATTTTTAAATATTTTGTTCATTTATTTGAGAAGGGACAGAGAAACAGGTGCAGTGTCATGCATGTGGGTACCAGAGAAGAATGCTCAGAAGTCAATTTTTCTCTTCCTACCATGTAGGCCTGGGGTCTGAACTCAGGTTGCCAGGTTTGTCAATATTATCAGTATGTCTTGGAGTTTCTTATTTTTAATACATTTTTTATTATTTCGTCCTCATACAAACACTAATAGGGTAGACCAGTTCTCCCTCCCTCCTCCTCCTCCCCCCAAACCCCCTGCTCCCCCATCCCTCCCTCCCATCTCCCCAGTGCCCTCCCCCATTCCCAGAGAGTCCTTTCTTGTGCATGCCTAACTCTCCTCTGGGCCCTCTCTCGATGACGTACAAGGACCCCCAGTGGTATTTCCTGAACCTTTTTTCGTTTTTAAATACGCCCCAAAGCCTTTTTCTTCCAGAGTTATGAATCAGGACAGGAACATTAGAAGATGAACATATCAGCCTCAGTAGCAATGTTACATCCAGAGACATTAAAGAAAAATGTCAATCCAGGCCTTTAGAAAATAGCCCTGGAAGTTCTAAAGCAACTGAAAATAGATAAGGGAGTGGTCAGATGGACAAAATCTCAAACTCATTCTGAATCTATGTCAATGAGCAATTTACTTCTTCGCCATAAATCATGCCACTTTGCGAGTAGTCACAGGAAGCAAAGCCCTAGAATAATGTCCTGCTTAGGGAAGAACGAGCAGCATATTCTCTTGATATAGAACATAGGTTAAGAGAGAAAGAGGGAGAGAACGGAACTAGGCTTTGCATTTCCAAAAGGTCAATAACTCAGAAGAAAATAAAAAACTCCAAAGGAGCGAAATAGGAAAGAAACGACACAGAGAAAGTATTTACATGATGGGACGTCTCCCTCACGATAGGGCCACAATGAAAGAGAAAGTTTCTTACTAATCAGCCCTTACTTCTCAGAGGAGTTAGAGAAAGTCTCGCTCCGCTCGCTTCCGAGAAAGGGTGGGACATGAGAACAAGGATAGCAGCCATTCAGGCTTCGTAAGGTGATTGACAAGGAGACGAAAAGTAAACCTAGAGCTGCAGCAGCTTCTTTACTCTCCACACCGTGAGCTACTGGAATCTCTTTCTGTCCTAAAGTCTCCTCCACCCTGTTCCTCGTTCCCTCCCATCTCAATACTCTGAGCCGTCAGCCTTATCATTATCAATTCATATTAATATCAATTGCACATCCCTCATTTATGGGATGGGAGGAGAATTTGTTTCTGTAGTATTTGAACTGAGCTTTGAAGTGTCAAATTTTCAACAACTCTTCCATCGGTTTTAGTTGACCGTGATGTCATGGACAGAGAAGGTTGTGCTATCTATGACCGAGTGAAATATTCCAATGGTTTTGAGCATTCTAATTCATTCTTTATACTGGCCGTCCCAGAACAATTAAATCATGGCTTTTATGCACTCTGAACCTGGTTATAGGAAATCTTAATTTGAAAAAGGCATGGTATTTCATGATGAAAAACATATTTGGCTGGACAGTTCATATCAGAGCTGATAAAGATTGGTTTCTGTTACAGAGATATTTCTTCTCAACAAAGTCATCTGCATAGGAAAACACTTTCGTATTGACCTGTTCTTGTCACAAAATCAGAGCAATGAAAGAAAAGAAAAATGAATTCCCCGGCCTACTAGGAAAGTTGGGGAACGACAAATCAATTTCACCTCTTGGCTCCAGCACCTATCTTTGGACACCCTCATAGTACTCAGCTGTCATCCACAAGGGTAAGGGCACTGACACCTCAAAGATAGCAAAATCGTGGGAAAGCCCAGGTAAACCACACCGCCACTGTCCTGTTCAACTAGTAGAGATCCTGGTCATTACCCCCAAATAGGTTGTTTTCTGCTATAGGAACAGAGAAATAAAATAAGCATAAAAGATTATGTGACACTAATTATAGTCATTTTTATATTGCACATTTAACTAGATGACTAGGATGTCTTACATATCTAGCTAAACAACCCACTCCTGGCTATGTGTGGAAGTTTCTGGAAAGGTATAGATTTGCCATAATTGACCGAGTAACAAGATCTGTCATTGTTACTGTGGTGAGTCTGGAGCCACAAAATAATGGGGAAAAAGGAATCTGTCCTTTCTGACTGATGGGGGCATTGATTCTGCTCTGGACGCTCAGAAGCCCAGACCCCAGACTGGAATTTACACTCCTCCCGGGTCAGGGCTTCCTACTACATGAGCGTTGCTGAATCTCCAGTTTGTGGAAGGGCAGATCCCTGGAAATGCTAGTCCTCCTTTGTTAGTAGTGAAATCCTCAGCATAAGTCTTTTTTCTGTCTGCCTGCCTATCTGGCTACCCATCTATCCCTGACCTGCCTCACTGTTTGTTTTTTTTTTTTTTTTTGTCATCCTTCATCTTGCTTCTCTGGGGGAGGGAAATCAATCAAGCAAAGCATGGTGGTTTGCTGCATGTTTTACAAGCACCTTAACATCTTCTGAGGTGCCATTCACATGTGGGAATTTCACCTTTTCCAAGTGTTAATTATGCCTTTACAGCACACCACACGTACATTTAGAACATTTCCATCAGACCACAGAGGAAACCTTATGGTCATCAGCAGTTCACACCCTGGCTCTGTCGAATCCCGTTCTCTGAAAACCACCAAGGATTTTTTTTTTCAGTTATTCGCCCTTTCAGATTCTTCTTCTAAACAAAACTTGAAGTTTTTGAATTGAAGTTTTACATAACTGACTTCTTTATCTGAGTATAATGTTTTCTAGATTCTGTTCAGCTTATAAGTTATCAATATTTCATTCCATCTTTGCTAATTGGACATTGCTTATCATGGATGGAACTGTGGATGCTTGTTCTTTTTAACTCTGAGTAAAGTGAGGACATACAGGAGTGGAAGGGAGGAAGCAGTATGCTATATAATTTGTAAACTAAAATAAATAAATAAGGGGGGTGGGAAGCAATCTAACACTAACACAGCATGCAGGGATACACTGAGTGCTTATTCCTCTCTAAGAAAGCTCATAAATATTTAGAAGCAAAAAAATATTTTAAAGTATGGTTTTATTTTTTTACCAAAATTTTTATTAAAAATGTAATTATACATTTAAAAATTTACCAGTTCCCTCCCTCCCCCCTCTTCCCCCGAACCCCTTTTTCCCTCCTCTCCTCCCCATCCCCCAGTGCCTCCCCCCAATTCCCAGGAGAGTCCTTTATTGTGTACGCTGACTCTCCACTGGGGTCTCTCTCTCGATGACATATAACGGACCAGTGGCATTTCCATAAGCCCTTCTCTTGTTCCCTTAAGCATAGGGATCACTACTATGGCTGTCAATCCTTGCCTCCAGGGATCTCGGTGCCCTAACAGATGCTAGACTTTATGGGGCACACAGTGCGCCTGGACATTGCGCGGGCATGCAAGTCCCATTACTGATACTTTGGCCCCAACTATTGTTGAGATCTTGCAAATCGTTGTTCCTCCCATCATTTTGCTCTTACAATCTTACCGCCCCCTGTTCGCAAATGTCCCTGAGCTACAGGATGGGAGAGAGATTAGGCTGGCCTAGTTTTTATGTGATTGATATAGAGTCTCTGAAGTTGTGGATTGTGGTTTGTTGATTTTCTTTTGCAGTTTTTGTGCTCTTGCAATTCCCTTCACTCCATCCTGCTGGGCACTGTATGTCACCCCCTGGCCAGAGACAAAAAGCTGTTAAAACTGAGTCTTGGTATAATAGCACATTCAAGGGTTAGATGTAATAAAAGTAGGAAACTCTCAGTGAGGGATGAGGTCCATCACCACATTTGCAAAATGATTACTTTTTATCTGCTAGCTTAGACCTATTGCCCTCCCCTTCTGTGAGTGAAAGGAAAGAACGTCTGTGAACTAACCAGGTTTTCTTATTACTTACTTGCAGACCTTGATGGAGGATATTTTCTCTGCTGTAACATAGTCCCTCTCTCCTTGTTTCTGTGTGGCCCTCCTAACCATCTTCTTGCTCATTAATCCTTGCAATTACTGTGTTACATAGGTTTTACTTTGAGTGTCCAATGTGGCTGGGTGAGTTTGGTACTAGGAGCCACCATTAGGGGAGTCCAGAATCAACTTTCCAAACAAGTCAGCCAAGTTGTTTTACTCTCGTTGGTAGCTACAGGAGATAATCACTGTATTTGTGTTTTGTTAATAGCACTTTAAGACGCCCTCTCTCATTCCTTATCTCACAACCCTCTTCTGCCCCTCTATATCAAGGTTACAGCAAATCCTTCCCTCTCTGTTTCCCTCTTACCCACAGTTTCTATTCCCACAATAATGTCCACATTTTAATATCCATAACCCCCTCTTAGGATATAAAATAATATGTTTGCAGACACTGAGGATTGAGGAGATGGATTCTTTTGGAACCAAAACACATCATTGTCCTCTGCAGAACAAGAATACCATAAAATTGTGATTTTTATTTTACAAAGACTTTATGGATAAAATTCCCATCCACTATATTATAAAGCAGACTTATAATTTGTTATCTGGACAAATATAGATAGAACTACAGAGGTAGTTCTTTGAAAGGTCATGTCCTAGTCTTTCCTGAGTGATTTTCACAAGTTATTTATGCTTTTTTCTGCCATGTAATAGAGGATATAACAAACAGTATTTTGTAGGGTTGCCTAAAATAATCCACGATAAGATGTTTAAAATACTATTTAGAATAGAGTCAATTTTGGGTTCTGCTTGTAGGACGAATGGACCAAGCAGGCCTGTATTGCCGTGTGGGGCCGCCCATGCGCAAAATGCAACTTCCCCAAGCAGAACTGCCGCTGTGCCTGGGCCGTGCCTGGTGCTGACGTCAAACGCCTGGCTGAGAGGACCAACGGACAGGACAACACAGCAACAACCTCAAGTGGGAATTATGGGATGCTGGGTGGGGTATATAGGCCGCCCATACCTTACACGAGCCAGCCTGCAGCCTGGAGCCTGCTGCTGCCACGACTGACCTCCGGCCCGTCTGTGTTGTTGACTTCGCGCCAGCTTATCCCACCCCAAGGGTCTATGTGGGGACCCCGACGATGCAAAACACTGCTTCTTGCAAACTTACCAAAGAAAAAGGACATTCACGACTTAATTGTATATGAAATCTTAAAATTTATATTTCTTCAGAGAACTATGAAACTCACCTAAAAATTTTTTCAGCTGTGTGAAGATGTTAGGTCAATTCCAAACACAAAAGATGCAGAAGTCAAGTCTCCAGTTGTCCTGCATGCTTGTGTTCAGCCAGCTATTAATGTAAATTTTCTACAGTCCCCTCTTAGGTCCAATGGTGGTCTAGAATTCCTTCAGGAAGATTCTACAGTTATTGTGAGAGTTTATTATAAAGCATACAAATGAATAACAACAGAAGATGTCCTCTTCAGAAGGGCCCTTGCATACAGTACCACCTGAGCCTGAGGCAGCAGGATAGGCCTTCCTCTCAGCACATCAGGATGCTCACCAACCAGGAAACTTCTCCAGCTTTGCTGTTTAGGAAGTTTGACAAGGTTTCAATAAATTTAGCTCGATGGATTGAATAATTTACAATTGGTGATGGAAATATCTTCCATTCTTCCCCATTCCCCAGAGTTTGGGAAGTAGGGCTAAAAATTCTAACCTTCTGATCATATCATTGGTTTCTCTGCTAACAAGCTCCTGTCCTACAATTACCTAAAGACCCCACTCTGAGTACATAATTGGGATGAAGAAAGCACTCGTCATAGGTTGAAGACGTTGTACCAAGATTCAAGGATAATAACACACACACTCACACATACACACACACACACATTGTTCTTTATGCAACAAGATCTATATGCTAAGAAAGGTTTTCCTGTTCAAAAAGATACTTTTAAAACTTTATTCACTTATTTGTGTGTGTGTGTGTGTGTGTGTGTGTGTGTGTGTGTGTGTGTGTGTAGCAGAGGACACTATGTGTCCCTGTGGAGGCCCAAGGGGGACTTCAGGAATCATCCTGAGTTACTTCTATCTCTTTTTGCTTCACTTTGGAATTCCCAGGCTCTACCCACCAGGGCTGGAATGCAGGCTACTGCCATTTCACCTGGCATCTTACATGGGACCTGGTATCTGAACTTAGGACCTTCTGCTTGACAGGCAGAGTCTTAACCTCTTAGCTACCTCTCCAGTCCAAAAAAGAGAGATATTTTTAATATGGAGAATTACATGAGAAGCATTTAAGGAGTAAAAGAAAATTAAATATAAAGAAAGCCTATTTTTCTACTTATTTTAAACAGATAAGGGTCTCTATGCATTTTAGAGCAAAAGGCAAATAGAAGAAAAAAATAGAATAGCCAAAAAGAACATCTGTTGCTGTAATAGACAATCCACAGAGCATGAGAACTTCAGTCTACTAGAATGAGAATGCTCTGAGACTTTGGGAGAAATTACATCAGTAAAATAATAGGTTGGACATAATATAGACAAGAAAGTGTTTATGGAAATAAAACTGGGTAAATTTCAGGTTCAGAAGAGTTGAGGAAACAAATCAGAAAATAAATTCCCCAAGTATTACCAAAGAGGCTTATCCTCTTAACCAAAGAATTCTAGAAGAAACAATATGATCAATTTTAAATTAAAGAATTTTGAAAACAACATTCATAAAATTTCAAGGAAATTTTATTTTTGCCAAGTCACAATGTTGAGTGTGGAAATAAAAGAAATGTTCAGATCTAAAAAGGATTGCAATGTTTGTATACATATGACATCCGTGAGGAAAAGTCCTTGACCCATGGGATGAACTTGGAGATGTTGGTAGGAGGTGTGTTCCTCACCTCCTCTAGGTGAGTGACACTCCCATTCTCTGCACTGTCCATCTAGGCCACAAGACTGGTCTTTTCCCTAGACAGGTCATGGGATTGTTCCTTTCCATGGAATATGGTCCAAATCACAGGTTCCTCTTCTAGCTGTGGGATGTAAAGACATGCTTCTTTCTGTTCAACTGACTGAGTATACGGGAGGAAGGAAACACAGAAGGTGGTAGATTCATGATGGAAGTCTGAGTATTTAACTTCTCCTGGGTAAAATAAATCAGAATGGGAAGATATTATGAAAAAAATGCTCTGTGGGCAGGCTCATAAAATACTAATTCCAAATTTGATCAAGTTTTTTTAATTGTTTTGTTCTTCATAACAGTAAATGGACATAAAAATGACCCGAAAGCCAAGAGATCCCATGCATAATAATGTGCATGGTTTCTTTGGTTGCAAGAAAGAATGAAACATGCATGAAGAATCAAGAGACTTGATAAAACTGAGGAAAAGGAAGCATATTGGGTCAGATCATCTTTGTAAGGTAGGATGACCATGTCCCTGCAGCATCTAGCAGTGTAGTAGAGTCCTGAACATTTAGTCCGCGATCCACAAAGGTGAGAGGGAAATGAACGAGCCAAGTTCAGGCTGGGGTGCCCTAATAAAGGAAAACAAAAGAAATCACCAAGGAGAACTCCAAAGTAAGATTAATGTGGGTTGCTAGAGTTTATATTTCTTTTGCTGAGTTCAGGTCCAAAAATCATGGTCTGTGATGTTACATAAAGTAGGATATGCCATAACCAACATGTTTCCAGTAAGAGAGATCCAGTAACAGTGACCTCATGGGAGGTCACACTTTCTTTAAAAATTCCTCAAGTCATTTTAGACCATGTTAGATAGCATAGACCCTGGACAGAAATTTCTAGATGTTCATTGAGGTGTTACAAGAGTAACTCACACTATGATATTGAAACAAGTAGACCTATTCTTTGGTTTAAATACCTAGAAAAACACCAAGTCACTTTGTCACCTTGGTCTTCAATTAGTAAGTAACATCCATTAGCATGAATGCATTGATTTCACCTCCTACAGGCTAAAACCAGTTTAACACAATACAGGAAACTCACAGGTTTCCTAACACAGACTGAGTGTAGAACAAACTATGTTATATTTTAAAAAGGAAATACTTGACTGAAAACTCATCTTGCATATTTACTTTGCACGACAATTGAGTCAGAATTCATAGGTGTCATACTTACCAAGATTCTGATATTTCTCCGCTCCCCCAACCGTGCAAGCACATCAAGCTGGAAAGAATTTTCATACCTGCATCTTTCTGTGGACTTCTTTTCCCCACCCATTCTTAGAATACAGAGAGACAGAGAAGAGAAAGAGAAAGGAGTAAAAGAAGGCTTACACCTTCCTGTTCTACTAAATGCCAACCACCTATCTTTTTTGGGGGGAAGACAGGTGATGCAAGCCAGAATCCTGTAAAGTCACCAGAAAGACTGACTTAGCAAGTACTGAATCATTGTTTTTGAAGGGAATATCAGGCTAGGTTCCTGCTAATCCTTGTCACAATATTCCCACCAATAAATCATGAAAACCTTGATTATGTAGGTCTGTCTGTCTGTCTGTTTGTCTTTAAAAACGTGTCCTATTTAATTTGCAGTCTTGACCCATTGACATTAAACTCAGGCCACAGCAAAGCTTGACATTTTCTCTGCAAGGTACATCACAGTCTTTTGCACTTCAAAACACCAAGTATAACACTCACACCTGTCCTTGGATCCTGCTAGATAGAGAAAATATCAAGAGAAAGCATCAACTTACAAAGCAGATCTCAGAGCAGCACACGCAGAAGCCACGTGCTTGCCGTGGGACGCGGCACACTCACTCCCTCACCCACCTCTGCTGCGCTGCGCTCAGGCAGGCAACAAGGGTTTGCACCACTCTGCCTATGTGTACACGTGGCTGGGGAAGTGCAATGAACATTGATTTGGACATTGTTGAAAATGTGCTACTGAGGCTGGAGAGATGGATCCCAGATCCCATGCAAAGATGCTGGGCGAAAATGGTAGTGGCTTGCACTTCTGACCGTGGAAGGTGATGCCAGGGAAATCCCAAAGCAAAGTGATAATGAGGTAGAGAGATACAGGATGATTCCCAAAGTCTCTTGGGCCTCCACAGGCAGACACAGTGCCCTCTCATACACACATGCACATCTACACACACATGTACACATACAAAAATCAGTTACTGGCCAAATATGCAAATTATCCCCTCTGTATCAATTACATCTAAATACTAAGGATGAATCATAATGACAGATCCATCACAGGTAACATGCACTGCTCAGTCACTGCCTGCGGGTCCCATTCTGTGTTTCCTGTTTCCCTGGCACTGTCCTCGCCAGAACCCCCAACGGATGGGGGAGCACAACTCCCAGGCACAGCACAGATGGGAGCACTGGGATCATGCAGGCAGCAGCCTTCCACCCCAGCACAATGACTCAGAGTCCACATTTCTCAGCCACAAGGTTGGATTCAGCACAAGGCTGCAAATCTTTCTCCCAGCCTGGGCGACCCATTTATGTGCTTTCCTTAACAAAATAATCATATACCCAAGCTTGGATTAATTCAAATGCTCACTGGTGGGGGGACCCAAGGGTTTAGAATCAGTTTTGTTTTAAATGGCAATTCTTTTCTTTCTGCTTGCCAAACACGGTTACTATGTACAAGCCCCTCCTACCCATGGGACAGTTTCCAGGCATGGAACTGGCAGCCACACAAACGCTGGCAGTTGCTGACTTCAAGACCCTCTTCTCCCTTCCTTAGATACCCCTTTGGGAAGAGCCAAGTTTAATTAAATGCAAACACCAGTTCTGCATTTGGGGATCCTGGCTTCAGTGGTAGTGGCAGCCCAATGAGGGGAGCCTCCCTACCTAGCTCTTTCCTGCGATGATGGAGGAGGTTAATGGCCACAAGAACAGGGCTCCGGGTCCTGCCCAGGCTCTCTTATGGATTTTGATATTCTGATCCCGTCTTGGTATGCTGGTCTCTACACACACTCCAAGCATGTGGCTGAGAACAGGGTGGAGAGGGATGGTAGGGACCATTCCTGCCTATGCTGAGCAGCCCCTGATTTGCCAGTCCTTCCTGTAGCTTTAGACATTGCTCATACACAGCATCCGTAACCCAGGAGCGGAAGGGAGCAAACGTGCCAGCAGCTTGAATGGTGAAGAGTAAGTTAGACTCAGAATGAACTTGGATTCGAGAACATGAAATAATTATGGAGAGATTTTTGCACTGAATTTTCATAGTACATCCACAGAAGAGGCAACTTTTCTTTCTCTTCCCACTTCTTTAATTTTTGTAATGCTACATGCATGAATATACTGAATTTATGATATTTTCAACCCTTAATCCCTCCTCCCTTCTCTTCTACTTACAAGCCTTCTCCCTCCTGCTAGGCTTTCTTCTATTTTCAAATCTTTTCGCATATGTGGCTTCATCTGGTTTGCTTTTAATGACATATATATACCCGAGTACTTGGTGGAGCATGAATCGTATATACTATTAAGGAAAGCATCTTCCATTTCTTCCCTATCAGTCTTTTTTGGGGGGTGCTTCTTGAGATCTTTCCCCTTCCAAGATGAAATGTTGATAGGACAATTCCCACGCTAGTCTTATGGATATATTCATAACAAGGCATCTCTTCTTTACAGAATAAAAAGAAAATTGAGGCTCAGTGGTTTTCCTCCAGACGTATGGCTAATGGACAGGAGAGATGGCCTATAGTCCACCTGTTCTTAATAACCCAAGACCGTCCTGCTGCCTCCAGATGAGTCAAGACAAGCAGTGTTATGTCTGGGGAAGACCAAACCAAGAAGGGAGGCCTGAAGGTCGCCTGATCTACAGCATAATGCTATGAACTGCTATGCACTCCCGTAGTATATGGCATCGAACAGAGGCCAAAACAGGCAGCTCCTGATCCTGCAGAGACAGACCCGGAGCAAGTAAGTACCAGAGGTGAGACCATGGGGTGAGATGCTGGTCCCGGGATGTTGGCCCCGGGATGGATGCATAAAGGACCCTCGATGTTGCCAGAAAGGAGATTGAGACCTAAAAGCCCAAAGGTAGGAAAGTCATCCGAAAACAGGGGTGCAGAGAGATGGAAGAAAACAAAAAGTAGGCGACAGAGGATGGGACTCTTCAGCCAGATGTTCCGATGTCTTTAAAAGAACCCAAAGTTCTGAACACAGTGGGACAGTCAGCGGAGCCTGCAGCGGGTTAGGGGGTCCCATTGCAGGGGGGAACTCATTAAGCACTTTAATCTCTCCCTGCTAGGTCATTTCCTCCAGCTCTAAATGAATCATCCAGTTTCCTTCTCCCCGCGCACATGGCCCGGGTGCAGAGGCTTGGAGTAGGAGCCTGTTTTCCAGGTGCGATCTCAGCAGTGCCGTATAAAGGAGCATTATTCCTTCCTGCAGCTCGACTCTGACTCTTTGCATGCGCAGGCTGGCCCCAGCCAGCCGGGTTGGCTTTCCTCAAGGCCAGATCGAGTTACAAGCTAATATCTAATTTGTAAGTTCTAAATCACACCTCCGTTTTCACAGCATTGTGGCTTCCAGGAGAACGTGCACTTCGTCGTCTTTGCAAACTAGTTGAGTGTGGTCGGCGGCAAGGGAGGACGAATGGAATGTACAACTGGCCAAATACAATTTAGATAAAATTGCGATCTGACCACAGGGTTGTAACTTCATTCCTTGGTTAACAATCTGCAAAATGGAGACTTTCATTCTGGCTGCCATTTCAGAGCCTCTTGAAGTTCGAGAGAGTCGTGGGCTGGAATTCAATTTCTAAAGTGTATGTGTCCTCTCCTGGTCTCTCTTTCCCCTCCACCACATAAACACACAGCGATAAATGGTCTCTCAGGATTTTTTTTTTAAATATAATCATCTTTCCCTGCTGTAGATAAAGGGTCATGATGCACTCTGAGAAGTTTTAATGCTAAGTGTTGATGCTATAGTCCTTGTAATATTTTCCAGTGTCAGAATTACTAAGATTATTTTGGAGGTGCAGGCAGAAGTGAGATAAAAGTGAGCCATCTTTTAGTAGAGCTACATGCACAATGGTCCGGGTTCTCCCTGTCTCTCCCCACTGGACAGGGTTTGTAGTGTGCCCCATATGAGCCTTTGCAGAGTGGGCGCAGGGTTACCATCCTACACTATCCCACACTACTACCCAAGTACAGCAGTGGTACATTGGAGACTCAGGACTCTGGAATGTACAGTCATTCTGAGATTCAATTCACTGGCCAAGAATTAGCACTTTTGGTAGCTGCTTTGTGATAATAATTCTTGATTGCTAATTGAAATAACCTAACCAAGGAGATTAAATTATTCACCTCTTTTGTTACTGAATGCAGTATCCACTTTGAAAATGTTAGCTATATTTCTAAAAGTCTCCTTAAATCATTTTTAACTTAAGTTCCCCATCTGTGAATCCCAACACTACAGACCAGATATTTATTCAATGCTCCATTCTCTTTGAATAACAATTCTACTTGAAAAGAATTCAAAATCAAAATAATGGTTTCTGGGACTGGGAGATGATTTGGGTGAAATCATCCTTTTGTTTTGCAAACAAAAGGACCTGATCTCAGATCCCATGTAAAATCCCATGCAGTGGTTGTGATTTTAGCCCCAAAAGGGGGAGCCAGAGAAATCCCAGAGCAAAGAAACAAGGAGGTAGAGCAATCTAGGATGATTCCAGGTATCATCCTTGGGCATCCACAGCCACACACGCTCAAGTGCCCTCTTGAATACACACACACACACACACACACACACACACACACTGGAGATATGAATATCTTAGGGAAAGTGATAATCATCAAAGAAACATTAGATATTTATAACATACAATTATACCGCATGTGGTTCAGAGCAATAGGTGTTAAGTATACATCTATTAACGTGCAATCTATTTAATGAGGTTACATCTTTGACCTGACTATGTCTTTGGGTGGCTGTGTCTCCTGTTAAAAAGAAGGTCAGACCTTGGAAGATGGTCATTTTTCCCTTCTTAATCCATGGGATGTTGTAGAAACTTCCCAAATACTACACACAAAACAATTAATCTGAATAGATAAAGAATGTGATTCTCAAATTTATGTTTGTCAAAGTAAGAATCCTCTTTTAAATCTTGCAAAAATGAACAAACGGGACAAGACAATATGACAACTTCGATTTTTTTCCAGCATTTTTAAATATTTTGTTCATTTATTTGAGAAGGAGACAGAGAACATAGGTGCAGTGTCATGCATGTGGGTACCAGAGAAGAATGCTCAGAAGTCAATTTTCTCTTCCTACCATGTAGGCCCTGGGGCTTGAACTCAGGTTGCCAGGTTTGTACATTCTTATCAGTATGTCTTGGAGTTTCTTATTTTTTAATACATTTTTTATTATTTCCGCTCATACAAACCTAATAGGTAGACCAGTTCCCTCCCTCCCTCCTCCTCCCCCCAAACCCCCTGCTCCCCCTCCCTCCCTCCCCATCCCCCAGTGCCTCCCCCCAATTCCCAGAGAGTCCTTTCTTGTGCATGCCTAACTCTCCTCTGGGCCCTCTTCTCCGATGACGTACAAGGACCCAGTGGTATTTCCCTGAACCTTTTTTCGTTTTTTAAATACGCCCAAAGCCTTTTCTTCCAGAGTTATGAATCAGGACAGAACATTAGAAGATGAACATATTAAGCCCTCAGTAGCAAGGTTACATCCAGAGACATTAAAGAAAAATGTCATCCAGGGCCTTTAGAAAATAGCCCTGGAAGTTCTAAAGCAACTTGAAATAAGATAAGGGAGTGGTCAGATGGACAAAATATCAAACTCATTCTGAATCTATGTCAATGAGCAATTTACTTCTTCGCCATAAATCATGCACTTTGCAGTAGTTCACAGGAAGCAAAGCCCTAGAATAATGTCCTGCTTAGGGAAGAAAGAGAGCATATTCTCTTTGATAAGAACATAGGTTAAGAGAGAAAGAGGGAGAGAACGGAACTAGGCTTTGCATTTCCAAAAGGTCAATAATCAGAAGAAAATAAAAACTCCAAAGGAGCTGAATAAGGAAACAGACACAGAAAGTATTTACATGATGGGACGTCTCCCTCACGATAGGGCACAATGAAAGAGAAAGTTTCTTACTAATCAGCCCTTACTTCTCAGAGGAGTTAGAGAAAGTCTCGCTCAGCAGCTTCCGAGAAAGGGTGGACATGAGAACAAGGATTAGCAGCCATTCAGGATCAGTAAGGTGATTGACAAGGAGACTGAAAGTAAACCTAGAGCTGCAGCAGCTTCTTTACTCTCCACACCTGAGCTACTGAAATCTCTTCCTGTCCCTAAAGTCCTCCTCCACCCCTGCTTCCTCTGTTCCTCCCATCTCAGTACTCTGAGCCGTCAGCCTTATCATTATCAATTCATATTAATTATCAATTGCACATCCCTCATTTACTGGGATGGGAGAATTTGTTTCTGTAGTATTTGGAACTGAGCTTTTGAGTGTCAAATTTTTCAAAACTCTTCCATGGTTCTTAGTTGACCGTGATGTCATGGACAGAGAAGGTGTGCTATTCTTATGACAGAGTGAAATATTCCAAATGGTTTTGAGCATTCTAATTCATTCTTTATACTGCCGTCCCCAGAACAATTAAATCATGGCTTTTATGCACTCTGAACCTGGTTATAGGAAATCTTAATTTGAAAAAGGCATGGTATTTTCATGATGAAAACATATTTGGCTGGACAGTTCATATCAGAGCTGATAAAGATGGTATTTCTGTTACAGAGATATTTTCTTCTCAACAAAGTCATCTGCATCAGGAAAACACTTTCGTATTGACCTGTTCTTGTTTCACAAAATCAGAGCAATGAAAGAAAAGAAAAATGAATTCCCAGCCTACTAGGAAAAGTTTGGGGAACTGACAAATCTAATTTCACCTCTTGGCTCCAGCACCTATTCTTTGGACACCCTCTAGTACTCAGCTGTCATCCACAAGGGAAGGGCACTGCCAACCTCAAAGATAGCAAAGATCAGTGGGAAAGCCCAGGTAAACCACACAGCACATGTCCTGTTCAACTAGTAGAGATCCTGGTCATTACCCCCAAATAGGTTGGGTTTTCTGCTATAGGAACAGAGGAAATAAAAATAAGCATAAAGATTATGTGACACTAATTATAGTCATTTTATATGCACATTTAACTAGATGATAGGATGCTTACATATCTAGCTAAACACCACTCCTGGCTATGTGTGGAAGTTTCTGGAAAGGACTAGATTTGCATAATTGCACCGAGTAACAAAGATCTGTCATTGTTACTGTGGTGAGTCTGGAGCCAACAAAATAATGGGGAAAAAGCTGAATCTGTCCGTTCTTGACTGATGGGGGCATTGATTCTGCTCTGGACGCTCAGAAGCCCAGACCCAGACTGGAATTTACACTCCTCCCGGGTCAGGGCTTCCTACTACACCTGAGCGTTGCTGAATCTCCAGTTTGTGGAAGGCAGATCCTGGAAATGCTCGTCCTCCTTTGTTAGTTAGCGAACTCCTCAGCATAAGTCTTTTTTCTGTCTGCCTGCCTATCTGGCTACCCATCTATCCCTGACCTGCCTCACTGTTTTGTTTTTTTTTTTTTTTTTTTGTCATCTTCATTCTGCTTCTCTGGGGAACATCAATCAAGCAAAGCATGGTGGTATCTGCTGCATGTTTTACAAGCACCTTAACATCTTTTCTGAGATGCCATTCACATGTGGGAAATTTCACCTTTTCCAAGTGTGTAATTATGCTTTACAGCACCACCACAGCTACATTTAGAACATCTCCATCAGACCACAGAGAAACCTTATGGTCATCAGCAGTCACACCCTGTGCTCTGTCCGAATCCCGTCTCCTGAAAACCACCAAGGATTTTTTTTTCAGTTATTCGCCCTTTCCAGATTCTTCTTCTAAACAAAACTTGAAGTTTTGAACTTGAAGTTTTACATAACTGACTTCTTTATCTGAGTATAATGTTTTCTAGATTCTCGTCAGCTCTATAAGTTATCAATATTTCATTTCATCTTGCTAATTGACAATGCCTTATATGGATGGAACTGCTGGATTGCTGTTCTTTTTAACTCTGAGTAAAGTGAGGAAATACAGGAGTGGAAGGGAAGGCAGTATGCTATATAATTTGTAAATAAAATAAATAAATAAGGGGGGTGGGAAGCAATCTAACACTAACACAGCATGCAGGGATACACTGAGTGCTTATTTCCTCTCTAAGAAAGCTCATAAATTTAGAAGCAAAAAAATATTTTTAAAGTATTGTTTTATTTTTTTACCAAAATTTTTTTATTAAAAATGTAATTATACATTTTAAAATTTTTTACCAGTTCCCTCCCTCCCCCCTCTTCCCCCGAACCCCTTTTTCCCCCTCCTCTCCCTCCCCATCCCCCAGTGCCTCCCCCCCAATTCCCAGAGAGTCCTTTATTGTGTACGCCTGACTCTCCACTGGGTCCTCCTCTCCGATGACATATAAGGACCCAGTGGCATTTCCATAAGCCCTTTCTCTTGTTCCCCTTAAGCATAGGATCACTACTATGGCTGTCAATCCCTTGCCTCCAGGGATCTCGGTGCCCTTAACAGATGCTAGACTTTATGAGGGCAACAGTGCGCTGGACATTGCGCAGGGCATGCAAAGTCCCATTATGATTACTTTGGCCCCAACTATTGTTGAGAATCTTGCAAATCGTTGTTCCTCCCATCATTTTGCTCTTACAATCTTACCGCCCCCTGTTCCGCAAATGTCCCTGAGCTCCAGGATGGGGAGAGATTAGGCTGGCCTAGTTCTATGTGATTGATATAGAGTCTCTGAAGTTCTGGATTGTGGTTTGTTGATTTTCTTTTGCAGTTTTGCTGCTCTTGCAATGCCCTTCACTCCATCCTGCTGGGCACTGTATGTCACCCCCTGGCCAGAGACAAAAAGCTGTTAAACTGAGTCTTGTTATAATAGCACATTCAAGGGTAGATGTAATAAAAGTAGGAAATCTCAGTGAGGGAGAGGTCCATCACCCATTTGCAAAATGATTACTTTTTATCTGCTAGACTATATGCCCTCCCCTTCTGGTGAGATCAGGAAAGAACGTCTGTGAACTTAACCAGGTTTCTTATTACTTACTTGCAGACCTTGATGGAGGCCTATTTTCTCTGCTGTAACATAGTCCCCTCTCTCCTTGTTTCTGGTGTGGCCCTCCTAACCCATCTCTCTTGCTCATAATCCTTGCAATTACTGTGTTACATAGGTTTACTTTTGAGTGTCCCAATGTGGGCTGGGTGAGTTTGGTACTAGGAGCCACCTATTAGGGAGTACAGAAATCAACTTTCCAAAACAAGTCAGCCAAGTTGTTTACTCTCGTTGGTAGCTACAGGAGATAATCACTGTATTTGTGTTTTGTATTAATAGCACTTTAAGACCTCTCTCATTCCTTATCTCACAACCCCTCTTCTGCCCCCTCTATATCTAAGGTTACAGCAAATCCTTCCCCTCTCTCTGTTTCCCCTTACCCACCAGTTTCTATTCCCACAATAATGTCCACACTTTTAATATCCATAACCCCCTCTTAGGATATAAAATAATATGTTTGCAGACACTGAGGATTGAGAGATGGACTTCTTTTGGAACAAAACATCATTGTCCTCTGCAGAAAGAATACCATAAATTGTGATTTTTATTTTACAAAGACTTTATGGATAAAATTTCCCATCCACTTATATTATAAAGCAGACTTATAATTTGTTATCTGGACAAATATAGATAGAACTACAGAGGTAGTTCTTTGAAAGGTCATGTCCTAGTTTTCCTGAGTGATTTTCACAAGTTATTTATGCTTTTTTCTGCCATGTAATAGAGGATATAACAACAGTATTTTGTAGGGTTGCCTAAAACATAATACATGAAAGATGTTTAAAATACTATTTAGAATAGAGTCAATTTTGGGTTCTGCTTTGTAGGACGAATGGACCAAGCAGGCCTGTATTGTCTGTGTGGGCCGCATGCGCAAATGCAACTTCCCCAAGCTAGAACCTGCCGCTGTGCCTGGGCCGTGCCTGGTGCTGACGTCAAACTGCCTGGCTGAGAGGACCAACCGGACAGGACAACACAGCAACAACCTCACGCTGGGACTTATGGGATGCTGGGTGGGGTATATAGGCCGCCCCATACTTACATAAACGAGCCAGCCTGCGAGCCTGCGAGCCTGCTGCTGCCACTGACCTGACTCCCGGAGTCTGTGTTGTTGACTTCGCGCCAGCTTATTCCCACCCCCAAGGGTCTCTGTGGGACCCCCGAGACTGCAACACTGCTTCTTGCAAACTTACCAAAGAAAAAGGACATTCACGACTTAATTGTATATGAAATCTTAAAAATATTATATTTCTTCAAGAGAACTTATGAAACTCACCTAAAAATTTTTCAGCTTGCTTTCTTACAGAAATTTTTCAAGTTACCAATTTCCAGAAGTCAAGAATGCTGTCCTGACTTAAAAACGTTCTGAGTATCACTAGAGTCCCCAATCTTTGAAAGCAAGAGTGGCACTAGAGACTTTCGCTAATGTGCCACAAGGACTTCAGTCCTCTACTACTGCTCCATATAGTAACTGTATCCATGGAGAATATTGACCAGCTGCTGTGTTCCAAAATCTGATCTTTTAATAGAAATCATCACGTCTAGTCCTGACCTCACCCCCATAAATTAGATGATACACAATCTTTACTTTATATGGGAAGAAACTGAATGCCCAAGAGGCAAAGCATCTTGCTCAACACAGCCTAAGCTGGTCGTCCGCAAATCAAGTCTAGGAGTTATCTCCTGGTGCCAGACACACTGACCTTGTCTTGGAGAAGGCTGTGAACACAGCAGCGAGCACATCTCTGGCCTTCCTGGATTCAGTCATGGTTGGTGACATAAGGCGCCCTGGATAACTTTGGGAAACCCCTTCCCTTCTCTTTGTGTCATCTATGGACAGGGTGAAACTAAGTCACGAGGCTTCTTCATTGGGTCCTTGCGAGTGGTCACCACGCACTCCAACCCTCTCTCTAAGCCTCAGCTCCAGCTCCAGGACATATCCAAGGAAAACTTCACAGACTCATCTTTTTTGCGTAAGTTCTGCCTTTTAATATCTTTGAACTGCGTTTCTGGTCCTGGTGGGCGGAGCCTGTGAATCCCGGGGCAGAGTAAACAAGGAGGAGGTGGAGGCGTTCATGGTGGTTCCCGAATTCGTCCATGGTTCTACACACACACACACACACACACACACACGCGCACATACACAATGGAATAAATAATAAAAATTTTAAAAAAAAGAATGTCGGGAATTCTTCTAGAAGTCGTATGCAATTGCATTCTGTCATAATTACTTGTGAATTTTCATTTTGTCCCCAGTGGCCTTCCCAGTACAGTCCTTATTCACACACCAATTGTTTATTATCTTAAGTAGTAGACAAATGCTCTCTCCCAGATCCTCAAGCCAAACCCTCATAAAATTCCCTCATGAAAATGATCATTACCTCCATATTTCCAACAAAGAAATGGAGACTTGGAAATACTGGACGCCAAAGATGGATGATGCAATTTCTGAAGATAAAAATAACCAAAAAAATCATCATCATCATCATCGTCATCATCTCCTTCCCAATGAGCATTTGTTCGCACCATCCCTTCCCATCCCTTCTGCTGTTTGGTTATCGAAGGGGAAAAGAAAGCAAGCTGCACACTCGTGTAGTCTTCACTAGCCATTTGCCAGTTATTGACCTTCAGTGGTGTGTTTGTTCCATGTAAGTTTCACCTTCCTCATCTTAAAGATATCTACCACTTAAATAGAGGTAAAAATCACCTTAATTCTTAGATGAGGGGAGATGTCTAATAACTATCACTTATCTATTAATTTGTTATAAGTCTTAGCTTTTTTTCCTAATGAAATATTAATGTGCTGTTTGTAGACAATGCATTGAGAGAAACTTTTCATGTAGGTTCTTTTTTAATTTAATAGGCGTGATGAGAAGGTAGCCTGGAACATTTCACACATCTGTTATGAAACAACTGGGAGTCATCTGGAAGAAGAGACTTGATTCCAATGCAGGTGGCTGGATAGTTCACGGTGTGTTTGAAGGGCTGGAGTTCTGTCTAAAGTCCAAGAGACCTGTGAGAAAAGAACAAGTAATGGATATAAATTCTGTGTTCCAGTCACCATGATAAAGTTTCTCTTCCATGAAGAGATCAGGTTCAGACTTCAAATTCTCCACCTAACTCCAAACCAAGAAGGGCATGAGGACCTTGTGGTATGAAATGTCAGCCAGAGGTCAAAGGCACTAGGGATTTTCTGCATACATATGTACCTGCATTATGCATGCATGAGTGTGTATGTATTTGCATGCATGCATGAGTAAATATTGCACATGTGTGTGTCAGAAGACTTAAAGTTGACACCAGGTATCTTCTTTGTTCTCTACCTAATTCACTGAGGCAGAATCTTCCAATTGACCTGGAGCTCACCAATCAGCAAGCTTATACAAACAATTTGATCTGAGAATTCCATCTCTGTCTTCCACACATTGGTTTACAAGTACTCATGATAGCTGGCCACATGAACTCCTGTCTCTACATATGAGACACAAGCTCTTTATTGGCTGAATCGTCTCTTCAGACCCATACTAAGCATCTTAATATATATCACAGAGGTAGATACAGTCTCATCTTTTCTCCACAAGCAATTGTTATGAGCTGACATAGTTTCCTCTATGTGTAAGTCCAGTAACTAGAATGTTGTCTAATCTGGCTATAAGGTCCTTGAAGATGCACTTTGCATATTATGAGGTCAATAGATTGAGACCAGTCCAACACAAAAAGTCTCTCAAAATGAGAACTCTGAAGAGAGAGAGAGAGAGAGAGAGAGAGAGATGTGAGCTGAAGACACAGCTTCAGGTGATGCTTGCGTAAGCCAAAGAATGACAACGATTATCAGCTGCACCAGAATCCAGGTGAGAGACATGGAGCAAATGGCCTTCCACCTGCTTTCCTACCATGAACACAAGGCTTATCTCCTCCTTCTCAACTGACACCTCTGTTTCATATCTAAAAATAACAGAATCACTAATCAGTAAGGACCCCTTACCTCCAAATGCATGATCTCTGAGTAAGACAGATAGATATTAAATTCTTAATCCTTCAGATCCTCAGCCTTGTTAACCATAAACTGTTGTGAGAAAAAAAAATAATCATAAAAAGCAACCCACAGAAACCCCTGCTTAAATGAGCTGTGGTCCTCCATTCCAAATAGGATCTGGCTCGATACCAGCTCTGCCCAGTGGGGGCCTCTGTTTTGAGCTCCCTGGGCACTCCTTGCCCTGTTGGTTACCTCATGCCCAGCTAGGTTCTCATGCAAAATCACACTTTTGACATATTTAGTTCCATGTAAGTGTAAGAACTTAATTGTAAAGAATCCAAGAAGACTTTAAAAATTGCCAGACTGTAAAAGACATTAAATTGCCATTTTTCTTAATAAGTAAAACCTCTATATTCATATTCACACTCCCCTTAACACAAACTTCCAAAGACCTGGTTGTGATGAAAGAACAAAAGATAAATCAATTTCATTTGGACAATATCCTCATGGTGAGAAAAGTAGAAAAGTAAGTAGGAGAATATAATTGTTCTAGAAAAAGAGAAAATACAACCACTGTTTGATTTTTTTAGTTTTACCTAAAATCCAAAAGTTTTATTTGAGAAAAACTTCTAGGAAATTCTTTTAAGTTGACTATGAGTTTAATTTTAAGACTTTCAGTCTCTTAATTCAATATTAAAACATGTTCAACCCATATTCCTATGAAATGTCTTCTAAAATCTCATATACATAATAGTTTCAGAATAATTCTAACAATCATGCTGAAATCCATGTCTAAGCTCAGTTTGATATCTGATAACAGGAGGTGCTTGGATGACATGTTCAAAGTTTTCCTCTGGAACCACCCCAAATAATCACTCAGTGTTCAAAATCAATACCTACTAATGCTTGTGCATATGGTATTAATTCCCCATTACCTCTGTCAAAAGTGATATCATAGTCAGAAGTTCCAAATGATGACATCACTAAAACAACTTGGTTTTCACGAGTGTGGGACCAGCCAGTGCCAAAATCCAGTTCAATCTATTCATCCATCTATTCTGACAAGTATAGTTTAATTAGTTCATGGCCTCATAATGAACAAGAGACTGACTCCCTGTCTAATAGCCAGATCCATTTCTATTCTCTTCAACTTAAGGGCCAAATGCTTACACTGCTTTGCCCAATTTATACCTTTGCCTGTAATTACTGGTCCCCAAGGTGTGATTGTCCTTTTTCATAAGAGTTTGTGCAGCTGCCAACATGAAGTTGTAAATAAATTGTAATACCGTTGCTATGAGGTGTAAAAAGTCCCACAGCTCATATCCAGAGCCTTGTATAATAAACTCAAGTAAACATTCCATTTCCTGCGAGTGATTGTGGCCTGTGACTAGATTTAGAAAACAGGGCAGTAAGTCATCTTTTCTTTAATGAGTCGTTGAAAACAAAGTCGTATCCCATGAAACCTAAGCTTGCCCACGACAAAAACAAATAGATTATTTGTCAAAGACCCTCTGAAGAGGGTTATAAGCTTTTGTGGCTTGTGATCTGAGATCCATTTCTGCAGCCACATGGAACCTAAACAATGGTGACCCCATCCTCCTCACAGCTTCTACCACCAGTGAAGGAGAAGAAATGACTTTTCTGATATGGAAACAATGTGTTGCTATTGGAGGGAAGAAAGAAAATGTCAGAGATGTGACTGGCCAGTTATAACCTCAATGTTTCAGTCTGACTTCTTGGCTGCGCTGCTCATCAATCTTTTCCAAATTTGACTGCAATAGAGTTTTCGTCTAACCTACTGAAACTCTCAGCAGTTCTTCCTTTGGCTGGCAGTCCATTCTCCTGACAGAGCCTGAGAAAGCCCAAAGCAAAGCCAAAAGGAGATAGAGCTACTCAGGATGATTCTGATGTCACCCTTGGGCCTCTACAGGGACATAGAGTGCCCTTTTCTATAAACATCCACAAACACAGAGTGTGTTCTTTAAGGGTTTCCAATTCAGAAGTTTATTGTCTCCATTTGGGATTCTGAAAAAGAGTTCTTTCCTCTTCTGTCATTTCCTCATTCCTCAAAATGTATTTCTGCCTTCACCTTCATACTGCAAAGGTACTTGTCACTATAATGGGAGCCTACATAGTTAATTCAGGAAGATCATTCATCTCAAGATTTTCTTACATCTGCCAAAGATTTTTTATAGAAAAATAAGGTAAAATTAACCGGTTCAAAGAATTAGGACTTGTACCCACCTTTTCTGAAACCATTTTTAGACCATTTTTGAGAACATACAGAACTCTTCCTTCATTTGTGCTGTTTTCTGTCCATGGGTCCTAAGGCAATTTGCCTTATTCCTTGATGTTGTAGAGATTTAACTAGTGAAGGGATCATAGTTTCATTAAGTTTATTATTACTACCTTTCATTTTCCCAAGACTCAGATATGGTCTGTGGACAGACATCTTAGGAAGATACCGCAGGACACATTGTTGAAATTTTCTGTGGGCAGATATCTCTTCACCATCGAAGTGGCTGCATCTCTCATTCACGAATGCTGCTTGCTCTCCCAAGGTAAGAGTCCACGGTTACTTCATCAGGACTGTGGTTCAAATACAGACTCAATCCTGGATCTCGAGCACAATTAGCTACTTTGCATGTCTCAGTAAATTATGAGACACTAAGATCTTTGCAATCACAGAACTGCCCATCGCTCTTGTCAACTTTAGCAAGAACTTTAACCAAAATTTCCTGAAGGAATGAGAAGCCAATGACATAACATTTCAAAAATACCAACTGAAATATCATCAGTATCTTCTTGAGTTATTTGCTGATGTGTGACTGCAAATCAGAATATATGAAACTTGAAGGGCCTTCAAGTGGCATCATTACACCTCTCACTTAGTAAGTGGGAAAACTGAGACCCCAAAAATAGTGACTTGATCCAGATTACCCTGTTTTTCAGCTGTGCTTCACAGCCGCCAGTTGTTGTGTGGAAGTGTCTGGAAACATCGAATCCTGCAGAGAAAACATGGCTTGAAGCACGAATTGCCAGAAACTCTTCTGAGGAAGTCACCTGGCCTTTTCAGTCCTTGGCTCCTCACTCTGAACAGAAGCAGATGCCAACCTGTGTCCATGAAGCAAGTAAAATGCATTCAATTACCTCCTCTACAATGACTTTTTTTTGGGGAATCAAGGTTCTGCTATATACCTTGCTTGACTTACTTGATGACTGATACATGAATAGTTTAGAAAAAACTAGGCCAATAATACTAATACTCAATTCTCAGTTAAGTATTATGGACAAAGCATTACGATTCATAATAACATGAGAACATGAAGAGATGATGAAGAGCTTGACCTTTAGCACCTGATTCCTTGTATCCTACCTGTTATTGAAAACATCTAAGACACACTTCTCAACTCTTCTGTGTTGATTTGCCTCTCTGTAAAAGAAAAGTGCAGGGATTCAGTGCAAGGGGGAAAGGGAAGGTAAAGAAAGAAGCAACTGGTGCCTGGCTGAGCATGCTCATTATAGCTTTAATGTCATAAGCAGTTTCTGCACTGTGCTTTAGGCTGCCTTCCCTTTGTTTGTGCTTTCAATCTGTTTTTGGCTTTCTGCCACTATCCTGAGTTTCCATATGTTTTGTCTCATTCTGAATTTTTAACAGAGGGAAGATCATAGAAATCTGTGGATCACCACGTTAGCAAAAAGCACACAGATAGCCGAGGACAACACACCAAGATTGCATCATGGTGCATCAAAGTAACCCTATGGTAGTCTACAAAGGCACAGCTTTGAACTGGGAACATCACAAGGGAGACGTCCCTAAGTCTTCCTAGAGTAATAAGGTCTAACCTGTAGATGTCACTGGGCTTTTTACTGCTGTTGAAAGAGAGTCATTGTCTACTAATCTGTCCCAAAATTCAGTGGAACTGTAATTTTATTAGCAACAAATATTTCTAACCCACAGCTCTCATCATACCAAAGAGGATGACTCATGCCTCCCTGCCTCTTTCTTCCTCCCTCCTTTTCCAGATATCCTTTGCTTGTTCTGGTCTTCAGAGTTCCACACATGGCCCTTGCCACTCTAAAGAATTATCTTCTACCCATTTATTGTCATCCTCATTCCCTTCACGATGCTTCCCAAGGATTGTTGTAGGTTCTGATGGATGTCATAGTGAACATAAATCACCTATAAATGATTTGTTTTCTAAAATGCATAAGTCACAGGTCTCCTTAGGAAAAAATGTGCAGAATAAAAACTGGAATTTTAGACAACATATTTATTTGAGAAAGACAATACTGTAGGAAATCATAGTCATTGTTTTGCATAACAAACAACAGTTGTGCATCCATGCTGAACAACTACCGTTGTTCAACAATAGTTCTCAGTGAGCTCAGGAACACACCAAAGATTGTAGCAACACAGTAGGGCAAAAGCCACACTAATGAACCCACCAAAAATGTAGAACAAAGAGCTTAATGGGTCCCCCAGGACTGGCCCTGATCATCCCTGAGAAGGAGCTGCCCAGCCTCTGAGTCCCCCTGATGGAGGAGAAGGATTTCCCTCTCTTTTGACACTGGCCAGAGTTCCTAAAGTTGCCCCCTTAGTTTCTCCACAACCAGAACACCATGGATACACGGTGGCTAAGATGTCTAGTTCAATGTGCACAATGAAGAGAGAGAGGCATGACACCAGCCAGTGGTGAGTGGGGTCATGGGGTCCAGTGGCCTCTCCTACCAGGAATCCTGCAGCATGTCGTGAAGCTAATAGTCCCCCATGCCACCATAAGGCTCCCACACACCTTTCATTGGGGACAACTGCAGTGACCTGCTGCACAGAAACCTGAACCACTTTCACCATGAGGAAGTCAGCAGCAGGCACAACTGCCAGAGTCCCACAGGTTTCACAGCTGATGGCTGCAGCTTTCATCTCCTTGAAAACCCATTATATAAGCCAGCTCCCTCTTTCCTACTCAGCAGAACCACCAAGCTGCATTAACACTAGTGACCAGCTAAGGATAGAGCTCACCCATCATGCAAATTCCTGCAAGTAGCCAAAGTCCATGTAGCAGCAATCACTGCTCTATGGCCAACTAATTGCTGTTGACCTTGACCATGCACACATGGGCATGCAGCTGAACACCCCTACCCCTGCTGTCAAGCTTCCACAGCAGCATTAGCACTAGATGCTTAAGCTGTTCAGGTGGGGTAAGAGACGTAACAGTGTAATCTTTATATGTGTCCAAAGTTAGGTCATCGACTTGAAATAAATCATTTATATCAAATTGATGAATTTATGTGTGATATATGAATATATATGCATAATATAATATGTATGTTATAAGACTCATGGCAACTACACAGTGAAATTCTTCAACAGATTCAGGAAAAACTATAAAGAAAGGAAGTGAATGATACAAATATAGAAAACCATCTGATTACAAAGGCAGGAAAAAGTGAAAGAAAAGGTAAAACACTATATGACAATTAACAATATTTGTAGGAAAAAGGGGGGAGGACTGGCAGAGGAAGAAGAAAGATAGGAGAGGGTCTCAAGGTAATCATATTATATTCAAGTATAAACTTTCAGACAAAAATTATTCATAAAATTAAAGAGGAAAGAATAAAATACTTAGGAACAACGTTTAGCAGGAATTTGAAAAATCTGTATACTTAAAACTATATCATATTAGTGATAGAAACTAAAGAAGGTGAAAATAGAGTGAAGGTCATCTTGTTCTGGAAGAATCAATACTGTTAAAATGCCTGTATTTCCCAAATCCATCCACAGATTCATTGTAATCTCTACCCAAATTCCAGTGATAGTTTTCAACAAAAAAAAAAAATGCAAAAGTTTGATGGAACCACAAAGACTCAAACTTGTTAAAGCAATCACAAGCAAGAGGAATGAAACAGAGTTATAGCACTTCATATGAGAGATCACGTTATAAAATTACAGAAATCGGAAAAGCATTGCTCTGGTATAAATGGAAGTGCATTGATCGGTGGAGTCAAATAGAGATCTAAAAGAGAAGCAACCCTAAGCAAGACATCTTAATTGCTCCTAACCACATGGCTTGAGGAACATGGCCAAAGAATGGGTAGGACGGATATAAAAGCCAGAGGGCAGCAAAGGGCTGCCAGGTAGTGTCTCCTGCACATAACAAGACAGCTGTGCCCCTCATCGAGAGAATATTAAGGGCTAATGCGGGCTGCAGAAAGGGGAGTTTTCTTCAGTGGTGTAGCCACTGATATGTCATCGATGTGCCAACAAGTGTTCAGATACATGACAGACTACCCCGATGAGACTCAGTGTGACGCACTGTGCGGGCGTACACAGAAGCCATGAAAGCAGGAGGGAGACTGGTTGGGTAAAAGAGTTTCCATGGAAGGGAGGGTAAGATCAAATATCATAAGGTAAGAATGACAAATTCACTGCATTCATGTATCAAACGGTCAAAGAATAAAAAACAAGAAGCCATGCATGTATAGCCAAGTAATTTTTGACAAAAGAAGAAAAAGTATAAAATGGGGAAGAATCATCCTTGTAAAAGCTGGGCACCTTCATGAAAATAAATCAAATCAGGCCCCATCTCATACCTAAAAATCGACTCAGTAGATTAAAAGTCTGAACATAAATCCCAAAGACACCAAATTCCTTAAAGAAAACACTGAGTGCACAAATGCACCGATCAATGAGATTTCATTGAATTAAAAAAGATGTCACACGACAAAAGAAAGAACAAAATGAAAAGGACATTTACAGAATGAGAGAAAATGTTTACGAGCCATGTACTTATGGAAGTTAATGCCCAAACATTCAAGAAACTCCTGCCATTCAATAACAAGCAATGCAAAATAATCGAATGACATGCTTTTAAACTTTTCAAAAAAAGTCTTGTTTTCCTTTATTCCCAAAATAGACATGATTTCCAGAAATTTACACAACAGACTGATGACAGGCAGAATAAAGATGTACCGCATCAATAATCATCAGGGAAGTGAAGTCAAAGCAGTGAGCTTTTGCCTCACGCTTGTTGAAATGAGCGGGGGGATGGGGGGAGACAGCATCAGTGAAGATAAGGAAGCTGGGTTTAGAGATTTAAAACTTTCTAGTTCTTACCTTTAAGAACTTCAAAATGTTTGATGCAAAGTTACATGCTAGTTATTCCACAAATAAATTATATTCACCAGTTAAACTGCCAGATGTGTGTGTGTGCACGTGTGTGTGTATACGTGTGAGTTAATTTCTAATTATATAAGAGGTTAATCTCAATTATCTTTCAAATACTTGGCCTTATGGTATTGAAATGATTTATATAGCAAAAGAAAGTCAATGTTATGTAGCCCAACCAACTAGAAGAGAGTCCCTTACCCCTGACATCAAAAAGGCTAAAGTGATTAAAATACATCAGCTCAGATTTGAAAACTTCCCAGAGCATCCCAGGGAAATCTGAAAGATCGGCTGATCTTTCCCATAAACTCAAATGTCTCTACCTGATGTTAGTGAACGTGTATTTTCCAGATAGCTTCAAGCATTTCCTTTTCTAAATCACTCAAAGCTTAGCTAATGTGATCTGTAGGTTGTGGGTTTTAGGACAGCTCTGAGAGAGTGCTGGCTTGTATCACTGAAATGCATCAGAGTGAAAAGGTCACTCTCTTTTCCACTATACAGGAATCAGCTCATGCCATTTGGAATGACCTTGTGTTTTAGAAAATGGTCCTGACATTCAGATAGAGGGTTGGCATTGTGAGGCTAATCAATCATGTCTGTATTTTCACAAAACTACTGTACCATCCCTCATGCAGAAGTTTGAATGAGTTACTTCTAGAGAGCACACACTGCATACAGTCTTCTCTGTGAAAATATTGGATGAATAAACTTAGCGAGGATGTCAGTGATATACCATCTTCTCCAATGTCATTGACCCAACTGTCTTCTTTTGAAGGGTTACTGGGATTCACTGATTTTATATTTGGGTAAAATAATCACTGAGGAGGCATGGGTTAGTTAGGAAGAAGAATCAGGAATACCATCCTACTACAGGAAAAGCAGTCAGAGATATTGACGGTCAATGCTCAAGCCAAATCAGGTGCTATCAGTTGCATGAAATGTACCACAATTCAGTACTGTAGCTTTTCCATCCTAATGTAGTGTCGTGCTGCAGTGGTCACGTGATGAGAGTATGCTGCAGGGTACCAGTATTGCAGCCTCTTCATCTTCATCCTCCCCCTCCCCAATCTGGTCCAGTCTTGCTTTATTTTTTTATCACAGCAGCCTTATTAAAGCACATTTTATACATCATCAAATATACTCAGGGTACAGCTGCCACCATGAGTCTATTTCAGAATATCATTATCTCTGACAATATTTTCCTCTCTTTAGCCCCACACAACAACTAATCTGCTTCAATTGGTACACATTCTCCATGTATGGCCATTTCCTTAAAATAGAGTAGTATTCTATGAAGTCTCTTGTGTTTGGCTTCTTTTGTTGAATATAATGTTTCTGAAGCATAGCTGTACTGTAGCACGTGCCGGTCATTCATTCTCTTTATTCCATTGCCCAGATACATTTTTGTCTCTTCATTCATCAGTTGATAGTCCTTGCGTTGTTTCTATTTTGTGAACTCTTGGGAATAACATTGCTATAAGCACTTGCATGGAAGTTTGTGTCTCACCATGTATCCATTTCTCTTAAGCAGATGCTTAAAAACTGAAATGATAGTCTTTTAGTGCTTTTATGCAATTCTTCCACACACATTAATTCACTGACTATGTGAGGAAGTCATTCCTTATGGAAAAATATTGGTTAAATGTTATCTTGTAGAAGATACTCCACACAAGTTAGGGCCGAAGCAATTATAATAGGACTCTGCAGGATCTGCTCAATGACCAACATATCATTGACCCCTCAAAATCTAGCATGGACTAAAGGCACTAGGATCCTTAGAAGCTAAGGATTAACAGTCACAATAGTGTGCCTATACTTAAAGGGAACACAAGGAAGAGTTCTAGGAAATGCCACTGAGTCCTTACACCTCATGAGAGAGGAGGACCCAGAGGAAAGTTTGATATACACATTAAAGGATGCTTCAGAGGGGGGAGGGGCACTGGGAGAAAGGAAGGGAGGGGGGAAAGGAAGGGGAAAAGGGGAGAGGGAGCAGGGAGGTCCATGGAGGGGTGGAGGGAGAGAGGGGACAGGGGTACCTATTATGTTTGTATAAGCAGAAAAATAAATATTAATTTAAAAATGTTATCTTGTAGAAAAATTAAAAGTGACCACGGGAAAGTATAAAGTGCTGCCCCGGAGAGGAGAGGTTTGGAAAAGTGAGATTTTGAGTTTCAAAGAAAAACAGGAAGATTTCCAGGATGTGCTAGGAGCTTGAAGGGGAACCAGGAGCTCAGTTACTTCCCATTGCTGACAGTGGTCACTTAATGTTCAGCCCCCAGGTGAGGCTTGTTTATGGCTTACAGATATCGGACTGGCTTTGTGGTCAGGATTTTGGAGCTCCTGGTCTAGCTTGATATCTGTTCATGCGTGTGTCTTAGTTATTATATGTGCCGTGGATTTCTCCTTTTTTTCCTTTTTAATAATTTAATATTTTATACTTGTTTGAAAGAGAGAGAGAAAATGAGAGAAACAAATATACATTCACGCCATAGTGCGTGGGTCCAAGGACAGTTTTCAAATTGAGTTCTGTCTTTCTACCAGGGGGAATTCAAGATCAAACTCAGGTTATAAGATTTACTATTCTGCCTGTTCAGTAATTTCATTTCTGAAGTAGGAAATTTAATGAGAATTTCTTTAAAAATCTTTCCATATGCACTTCCTAAGTCAAAAGACTTAAGAAAGAGCATTTTCAGCTTTATATTTCATAGAGATTAATAAAAAGGTCTGGGAAGGACAAGTCTTACTGTAGTGAGTTGCTAGATGCAGCAATTCTGCCTTGAGTGGAATATCTTGACCGATGGTGAACATTCCCATCTTTAGGTTCTTACAGTCCCATCACCCCAACTTGGTCTGCCACAGAGGCTTGAACCCCCACAAGAGTAGACAAGCCAGAGTGAACCCCAGGGTCCATAGAAACATAGAGACAGGAGGGTGGTAAAGAGTAGGAGGGATCAACGAAAGAAAGGATGTGATGGGAGGGAGGGGAGAAGGAAGGAAGTGGAGATGAGTACTCGATATGCTATAAAAGTACAAAAATAAAAAATTAATTAAAAAACAGCATCTGTTTTTCTCCAAATCCAAATATAATGTGTTATAGAAATGTGTTTATATGGAAATCTATTCTAGGAAGAGACCTTCTATGTGTAAACTGATCAAAGCAAACTAAACTACATTTGAGAACAGTTTTCAGGCCCTTTATGGTTCTGAATAGGTGCTTGGCATCTGCATGACTCTTCTTGGTCATTTAACAGAACCATACTAGTCTTCCTGTTTCTTTAACACGCCAAGCTACATGTCTCTAAAGTCTTGTATGTCTGTATATTCGTGTGTGCATGCATATGTGTGCATGTGTACAGGTGTGCGTGCACCTGAGCATATTTGCATGCGTATGTGTGTGTGCACACTTGTTATGGCTAGGTGTGCTCGCACATGTGTTCACATGCATGCTAAGGTAGACGCTCAGGACTGTGCCTCAGGAACCATCCATCTTTCTTTGAGGCAGGATCTCTCACTAGCTTAGAACTTGAAAAGTAGGCGGGCCACTTGGCCAGGAAAACTTGAGGATCCTTCCTATTTTAGCCTCCCTCCCAAGAACTGAGATTGCAAATATGCAACACTAAATCCTGATCTTTTTTAATGTGGGTTATAGATATCAAAACCTCTTTACTCACACAGGCTGGCCTCAAACTCTTGATCCTCATCAGCCGAATCCTCCACAGCACTTGAATACAAGTGTGTACCACATTGGCCAGCCCCAAACCTTTTAATTTACTACTCCTCTACTAGTAATTCCCTTCCCTTCTGAGTTCAAAAAGACAGTTCAATTTAATTATTCATAACTTACCATTAAACCTATCTTCCAATTGCCCATAGGTTTCTATGGTAACATTGATTGTCAATGTGATGGGATCTGGATTCACCTAGAAGAAAAGTTTACAAGCATACTTGTGAAGGATTGTTTACATTATATTAGTAGTCTGTAAGGATTGTCTTAACACTTGGTTGAGATGGTAGACTCATTCTAAAAGACAATGGCGCCATTTTCTGGGTTTGATTCCTATGTGCTCTTAAAAGGAGGAAGAAGACAGAATATGACTAGTTGCTTCAAGTTCCTGACACCTTGACTTCCCCATGTATTCAAGAATGTATTCTCAAACTCTAAAGAGTTCTTCGTTTCTTACATTGTTTTGTGAAGGATTTTTACCATAGCAATAAAACCAAGACAGCTGCCAAGTAATAGCAATGTGTGCAAGTAAATGCACCAGAAAATAGCAGCCAGCATTACCATTATCTCTAACTATATTACTGCGCACAGTTCATACATTTCTATTGCTGCTATGACAAACACCCCAAGCTCAGTGGCTTAAACAGCAGAAGTTCATCATCTCACAGTTCTGGAGGCCAGAGATACAAAGCCCCATATAAGTGGGGTGGTTTTCTTCAGAGGTTTGTGAGGAAAGATCTGCCATCAGCTTCTTTTCTTGGTTTGTAGAAGACTGTCTTATCTCAAGGTCTCCACTTTGTCTTTCCTCTGTGTGTGTCTATATCCAGATCGCCTCTCTGTGTAAATACCACAGTCCTGTTGAATATAGCTACCTCACCTTAACTTAATCACCCTTATAAAGATCCTGTCTCCAAATGAAATCACATTATGAGGTGCTAAGTGATACATGTTAGCTTGTGGTTCTTAGTAAGATGCAACTTAATCTGTAACAAATGTGAGTATTACAATTCTTACCAAAAGGAACTTGTTGCAAGAGGAAATTGCTCTTGGAGGAACACCAATGTTGGTTACACTTTGATAACTCTAAGCAAAGAAAAAAGAGCTGAATTAGAAGCATGGTCCATTGAGCAATAAGTGTATTCATGATGTTTGACTAGCTCACAGTGCTTTTCAATGAGGCAGGTTCTCAGTTCTTAATGCGGTGAGTATTCTCCTAGTTAGTCACACTCACCAGCTGATCCAGGCCTCAGAGAGGAAACATGTAACCTGTCCCAACCTTTCTCACACACCATGTAAGGTCAAGAAGACACTTTAAAATATCAGTGCAGCCTTGACTACCCAACACTAATGAATTCTAAAGGATGAAGGCAAAAGTCATTCCATTCATTGGAAAATCCACATTTTCTACTGCTATTGCTTATTCATTATTCCTGATTTGCCTACTTTTCCATAAGTGAAGAAGGACCAGAAGTCTACAGCAAGAGCAAGAATACATGATGTCGACAGCACCAAAATCACTAGTGAAAATTCTAAGCTGAGTTTCAGATTTGAACTCCTCAGGCCCACAAAGATATGGAAAATGGCAGGAAACATTTGTGGGAAAATGTAGATGCATTTTGCAGAAAATTATGATCTCTTTTCAAGAGAGACAAAAGTTTCATCAGCGGTTCTTGCCAGCGCACCTCACTGAGGACACTTGGAAAGACAGCAAAGATTCCTGTCAGGCCAGCCCTGCCAGGGAATGCACTTTAAAGAAACATGTCCATCATTTATCTTCGTAATTACAATCCAAGGCTGCAGGACATTATAAATGTTAGAAACCCGAAGTGTTGGAGAAGAATAGAAAACACATGAGCAAGTTTCCTTATCTTTTTTTTTAATTGTGCAACTTAGCAGTTGTGGCTTTTGGACCATGAAGTCCTGGGACATCTGCGTCAACCTCCAAGTCTGTGATAATAGGTACTTGGCACCCATGGCCATCATTACTGTTAGGTATAGTATGCATTTCATTTTACTCATGTAGAAACAGGTGCAAGAAGAGATTTGCATCTGAGCTCCTTAACCTTTAACCTTCATATTGATCTTACCTCATGGTTTTAAGTATTCTTTCCCTTCAGCATGTTTGTGGGCTACATAAACTAGTGAGACAGTTCTACAAAAGAATGCACTGCTTCTTTGGTCTTTGCAGCATTAGCAACTGTCTGACATTATGTGGCAGACCTTGATGGTCAGTTACTTATTGCCAACCTTGGAAAAGGGCTTTAACAAAATGACATGCTTGCAGATCAAAACTTTTGAACAAGACTGGATTCTTTGGAATCAAATAGTTTGCTTTGTCAATATGTAGCCATCTTTCAGGCACAGATAAGAACACCACTGATACTAATTGAGGAAGTCTGAACTGAAATATTGGAGTCTGGATGTATTGCACGTCCAGTGAGGTGAGGGCCCTTTTTCAAAAGCAATAAAGGCATGTGAAGATTTGGGGTAAAACTACTAAGAGGACTTAATTTAAAAAGACACATAAAGGTCTTCCCTTCATGTAAACACCCTCCCAAGGTAGCCAGGACTATGGCATTACAGGCTGCTCCTGGCCTACAAAATCAAATGTGACTTTATTTTCAGTTTATAATGGTGCATGAGGGGTATCCATTCAGTGGAAGCTAACCTTAAAAGTTTTTCATTTTGATCTTTTCCTTGGCTAGAAATGTGGTTTACAATATTCCTAGTAGCCAAAGATCACAGAACGTGTTCTAGTCTAACCCGGGAAACTTAAGAGAGAAATGATTTATTATTTTGGTTTATGGTTACAGAAGAGATTCAGTCCTTCTGGTGGGGAACATATGGTGGCAGAAAAAGAATGACAATAGAAGTAGGACTGTCTCAATTGTTGCCATACTCAGGAAGCAGAGACAGAGAGAGAGACGAGAGAGAGAGAGAGAGAGAGAGAGAGAGAGAGAGAGAGAGAGAGAGAGAGGTACAAGCAGGAAGTAGGACCAAGTTATCACTCCCCAAAACCCCCCTCCCAACCTCAGTGACACACTTCCTTCCACAAGGCTTCATCCCCTAAAGATTCTACAACCTTCCCAAACAGTGCCATGAGCTGGAGACCAATCAAACACACGAGCTCATAGCTGATATTTCACATCCAAACCAGGACAAGCAGGTAGGACTGGCATTACCTCGGTCACATGGGCAGCCTTTGCGCAGGGAAGGAGGGTCATCTGGATCCACCGTCACTGTAGGACTCTGCAGGATGAACGGCAGTGCTATTTCCAGAAGAAATGGGGTGAGTGTCAAATACAGCATGAACAGACAAGGGGTCTCTGCACAGCAGCCTTATGAAGGGCTACGACTTGCATCCCAGAGGAAAGCCAGGCCCAGCAAGTGAAAGCAGCAGGCTCAAGGAACTGGAAAGGAGAGCTTGTTGCACTTCTTTTTTCCCTGGCAGCACAGTCTAGACTCTTTCCACCTCCAGGTCTTTGAGCTGGGCCTGAAAGGGTGAGTGGGATTCCAAATGGCCAAGACATGAAGGAGAAGAAAGCGGGAAATGACCAGCCGTGTCTTGCCCTGCAAGTGCTGTCTGTAGCAGTCCCAGCAACTGTAAGCCAGGACACTGTAAATGTTACAGCGAAGAAAAGGGAAAAAAGCATGCTCAGAGTTTCCTCTGAGACTCACAAACACTCTGCTAAAGGGAAAGTTATCCAAGGCAACATTTGTTTAAATCAAAATATCAATAAAAAGAAAAGCTTGATGTCTATTCCCAGCCAAATGGTCGAATGTTAAATAACATTTAAATTTGCCTTTGATAAAAAGTGTGCTGTTTGGACAGCTAGAGTTAAGCAATTTTTGCAAGCCTCAGAGAGAACTAAAAATGCTTTAATGGCTTCCTCGTTTTTAAATACTGTAATACACTGAACCTCGGCAGCATCTGCTACCAAATTACCTGCATTAAAAAAACATTATATATTTTATACATGGAAGAGCCCCAAATACCTGAAAATACCTACAGGTGTTTGAGGAGCCAATTGAGCCTTTTTAAAAATGTGTTTAATTTCTAGTCGTATCTGGGTGCCTGGGATACATTCTGACCTCTGGATTTCTTCATCCAAAATATAGAATTTTCCAGTGAAATCCCTTCTGATCAGTCATTGCATCAGGAGGGTAATTGTACGTCTTCTAGAAAGCAAGGTTTTGGCAGTTTGCAGACATCAACCCCTTACATCAGGATTTAAAAAATAGAACAGAAGCCAATATTCCAGGGCTTCTACTCTGTGCCAAGTGTTTCACAGACCTTTTGATGTTCAGTGATCAAATATCAGTACTTGAAGGAAAAGGATTACTCACCATTTCTTCCAGTGATATGAACCTTCAGAGCCCAGGGTTCTGAAGCCAAGAAGCACTCATGGGCTGGAAGGTAGAGTGGAAAAGTAGACTGTCAGTAACAGGATATACAGACACATACTTGCAAATAGCTTTGAGCAAGATTTTTCAGATGTGTCCTAAACATGCAAAGCAGAGAAAGAATAAGAGATAGAGAGACAGACAGAGAGAGAGAGAGAGAGAGAGAGAGAGAGAGAGAGAGAGAGAGGTGAGATTAAGTGAGAGAGCTATAGCTGTGGAGAGGAAATAGGATACAAATGAGGAAGGACCAGGAGTTAAATAAGTATGCCCTTCGGCAATGATGATGCTTCAAACTACACAACTCTGCAACCACACTAAGAATTTCTAAGTTTCATGAACATGGTTATTTTTGCGATTTTAATTCTGCCAATACAGGAACATGAGCGGACTTCCTTCTAGCAACTACTTCAATACTTTCTTCAGTGTTTTAAAATGTTCTTTACAGCCGTCTTTCACCTCTGTACTCAAATTTTTCCCTTAGCTTTTTAAAAATTAATTGATTTGGACTAGTCATTGAAAAGTTACTGATTAATATATGGTGGGTGATTTGTATCCTACTACTCTACTGCAGGTATTTATCAGATCTAAGGTTTTTCTGGAACAATTTTTAAAGATATTTTGAAGATAAGGTCATTTTACCTGCAGAGAAAGATAACCTGACTTCTTCCTTTCTTATATGTGTCCTTAATGGACTATCCCCTCTGAAATCATAAACAAAATAAATGTCTTTCTCCCTTAAATCACTTGAGCCTAAGTGTTGTCCCAAAACAAAAGGAAATAACGTTTTATCAAGAAGTGCCACTTTCCTGTTACTTCTAGTATAATTGTGTCCTTGGGTTCTAAGTGGACCAGCTCAAGGTTTTTATTTTATTTTATTGTTCCTTGCTTTCCTCATTCTATGCTCCTCTGCATAGGGACTGCTCATTTTTGTTCCTTTCTTTAAAAGATGCTTTTTGACATATTACTAGCATAAGATGTTCCTTTGGCGCTGTTTCCCACCAATTTTGGGATTTTCTGTAAGTCCCACTGTCCCTCCTATCTCCTCCCATGTATCTCCTCTTCTGTCTTCTCATTTCATGCTCCATATTTTTCTCATATCTTCCCTCCCTCACCCTTGTCTTGAGGTCCCAAATCTATACTTTAAAAGGTATCACCCCAATCATCCATTCCCACCTTCCAATTCTTAGGTCTTTTTTCAAGTTTTCTAGCTCTTACAGTGCTTCCAATTCAAATATGTTGACAAGGATATCAGTGCTAGCATCTGCATATTAAAGAGAACACGTGGTGCTTAATTTTCTGCATGTGAAATATCTCTCAATATTAGTTTCCAGTTCCATCCATTTACCAGAAAATTCCATAATCTCTTCCTTTCTGGGCTAACTAATATTCCATATGTACCACACTTTCATTATCTATTCCTCTGTTGATGGACATATTGACTCCATTTTTTTGCTCCTGTGAATAGAGGACATAGATGAACATAGATGAACAAGTGCCTTTGTAATAAGATGTAGAATCTTTGGGGAATATTCCAAGGAGTGGTAAAACTGGATCATATGGAGTTCCATTTTTAGCTTTCTGAGGAACCTCCATACTGATCTCCATAGAGGCTGTACCAGTTTACACTCCCACCAGCAGTGAATAAATTTCCCTTTTTCTCCATCGCCTCTCTAGAAATCTCTGTTGTTTGTGTTCTTGATCTTAGCCATTCTGACTGGGGTAAGATGGTATCTCAGGGTTGCTTTGATTTACATTTCTCTGATAATCAGGGAAGTTGAGCACCTTTTAAGGTATTTGACATTTCAATTTCTTTTTGGGTGAAATCCCTGTTTAGTTCCAGGGCCCATTTTTAATTAGAATGTTTGCTATCTTGATGCCTAATTTTCTTTTTTTTAATTTCTTCCACTAATACAAAGCTGATAACTACCCCATTTCCCTCCCTCCCACCACCCTTCCCTGGATCCCCTTGCTCCATTCCCCCTTGTCTCCTTCCTTTCCCCCCTCCCTCCCTTTCTTCCAGTACCCGCCCCCTCCACCCACCCTCCCCCGTTCCTGGAGCATCTTTTAGTGTGCATGTCAAAACTTCCCTCTGGGTCCTCCTATCTCACTCTCTTGAGGTGTAAGGACTCAGTAGCATTGCCTAGAGCTCTTTTTTGTGTTCCCCTTTAGTATAGGAACACTACTGTGGCCGTTTATCCCTTGCCTCTAAGGATCCTAGTGCTTGTGATCCATGCTAGACTTGGAGGGATCAATGATATGTTGGTCATTGCGCAGGTCATGAAAAGTCCTATTATGATTACTTCGTCCCTAACTCGTGTGGACTATCTTGCATATCGTTGCTCCTCCCCATCTTTAGCCTCTTCCACAAATTTTTCTGAGCTTTGGGATGGGGAGAGATTAGGCTGGCCTGGTTCCAAGTGGTTGATTCAAAGCCTCTGATGTTCTGAATTATGGTTTGTTGATTTTTTTTCAGTTTTACTGTTCCTGCACTGCCCTTAGCTCCATCCTGATGGGTATTGGATGTCACCCCCTTGCCAGAGATAATAGGCTGTTAAAATGGAGTCTTATTATAAGAGTAGATTCAAAGGTAGATGGAATAAGAGTAGGACACCGTGGTGGTGGTAGGGTCAGTCTCCCATTTCCAGGATGGTAACCTTCTATATGCCAGACTCTATGCCTTCCCTTTCTGGTGAGATCATATCCCATCAATTGCAAGTAACCAGGAAGGAAAGTCTGTGAGCTTAACCAGATGTCTCATTACTTACTTGCAGTCCTTGATGGTGGCCTATTTTCCCTGCTGTAGCATGATCCCCTCTCTCCTTGTTGATGGTGGGGCCCTCCTTTCCCTTCCCTCCTGTGTATAATCTTTGTAATTACTATAGATATTACAGAGATTTATCTTTGAGTGTGTCACTAAGTGGGTTTGGTACTAGGATCTACCTATTAAGGAGTATATATGGCGCTTAATTTTCTGTGTCTGGGATACTTCACTCAATATAATTTTTTCTAATTCCATCGGCTTCCCAGAAAAATTTCATTAATTCTCATTTTTAATGGTGAGTAGTATTCCATTGTATAAATGTACCACATTTTCCTTGATGTCTAATTTTCTGAGCTCTTTTTACACTCTAGAGATTAACCCATTGTCAGATTCACAGCTAACAAAGGTTTTCTCCCATTTGTGGGTTTTTTTTTTTTTGTACAATTAACTGTTTCTTTTGCAGAACAGAAGCTTTTTAATTTCATGAAGTCCCATTTGTTGATTATTGGTCTTAGTTCCCGGGCATTTGTTGTTCTGCTTAAAAAAATCTTTACTTAGGCCTATCAATTCAAGTGTACTTCCTACTCTTTCTTCTAATAATTTCAAGTTTCAGGACTGATATCAAGGTCTTTGATTCATTTGGAGTTCACTTTTGTGTAAGGAGAGAGACAACAGTCTATTTTTATTTTTCTACATGTAAATGTCCAATTTTCCCAACACCATTTATTGAAGATGCTGTCTTTTCCCCAGTGTGAATGTTTGGCACCTTTGTCAAAAATTAAGTGGCTGTATGTATGAGAGTTTATATCTGGGTTTTCTGTTATGATCCATTGGTCGATGTATCTGTTTTTATGCCAGTACCAAGCTGGTTTTTTTATTACTATAGCTCTGTAATATGGTTTGAAATTTGGTATGGTAAAACTTCCAGCTGTTTTTTTATTGCCAACAATTGTTTTGGCTAATTGTGTTTTTTCATTCTTCCATATGAATTTCGAGATTGTTTTTTCCAGTTCTGGGAAGAATTGCACTGGATTATTTGGAATTGCATATGTCTTGGGTAGGATGACTGTTTCACAATATTGATCCTACCAATCCATGAGTAAGGAAGGTCTTTCCACCTTCTAGTATCTTCTTTAATTTCTTTCAGTAGTGTTCTGTAGTTTCCACTGTACAGGTTTTTTTATTTCCTTAGTTAAATTTACTCCAAGGTATTTTATTTTCTTTTTGGCTATGGTGAATGGGATTGATTTTCTCATTTCTTTCTTAGCTTGTTTGTCTCTAGTATATTGGAAGGATTTTTGTATGTTGATTTTGTAACCTGACACTTTACTGAAATTGTTTATTAATTTGAGTAGTTTTTGGTGGAGTTATGTGATCTCTCAAGTATATCATCTGCGAATTGGGCTACTTTGACTTCTTCCTTGCCTATCCATATCCCTTTTATTTCCTTCTCTTGCTTTATTGCTCTAGCTAGGACTTCAAGCACAATGTTGAACAAGAATGGTGACAGTGGACAGCCTCATCTCGTTCCATATCTAAGTTGGACTGCTTCAAGTTTTTCCCTATTTATGATGATACTTACTTCAGGTTTTTTCATATATAGCCTTCATCAAGTTGACATAGGCCCCCTCCTGTATTAGTCAGGGTTCTCTGAAGAAACAGAATCTGTAGAATGTAATACACAAGTTTATTAAAATAACTCGCAATAAAAATAGTATCCTTCTAAGCCTCAAACAAGGCAGCCATCTTGTTCTTGACCAGAATGTTCCACAAAGCCAAAAGATCCTGAGAAGGTCTTGAGCTTTTACTTCTCTGGAAAGCTGAAGATGCTGGGTTCTGACATTGGTGAAGAAAAGCTGGGTTCCGACATCAGTGATGAACAGCAAAAAAGCAACAAGGCCTAGAGACCAGACTCCAGAGGCAGCTGGAACAGCAACAATGTGGTGGGAAAGGCGAAGCTCCAAGTCAGCCAAGAACGGAGGCAGCAGCAGCAGCAACAAAGAAGGCAACGACACGCTAAGAGGCCAACAATGTGCATGCAGAGTGGACTGCACACGGGATAAGGGAAGATCATGTCCCTCCTCCTTGCACCTCCTATTATCTGGTCCACCACTAGAAAGTACCACCCACTATGGGCTGGGTTTTCCAGAACAATTAATCAAGTGCCTGCAGACTTGTTCAGGGACCATTCCAACCATTAACCTTCCACAGCTGTGCCCCAAACAGTCAGCAAATGTCAAGTTGACACCAAAATGCAACCATTTCACCCCCATTCCTATTTTTTCCAAATCTTTTATCGTGAAAGGATGTTGAATTTTGTTGAATGTCTTTTCTGCATCGATTGAGAGGATTATATAATTTTGATTTTTGAGTCTGTTAATATGATGAGTCACATTTATTGATTTGTGTATGTTAAACCATTCTTGCATTCCTGGTATGACCCTGACTTGATCATGTATGATGATTCTTTGGATTTGTTTTTGGATTGCTAGTATTTTATTGAGTATTTTTGCATCTGTGTTCATTAGTGAGACTGGCCTATAATTCTCTTTCTTTGGTGTGTCTTTGTTTGGCTTTGGAATCAGTCACATTGGTTTCACAGAAAGAGTTCGGGAGTATTACTTCCGCCTCTATCTTATGGAATAATTTGAGGAGTAGTGGTGTTAGTCCTCTTCTGAAGGCTTGGTGGTGGAATTCTGCATTGAATCCATCTGGTCCTGGGATTTTTTTAGTTATGAAACTTATAAATACTGTTTCACTTTCTTCTCTTGTTATTGGTCTGTTTGATGTATCTATTCATCTTGAGTCAATTTTGATAGGTCATATGTATTTAGAAACATATCCATTTCCTTTAGATTATCCAATTTAAGAGAGTATAAATTTTTAAAGTATGCCCTCATAATTCTCTGGATTTCTCCAGTGTCTGTTGTAATTTCCCCCTTTTCATTTCTGATTTTGTGGATTTGAGTGTTCTCTCTTCTTTTTTCATTTAGTGAAGTTAGGAGCTTGTCAATATTGTTTATCTTTTCAAAAGACCAACTCTTTGTTTCATTGATTTTAAAATTTTTTTTCCAGTTCAAATTCATCGATTTCTACTTGGATCTTAGATATTTCTTCCCACGTGCTACTTTTGGGATTGGTTTGTGCCTTTTTTAAAATGCTTTCAAGTGTAACATTAAGTCATTTACTTGGTATCTTTCCTTTTTTGTGATGTAGGCATTTAGTGCTATAAACTTTCCTCTTAGAACGCTTTCAATGTGTCCCATAGGTTTTGGTAGGTTGTGTCTTCATTTTCATTGGCTTCAAGAAAGTTTTTAATTTCCCATTTTATTTCATTTTTTACCAATTACTCATTTTAAAATGTGTTATCTTCCATGAGTTTGTGTACTTCCTTTTGTTTCCTTTGTTGTAGATATCTACTTCTATTCCATGATAGTCATAGTATGCAGTGAATGATCTCAGTTTTTCTGTATATATGAAAGTTTAATTTGTGTCCTAGTATATAGTCTATTTTTGAGAAAGTCCCATGAGCTGCTGAGTAGAATGTGTATTCTCTAGTGTTTGGTTTATAGTTTCATTTTACTCCAATGTGTATCTGCTTAGCTTTTGGTCTATTGACCTGTCCAATGGTATGAGTGGCTTATTGAAGTCTTCTACTACTATTGTGTTAAGGTTGATTAGTTGTTCTGTCTCCTGTAGTGTTTGCTTGATAAATTTGGGTACTTCCATGTTTGGCGCATATATGTTTAAGATTGTAAGATCTTCTTGCTGGAATTTTCCTTCTACTAAGATGCAGTATCCATTTGCGGCTCATAGTTTGCTTTTAAATTGAAGTCTATCTTGTCTGATACTAGGATGGCAATTCCTGCTTGTTTCCTTTTTCCATTTGCTTGGAATGTTTTTGACCATCCTTTTGCCCTGAGAAGTGTTTATCTTTCAAAGTGAGATGTGCTTCATGGAGGCAGAGAATTGATGGGTCATGATGTTTGATCCAAGTTTTAAACCCGTGTCTCTCCATTGGGGAGTTAAACCCATTAACATTTAAAGTTATTATTGCAAGGTGTTTAATGATTCCTGACATTTCATTGATTTTGTGGTGTTTGCCTTTTTTTTAGTCCCTCATTCAACTCTAGTATTGATATTGGTGCTTCCCCTTATCTTCTTTGATGTGTGCATCCTTCTCTTCCATCTCATGCATTTCTTCCAATATTCTTTGAAGGCCTGACTTAGTGGCCATATAGCCTTTCAGTTTGTTTTTGTCATCTAATATTTTTCGTTCACCTTTTATTATGACTAAGAGTTTTGCTGGGTATAATAATCTGGGTTAGCATTTGTGCTCATTCAGAACTTGTATCTTTCCAAGCCCTCCTGGTTTTTACCATCTGTATTGAGAAGTCAGTTGTTATTTTCGTGGGTTTACCTCTAAATGTGACTTTTTCCTTTTGTCTTGAAGCTCTTAAGATTTTGTCTTTGATGTGCATTTGCTGTGTGACCTATCATATGTCTCAATGTGTCTCCTTTTTGTCCTTCGTAGTTAGTGTTTTGTACTCCTCTTTTTCTTAGGTCAGGGAAATTTCCCTCTATTATCCCATTGATTATACTTGGTGGATCTTCCTCTTGTGTGTCTGTTTCTGGGATACCCATGATCTATACATTGGGCCTTTTAATGGTGTCCCAGATTTCCTGTATGTTCCATTCCCAATGTGTTTTTCAGCTTATCAGTTTTTCTCACTAACTTATGAACCTCTTCTGTCCTATCTTCCAGTTCTGAGACTCTGTCTTCTACATGATCAGTTCTATTTTTTAGATTCTCTACTGAACTTTTTTATTATACTCTTTAGATTTTTGTGTTCCAGTGTTGTTCCAGTCTGGGTTTTTTTCAGTGTTTCTATGTTTGTTCATAGGTCATCTTGGGATGTTTTTGCCTTTTCTAGAACTGTTTTTAGGTTCTCTATTTTCATTCTATTTGTATCTTGTTTATTTTTTATTCTTGAAATTCTTTCCTGAGTTTGCTGTGTTGTTCTTGAAATGTGTTTAGATATTTATCTATGTTCTCTCTGAGCTCTTTGAACATATTTATAAACAATCTTTGAAACTCACTGTCTTGGCTATTGTTGTCTTGGATACCTCCCAATGGACCTCCATTGTGGAATTTGAAGCCTTATCTTTGATGATATTGAGGGGGGACACATTTTCTTGCATTCTTACACTTCTTCGGTTTTTCCTTCGAGATGTTGGAATTTTGAGGATGAGCAGATGTGGGGTGTAATTTTATTAGAACCCGCTCTGGGATGCTATCTCTCAGCACTTAGATGATAATAGTGTTTGTTTGTCTTTGTATTAAGTAATAGCTATGTGGAAAAAACAGAGAAGCTTCTCACAGGTAATCAGGCCCACAAGTTGCTCATCTGACCAATGGAAACACAGGAATGAGATTTTTCTAAAAGCTTTTTCTGCTTCTGTTGCAAAGATCATGTCTGTCTTTATGTCAACTTTTGTTATATTACATATATTGATTCCAGTATATTGACACACCCAGGAATACCTGAATAAGGCTGACTTGGTTTTGGTGTATGATCTCAAAGCATTCTTCAGTTTTACTTGCAAGCTCTATGTATTGAGAAGTTTTGCATCTCTATTCATCAGGTAATTTTTCTAGAGTTATTGTTGTTGCTGTTTTTGTTTTGTCTTTTTCTAATTTTTGGATGACAGTAATGTGTTTGTAAAAGAACGAAGATACATCCATACCTCTCACACAAAAAAAAATCAGTACAAAATGGATGAAAGATCTTTATCACCCAAAAATCAATTCAAAATCAATAAAAAAAACACTCTAAAATGATTACAAGAAAGCACAATTAAGATATGTAAGAGTTGGGGAGATGGCTCAGGGCTAAAACCCTTGCCTCACATGTTCAGACTCCATGTTGCTGAGTGGAAATGGCAGCAGCCTATAACTCTGGCCCTGGAAGGAAGAGCCTGCAGTGTCCCCAGCCAAAGCATTAATGAGGTAGAACAATTTAAGACAATTTCTGATGTCACCCTGGGGACTCCACAGGAGCACACTCAAGTGCCCTCTAGTACACACACACACATACACACACACACACACACACACACACACACACACACACACACAGGCAAAAAATAGCACTTTAAATGCAGATATCACAAGTGCTTTTTGAAAAAATAAAACTGCAACAGATCAGCAAATAATTCTAAGAATTGAAAAACAGAATGCAAGAAATTAAAAACCTTTGCACAGCAAAGGAAACAACCAACAGAATGAAGGAATGGAGGAAATCTTTACTAATTATATGTCCAAGATTAATATTTGAATCTATAAAATCCACAAAAATTAACTGCCCAAAGCAAAATCATTATCAATAAATAGGTTATTAGATAATAGATAGTTCTCAAAAGAAGAAATGGACATTAATTGTCTAGAAAATTAATATCCTTAGGCTTCAAGGAAATACCAATTAAAACTGTTTTGCGATTCCATCTCCAGTCAAAATGACTCTGATAAAGAAAACAAATGAGAACAAATGCTGGCAAGAATATGGGGAGAGGTGAAATCTTATACATTATTGAATGAAATGTAATCTGCGATAGACAGTATGGAAATCAAAACAGAGAGTCTTCAAGAAACTAAAAGTAGAACTAGGAAACACATCTTCCTGCTATACCACTTCTAGGTATGTAATTGAAGGACTCCATGTCAACATACCATGAAGATACATGTACATATACGTACTATTCACAGTAGTCAAATATGAAACCAACCTAGATATTCATCAGCAGGTGAATAGAGAAAGAAAATTAGGAAAATGTAAATTAGGAAATCAGGATTTGTGATCTAGCTACAGCTCCAGTACTCATCTGCTTGGTTTGAATTCTGACTTTGTGTCAGCTCCCCAAGGATACATATCAGTCCTGACTGCCTTCCATGACTATCTTCTTGGCTTGTGGCAATTTCTGAAGTTTAATCCCAGCTATTTTTCCTCTTGGATAACTTCATATTTGTTCCCCAGTGATACCCACACATCCGCCAAAACACCCCAGGTTCCTCCTACAGGCCAGTCTCCCCTTCTCGGCCGCAGCAGCGTGACAGCCTTCATTTCTGCCCCACCCTTCTTCCCTGTAGTCTGCTTTTGCACTGTTCTTCTTCCTCTCTCTGCCTCCATGACCTGGGCCGTCTCCAGCTTCTGCTTCCTGCCGCACCTACTCTGTCACAAAGGACTGTATCTCCCCTCTGGAACAGTAAGCTAAATAAATCTCGCCCTTTTCTCCCTGAGGTTGTGCTTGAGTTTTGTCTCACAGAAGCAGAAAGAGTAACTGTGACACCTGACACTTGCCATAGACACTTTATATAGCAAGTCAGCATGACAGACAAACCTCTAAGAGGAGAAAAAACCTACTTCTCTAGTTCTTGGATCAGAGTGACTGATGGAGAGATGGTCCCACAGGAAATCATGGTGGAATGCAGACAACCAGAAAATATGAGGCTTAGCTGCTAAATTCTCCTAGGAGCATGGATCCTGTTTCCTGCACCAGTGATGGGACTGAGACCATGTCCTAGTCACAGTCCAGGTGTTCTCTGTGCTGGGAGCTCTTCTGAGGAGCCCTCTGTCTCTAAGACATTGCCAGCTTCGTGGGGGCAAGGTGATAAGCAGCAGCCCTTTCTCTTTGGAGAGCACAGCGGCATGATTCAGGTCACAGGAGGTTAGAAACGTGAGCAACCCGTGAAGTAAGACACTCATCCTAGCCCCTCAGATGTTTGCATTTGTCCTAAACACCAGCAAGAATTTGACAACAGAGACAGCACGGGCAGGTTGAGAGCCTATGAAAAGCCACACAGTTCCAGTTTTCAAGTGTTCTGCCCCCTCAGAGGTGGGCTTTACTGTTGCTCCTAGCATCAGAATGTTTTCACTGCTTTCTTAATGATAGACCACTCCATTCTCAGTACCCCATGGACAAATTGTACATCTCTGCTTAAGGATTATGCTTGCTGCAACATCTCCCCTAAAAATCCAGACAACTCCAACCCATTCATGCTGGACTTTGCCATGGGCTTTCAGGCTGCCTTGGTGTCAGTTGAATCTCAGAGTAGGAAAGGCCTTGTGATCTCTCCATCCCTTCCATGAAGAGTGATGGGAACCCGCTTCCCATTACCATAGACCTGGTGACCAGCTGCACTGATCTGCTTATTTTGCTGTAATCATTGTAGACCATCGTCTTCTGCTTGTGACCACAGCAGCTCTGCTTCACCATATGTGGTCACAATGGCAGCTGTGATTCATGATGATGATGATGGTCACAATGGCCACTGTGTTTCATGATAATGATGATGGTCACAATGGCAGCTGTTGATTCATGATGATGATGATGGTCACCATAGCAACTGTGCTTCATGATGGTGATGATCAACATGGCAGCTATACTTTGTAATAGTGATGGTCACTATGGCAACTGTGCTTCGTAATGGTGATGGTCACCCCAGCAGGTCTACTCTGTAACAGCGATGGTTGCCATGGCAGACCTACTTCATGCTGGTGATGTTCCCGTCAATCCTAAGGAAATATCGCCACTACATAAGGGTCTTAATTAATATAGAAAAGCCAGACCAAACAGGCCCTGTTGCTTTTATTCTACCTCACAGAAAACTATTATGATAGTTCATCTTGGGTATCAACTTGACCACACCTGTCATTAACTATGATCAACTATGAGACCACCTGAAGAGATTATCTGGATCAATACATTTGCAATTAAAAAGGTCAGCTCTATATCTGATTGGAACCTCCATAGATCTCATCGGAACCTCCCAGTAATGGACCACATAAAAAGAACCGTAGAACAGGAGACTTGGAAGAAGAGAGACCATCCAGGAATCCTCCACCTTTAGCCATCACCTACTAGCCTACGGATGTTTGCACTTTGTCTGCCTTCAGCTTTAGCCACCAGCCATGTTGCCTATGACATGAAAGATCATTTCCTTTTTAAATTTATTTTTATTATTTCCACTCATACAAACTTAACAGGTACACTGGTCCCCTCTCTCCCTCCAACCCCCCACTCCTCTCCCTCCCCATCCCCCAGTGCCTCCCCCTCCCATCCCCGGAGCATCCTTTAATGTGCATGCCAAACTCTCCTCTGGGTCCTCCTCTCCGATGAGGTGCAAGGACCCAGTGGCATTTCCCAGAACCCTTTCCTGTGTTCCCCTTAAGTATAGGAACACTACTGTGGCTGTCAATCCCTTGCCTCCAAGGATCCTAGTGCCTTTAGCAAATATTAGACTTTGTGGGGTCAATAGTGTGTTGGACATTGCACAGGGCATGCAAAGTCCAATTATAATTGCTTCAGCCCTAACTTGTGTGGAGTATCTTGTATATCATTACTCCTTCCATCCTCGTGCTCTTACAATCTTACCGCCCCCTCTTCGGCAAATTTCCCTGAGCTTCAGGATGGGGAGAGATTAGGCTGGCCTAGTTCTAGGTGATTGATATAGAGTCTCTGAAGTTCTGGATTATGGTTTGTTGATTTTTTTTTTTAATTTTTTTTTCTTTTTTATTATTATTGTTTATTCAACTGTGTGCATGTGCATGTGTATGTGCGCGCGCGTGTGTCTGTGTGCGTGTGTGTCTGTGTATGTGTAGAACCACGGACGAATTCGTGAACCACCATGGGCGCCTCCACCTCCTTCTGCCCCGGGATTCATAGGCTCCGCCCTACCAGGACCAGAAGCGCAGGCCGCCCCGCTTCCGCCTGGCGTCTATACGTGGGATCTGGGATCCGAACTCGGGACCTTCCGCCTGCAAGGCGGAGGCTTAACCCCTGAGCCACCTCTCCAGCCCCGTTTGTTGATTTTTTTATGAAAGATCATTTCTCCCCTATGGAATCATAAACTGAATAAATCTTCCTGTCTCCTTAAGCTGTTCAACTTTGGGTATTTTTTCACAGCAATAGTTAGTAGTAACCATTACAGAAATTGATACTAGGAGTGAGGTATTTCTATGAAATTAAGAGTATCCAGTAACTCAACATGAAACTGTGAAGCTGAGAGAATTTTGTACTCAGCAGTATGACCAATGCTACAATGTGGCTAGTTTGCCCTTAGAACTGTTTGTTAAGAACAATATGGAGAATTTTGGGACTTTGTGTTGGTAAAGTCTTTGCATCATGATGATGAGGGCAAATGGGCCTTTTATGTGAGAACTCCAAAGACAACAATACTGTGAGAGACGCAGGCAGTGGAAGAGACTGTGTTTGCAACTGGATGAGTGTCAAATGGAGCCAGGTGTTGGTGGGGAGTTGAGTGAAATTTTACCCTCATCCTGAAAGCTTGCCTAAAGTTAAAGTAGAGTGCTTGGCAGAAGAAATTTCAAAGCAATATTGTCTTACAATGTGATAAAGCTACTTTTTAGTTATCTTCAGAGTCATGAAAAAGAGCAAGGAATCGGGCAGTAAGAAGAAACTATAAGATTTGATGATGAAAAATGCAATGGCAAACTTAAAGAGTTAAACTAAGAAGAAGCAATGGACAAATAGCTGTTAAAGAGATTAGCTCCAATAGTAAATCAAAGCCTGCACTCAATTTTGATAATAGGAAAAGCCCTAGCTTCAAGACAGGATTCTCAGAGAAGGCTCCCACCCATAAGAATGCAAATCTTTTTGGAAGGAATGAACTGAAGGGTGGAGTTCCAAAGTAAAAGGTCTGTTTTTCCCCAAAAGCAACCACCAAGGAAAAAAATATTTTTCCTGCAGTCAGCACAGAAAAGCTGAATCAGCTCTGATTCGAAAGGGCCTTACCAACAGTAGAACTTAGCAGTGTGGCCCATGTGGTTCTGGTTTTAGAGGCATCAAAGATGCAAGAGGGAGGAAGTTGTAGATCTCTCCTCCAAGGTTTCAGAGAATGGTGGAATCCTGGCAGCATGTAGCAGAAAGCCTACAGTTTAGAGGCCTAAGAAGGATAGTTTGTGCTGTGGAATTGAATCCTGATTTGCCATTGAGAAACAAAGATGTTAGAGATGCCAGTGACAACATGGGATATCTGCCAATGAGGGCTGTATACCCTGGGAGGAGCCAGCCCAAGAGAGTGATGTGTTCTATAGGAGCTGCATTAGAGGGGTGGGACTGAAGCCCTTTGGAACTGAGATGATTTCAACAATAACCTTATCTGTTGGACTTAGAGCTATAGGAGTTTGAGTTTTTCCTGCTGGTTTTCGATCTTGTTACAGACCAAACTTTCTTAATTATGCCCCATTCCTCCCTTTTGGAATGAGAATGTTTATTCTATGCATTGTATGTTGGAAGTATGTAACTGGTCTTTTGATTTTATAGGAGACTTTGGACTTTAGAATTTTGGACTGTTAGGACTACTGATATAGACCATACTGAGACTTTTATAGTTAGATTGAGTATGGTTTGCACTGAGAAGATATTTATGTAATATAATGTAATGTAATGTTAACCTGCAGTTATGTGGTAAAATGTTTGTAATCTACATTATGATATTGTGTTATGGGACATTAAAGATTAAGCGTTTCTCAAGGAACTTTGTCACTTATTATGGGGAAAATAATGCATGTGTGGTGTTCCTGGAGAGTTATGTTAGTAGGAATTAAGAATCTTAGTTTTATTATTATTATTATTATTTATTCAATTGTGCATGTGTGCATGTATGTATGTGTATGTGTGTTTATGTAGAACCACAGGCAAATTCGGGAACCACCATGGACTGCCTCCACCTCCTCCTTGTTTACTCTGCCCCAGGATTCACAGGCTCCGCCCACCAGGACCAGAAACGCAGGCCACCCCCGCTTCTGCCCAGTGGCTATACGTGGGGTCTAGGATCCGAACTCAGGACCTTCCTCCTGCAAAGCAGAGGCTTAACCCCTGAGCCACCTCTCCAGCCCCAAGAATCTTAGTGTTTTTAATGTGGAGATTAAGAGTGGCCTAAAGAAATGTGATCTGGTATCAAGTTGACAAGGGGTGGACTTGTGATAGTTAATTTTGGGTGTCAACTTGACCACACCTGACATTAACTAGGATCAGCTATGAGACCACAGGAAGAGATGATCTGGATCAAAATATTTGCAATGCAAAAACCAGCTCTAGATATGATTGGAACTTCCCAATAGCAGACCAAATAAAATGAACTATAAAACAGGAGACTTGGAAAAAGAGAGACTCTCCAAGAATCCTCCAGCCTTCAGCCATCACCCACTAGCCTACAATATGTTTGCAGTGACTTAGCCTGCCTCCAGCTTCAGCCACCAGCCATGTCGCTTCTACCATGAAAGACTGTTTTTCCCCTCCGGAACCATGAGGTGAATAAATCTTTCTCCCTAAGTTGTTCAACTTTGGGCGTTCTCTCACAGCAATAGTTAAGAATAACTGTTAAAACTATCCTGTCATTTCAAACTGTAACCATCTTAACTATTAACTATTAACTATTGTTATCATGTCTACCACTCTTCCATTTCTATAAAGTGGACTTGATTTTTCTGGATTCCATATTAAGAAAACTGGACTAACAACCTTTCCCCAAAAAATGTTCCATCTCTCACCTATTTATAACAGCTATAGCTCATATTACAATTTGTTAGTTAGGTAGAGAGGAAGCTGCTTGCCTTGGGGAAAAACTGTACAAGAGTATAACTTTAGCATTGCTATTTATGACACTGAAGGCAACATGCATTCTTAGACTCAAGTCTTCTTAAAGAGTTGGAAAGTAAATCAGTCATGTCCTTTCATTTCATAAAAATTATTCTAGTTTGCCTAAGTATGTAAAACACAGTGGACCATAGGCCATACTCTAGAGGATTCTTGTATCTCTGGTTATCGCAGTGGACCATAGGTCATACTCTAGAGGATTCTTGTATCTCTGGTTATCACAGCTTTTCCAGCATCTGGCCCAGCACCAAGCAACAAATACATGTTTAATAGATGCTCAGTGAGTAGATGAGGAGCAAGTGAGTTCATGGAGCAAACAGACTGAACATCACTCTGTGCCAGGCAGCAAATCCTAATTCTGTCCTCTCAGATCACAAAGATGGAAAAGATACAGTTCCAAACATGTAGAGAAAATAAATAGCCTAAAAGTGGCCTTGACTAAGAGTGACAGGGAATAAAACAACCATCTGACCAAACTGGGGTCAGTAAAGGCTTTTCATTTCTCAAAATGTTTGCACATCTAGAAGTATTTTCAGAGTCATGTTTAAAAAGTAGCTATTTGGGGCTTACAAAATATCAGTCAGGTGAGATGTGGCCCCTTAAGCACCATTATAAATATGGTTCAAGAAACTTAAGAGAAGCAAGAGAATAATAAAGCCCAGGCTTCCATAAATTGGAAGTAATGGGAAAAACAGGACTCTTCCAACCCCTGCTCTGGAGGTATCCCGAGAGGTGAACATTTAATTCAAGAACAGATGTTTTTTCCAGTCTGCGTGTGAAGATTGGCGACTATGAACTAGATAGGAAGTCAATGATGCCACTTTTATAAACTATGCATGCAGTTCTTTTCAAGAGACTATGGAAAGGACTGATTTGAGTCATATTCCATCCATCACTTGAGGAATTTATGAGTTGAGATGGGCTTCAAGTAGTATTATTTGACCATTTTTCTATTTAGAACTCATCAAACTTATAGAGCATATTACTTTTAATTAATTGAGTGTTTATGCGCTAAGGAGTTATTTGGTTGTGACTATAGTGAATTTCCAGGATTTATGGCAGGAACATTTTAGACCTGTGACATGTGTTTCCCTCCAATTTGTATAGCTTCATTCATTATAATTTTTCCTGATGTTTTGCCTACCATATTATTAACTTCCCCAAAGTAATGAAATACCAGCTTGTCTTCTCATGGAGGAGAAATGAGAGGAATAATTATGAACGTGGAAATCCCAGTGAAAACATGCTGCTTCTATTGAAAGAGGCCAGTGGTTCAAGAAGGAGTTCCCTGGATTTATTGGGGCCATTAAAAAAAGAAGAAGAAGAAGCAAACACACAGGAAAACAGATACATTTTTTCATCCAGAATCTTGGATACACCATATGCAGGGAAAATAAATTACATGTAAACATATATTTATATTATATCTGTTTTAATGTCACCCTGGCAAAGAATTTATATTTTACTATGAGTTATAGAGTCCAAATAAATCATCAAGGTCGCAAGGGTGTGCCATGCATAAATATTTAATCACTGCAAAGTGTTCTTTTCAAAATATAAGAGTTTGTAAGCACAGTGTTTGATTTGTAACCGACTCCGGGGCAATGGGCCCGAGTGCTCTTCACTATCCCTGGCTCCTGAAGATTTCACAATCTTGGGGGACGGTATGGGGACAGGGACGGGCGCAGGGGCAGTAGGGAAGTCTGCTGCCAACGTCAGCAAGGACGCGGGGTGATCTGGGGAAAGGATTGTAGATCAGCAGTTCTCCTACAAAGAGCTGATAGGGACAGGACCACCAGAATCATCTAGAATCATCTGTATTTATTGTTCAGTCGGGTGTTTGTGGGGCAGACACCAGCAGAGGGGTTTGGGGAGGGAAGAGACCAGGCAGGATGTGAGGACTGACCAGAGCAGCCCCTCCTGACTGAAACCTGTTTGTATTCCCACATACTGAAGTCTCCGTTGTTGCTCCTCACAACACCGAGGCGAGGGTGGCACTCTGACCATCCGGGTGGCCTCTCATAAAAGGAAAAAGCACTCTTGATTTACATTTCTCCTTCAGAAATGTTCCTGCTTCTCTCCAACTCTGTTGCCATGTTTCCTTTACCTACCCTGATATTTCCCATTCGTTTACACAACCTCTCTACTGGCCCTGAGTTCCAAGCTTGTATTCATTAAGAAGAAAGTTAGATTGGAAAATAAGTCCCCATCTCAATTCTGCTTTCCAAAATCTGTGACTCAAAACTACTCCATGATGTGAAGTCATTTCTCCCCCTGGAAAGGTAAAGCGAGAGAAATTTGCAAAGTAAAGGCACCCAGTTCAGGGTCAGTTGCATGGGTAATGAAGTAGGGATAAGTCTATTTTGTTCATGACTGACGTTTTAAAATTCTCTTAAAATTAAAAGGCTCATTTAGTGGCAAGGTCTTGTCCATAAAATTTTGGGTGGGAATACCCTATGTAAGAAAGACTTTTGAAATCCTAAAACATCAGAGAAACAGGAAAACTGCAGAGCATGAGACAGGAAGTACGGATGTCAGAGACCTGTGGCCATATGAGGAAGGTCTTAGAAAAACTCGGAGTGAAAAATCCCAGTTACGATGAACCCAAATTAAGGTTTTAAGAAAAAGGATTGTTGTACTCAATACTAACTTATTGGACCTCAAAGTCCCTGGACCACCCTCATCCTCCTCTCTCAAGCAGAGCCTAATGTGCCAATCGTGCCTCCACTTCTAGATTCCTATAGCTGGGACCAAGGCATCTGTTCAGCCCCTAAGTGTTTAGATGACAGGATACAAGAAAATAGGACATGGCTGCCTCTTCACATGAATTTTTTAGTGGAGAACTTCAAATGTGGATTCTTTAGTTTATGACATTTAGACATTACAGACACATGGAAGTCTAGCAGTCTAGCCAGCCTTGACCATCATAAGTATAGTCCACTAAGAAACTACAAAAATCCTTGGAAAATGTCTTCATTAGTTTAAGTAATTCTTCATCACTACTATTATCTGTCTGATAAAAAAACACTGCAATAAACTGATTCTTCACCATGTAAAGCTGGCCCCTTGATTCTAACATGATTCCAAGATGCACACACACACACACACACACGAACATACATGCACGCACACACACAGAGTTCTTTCAAGTATTCTTATCTGGTCAAATATTTTATAGGTGATAGAAAAGTATTATGCCAAGATTTTAGGTTTTCCAAGCAAAGGCTATGACTCAGGTCTCACTATTTTTAGAATAATATTTTCCTCCCATACACAAACCTTTCCTTTCTGGGATATCTTGTCTGGCATAAGCGGTCATGTGTTATATATTCATGTTTTGAACAACAATAGATCACATATAGGGTTGTAATTCCAAATGATTTTACTGGAGAGGAAAAATTCTAGTCACTTAGTGAGACAGGAACCCTCATAAGATGTTAGCATAGCCTGCCATTGAAGGGTTTCTGGTAGGCCTGTTACAAAACTACTGTGGTTAGTTTTTAGTTCGGTATAATACACACAGCTGCAGGAAGTACTTAGTACGGGATAACTAAACTGTTGGTGCTGGTCGACTGTGCTATGTCTTTCATTATTGTGGTGTGTACTCTCTGATTTCTAAAAAGTTAATTGTGAATTAGCTTAAGGGACATGACATGGAACTGTTGTAGGAGGTAACAGTTCATTCTGCTGCAGACCTTCAAAAACCACCAGTGGAATGGTTCCAGAAGGGAGATACAGCCCATTATCATGGAAAAGCCATAGCCAAATGGCAGAAAATGGAAGAAGCTCAAGTCACTGCAGACATCATGGATACTGAAAGAGAGAGAGAGAGAGAGAGTTGCAACTATGGGAATAGACTAACTGAAGCTGAGTGAGCTAACCAACCTCAAGGTCCACCCCTTCTGACTGCCTTCCTCCTGCAAGGCGCCACCTCCTAAAAGTGCCGTGACCTTTTCAAACAACTGAAGATTCAAACACATGAGCCTATCTGGGAGACTAACATTTCAACTATGAAGAAGATATGAAGAAAATATTTCTGCATCACTATACAATGGTTGTTTCAAGCTATTATTCCAAAAGAATTGATTTTTAGTTAAAAGTTTATAAAGTTAAATTTATAGTGAACTATGGTTAATTTACTACTGAAGAAAGAAGTATCATGTCTTTGCCTCTGCTCACCACTTGCTGACTAACTGACTCTCCCGGACACCTCCCACTTCTAAAGGCTCAGTTCACGTTAAGTGTCCTACACAGCTGTATCACATTTGATCTTTCCTACTGTAATTTTACTACATCCTTTCTACAGTTAGATATGTTTATATACTTGTCATAGTTGGGCACAGGTGTCAACTTGACAGTTGAGGGTTTGAGCTCTGGGCACATTTGTAGAGAATTAGTGGTTGAATTAAGCCCAAAGCAAACCTGCAGGAGATTGTCTAGCATGCTGGTCTGGTGAATAAGGATTGTCCCTCTCTCAGACATCATGTAGAGATGATGTGGCCAGTTTCCTTAACCCTGGTGTTGGTGCGTGCTCTCCCTCCAAGCTGGACAGATTGTAACCAGATTATCAGTAACAAAATAAACCCCTTGTTCCCTTAAGCCCTTTGATGGTCAATTATCAGCAACCATGCAGGCAAACTGCAACAGTACTTAACTATACTTCATAGGATTCAGCTATGATTCAGTACAGTAACTGACTGCACAGTTCTATAGTAATGGAGTCACAGAGTATATCACATAGTCTAGGTGCCCATGAGCCATGCCATCCAGGTTTGTACAAGAGGAGTTTGTATATATGTACAAAAAAAAAAAACTTGCCTAAAGTTGCTTTTCTCCAAGAAAAACATCACTATCATTATACTTGTAACTGTATGCAAATGACTTGCTTTTCATGTCCACAAAATCATCCCAAAGTTTATTAAGTCAGTGATGGTTCATGCTTTCCATTCAGCCTTTGTCTTCTAATATACTCGATACAAAATGCACTTATCATATTATTCATGTTTTTTTCTGTATTAGAAAAGAAGGTTCACATCCAGGGAGATTTTTCTCCACCACCTCATTCACACACCTCAAGGTCTGAGTCTTTTCTTCCTGTTTATTGTATTGAAATTCTTTCCCGCTCTCTCTCTCTCTTCACATGTACAGTGAGATTGCATGTGCATATGTATGAGCATACACATGGAAGCCAGTGCATGCACATGCGTATAAACATACACATGGAGGCCAGTGCATGTGCATGTGTATAAACATACACATGGAGGCTAGTAGTTAACACCAGGTGTCTTCCATCATTTTCCCAGGATCAGGAACACGTTTAGAAGTGTAATGTAAGTGCTTCACGGGCAATACAATAAAGTACATTCGTGCCTACGCCTTCACGAATCTTCCAGGCACATACGAAGCTGTTATATTTGACCTGCTCATAGGTCACATGGCATATCTAAGTGAACTGCAGTCAGGAAGTTATAACCACCAGTGAACTCACACTGTGCATTGGCTTCTCTGAGGACTGACTCACTGAGTGGGCGCTGAGTAACACCACAGAACTAAAACCAGTTTCTAATCCAAGTTGTTTCCCACCAACCGATCTGGATTGAAGAATAGGCTAACATAGCAGCTAGAGGGTAAGATTCATAACTGCAAGATTTTCTAGCCTGTTAACAAGGCTACTTCGAGTGATTCTCCCAAGGGAAAAAAACATAAAAGACACAATAATAGAATATATGAGAAACAAGCAACAAATTTTTTATCTGATTAAACAAAGTCACATAAAGTCAAATGAAATGCAACAGAAGAAGTGGAAGGGAGGCTCCCAGAGGGAAAGTGGCCAGGGAACCAAAGTGATACTAGAAAATGCTAGGTGGAAAATGCTTACTTTGTAAACTAATTTAAAGCATAAAAATGTATGAGGACCCCCTTGGCCTCACATCCACACAAATATTTGCTATTTCTGTTTTGGATCTTAGCCATTCTGACTGCAGTGAGTGATATCTCAGGGTACTTTTAATTGGCATTTCCCCAGTGATTAGAGAAAGTGGAACACTTTTTATTTAATTTATTTATTTTATGTGTGTGTGTGTGTGTGTGTGTGTGTGTGTGTCAGAGGGCACTGTGTGTCCCTGTAGAGGACCAAGGGTGACTTCAGGAATCGCCCCAGATTGCTTCTACCTCCTTCTTGTTTTGCTCTGGAATTTCCCAGGTTCTGCCCACCAGGGCCGGAAGTGCAGGCCACAGCTGTTTCTGCCTGGTGTGTTTTTAGCGGGACCTGGAATCAGAACTCAGGATTTTCTTTTTGCAGAACAAGAGTTTTGATCCCTGAGCCATCTCTCCAGCCCAGAACATTTTTTTTAAAGATGTTTGTTAGTCATTTGAATTTTGTCTTGTGAAAAGTTTCTCTTCCATTCTATAGACCATCTTTTAATGGGGTTATTTGCTTCCTTGGTATTTAATTTTTCAAGTTCTTTTGTACTGTGATAGTTAATCTTTGGTGTCAACTTGACCACACTGGAATTAACTAAAATCAGCTATGAAACTACCTGAAGAGATTAGCTGGATCAATTAATTTACAATACAAAGACCAGCCCTAGATCTGATTGGAACCTCCCTAGATGTGATTGGAACCACCCAGTAGTGGACCAGATAAAAGGAACCATAGAACAGGAGACTTTGAAGAAGAGAGACTCCAGGATGTTTGCGGTGACTTAGCCTGCCTCCAGCTTCAGCCACTAGCCATGTCGCTTCCGCAGTGAAAGACTATTTCTCCCCTCTTAAACTGTAAGCTGAATAAATCTCCCTTTCTCCCTTAAGTTTTTTGACTCTGAATGCTCTCTCACAGCAAGAGTTAAGAGTAACTAGTACATGTACTCTGGACATTAGTCCTTTATCAGATATGTTTGTGAAGATGCTCTCCCATTCCATAGGATGCCTTTTGCTTGATTTATAGTGTCTTTTGCTGAGCAAAGCTTTTTAATTTCATATAGTAGCACTTTATTAGTATTGGACTTATTTCCTGTGCTTTCAGGATCCTATTGATTGGCTGAGGCCAATTGAACCAAGTATATTCCCTATTTTTTTCTCCTCTTCCACTGTTATTTAGATGGTTCATTACTGACTGGATGTGTGTTCCTGTCATTGAGAGGGGGTTAGAGGCTAGTAAGCAGGTAGTTGGTTACCTGGACACTAACCCCACCCTTCACTGTGTCCTACCCTGTTCTTCCCTTCCCTTTAAAACTTCTCTTTCATTAATGTCTTGTTTATCTGTTTGTCCATATTCTTTTGTCTCTACTCTTTCAGGATCTCCTTCCACATCCCCAGCTTGTGCCCCTTTGAGTCTGTGGGTGTTGGAAGAGTTTCTGCTTCATTGCATCAGACTGAAGTTTAATGCTAGGATCCACTTATAAGGGAGAACATGTGACATTTGTCTTTATGTCTGAAGTACTAATTTAGTATCATGTCTTCCAGCTCCATCAATTTATTAGCAAATGTCATTAGGTCATTTTTTCTGACAGTTGAGTAGTATTCCATTGTATGTATGTATATACATATATATGTATATATATATATATGAGGGAGAGAGATTAATATATATATATAAACACTCATCAACTGTTGGACATCTAGATTGATTTCATTTCTTTTTTTATTATTTTATTATTTTATTTTGTGTGTGTGTTGTATGTGTGTGTCAGAAGGCACTGTATGTCCCTGTGGAGGACCAGGGTGACTTTGGGTATCATCCTGGCCTGCGTCTACCTTCTCCTGCTTCACTCTAGGATGTCCCAGGCTCTGCCCACCAGGGCCAGAAGTACAGGCCACCACTGTTTACACTTGGATTTTTTTATGTGGGACCTGGGATCCGAACTCAGGACCTTCTGCTTGCAAGGCAGAGTCTTAACTCCTAAGCCATCTCTCCAGGCCAAATGATTCCATTTCTTTACTACTGTGAAAAGAGTTGCTGTAAACATGTGACTTGTACACACTTGTACACACTTGTAAACATGTACATGTGACTCTGCTGCAGGATGTGCTATTATCCGGGGATATTATCAGCAGTGGTATAGCTGCTCATATGGTATTTCATTTTTATAGGAACCTCCAATTGATCTCCAAAGGGATGGTATCAGTTTGCATTTCCCCCAATTCATTTAGATATACCAAGCCACTTATGACCAGGTCATAAATGCATCTCAGACCATCTGCCTGCTGTTGTCCAGGCAGTGTTGACCCAGACACTTCACCACAAGTCTCCACAAAACAACTACTTCTTTCCTTAAGACCGAACAATTGGCTTCACAGAGGAAGGTGTGAAGACAGTCTCGTTTATCCTCAGCTTGGCGTGGACTGATGGATAGCGACACAGCCGCAAGTATTACATCCCTTACTCTTATCCACACCACACCTGGGGTGACTTCCCACAGGCTTTCTTCTCTGGGAGTGTGGTCCACACATAACAGAGAGATGACAAACGACTCTCACTCCCTTCCCCCAGAGCACCTGTCAGTCAAGACAGTGCCAATCGTGGCAAGGACAGTATCACGGCCACCAGAGCATAAGGCAGCTAGTCATGTTGCATTTGCCTTCAGGAAGGAGAGAGAGGTGTTCAGATCATTTCTTGTTTCTATGGAACTCTAACTATAGAATGGTGACACCCACATTTTGGATGGGTCCACCCACCTCGTTGAACCCGCTCCCTCACAATCCCATTGGGTGTTTGCAGGGCACGTCTAGATTCTATCAAGGTGGCAATCAAATCTTCCGATAGGACAGCTCTGCAATTGACATTTCAATTTCCTAAAGCAATCGAGTCTTTGCTGCTCATGGTCACCAGGTCAACAGCATAGACATTCCTGGTGTCCCTGACTTTGCGTCTCCTTACTCATGCTCCAGTTCTTTCCAGGTTGCCTACAAAATAAACTTGGTGACCAGTAATCCTCTCAAGGTATCCTTCTGAGGAAATGCAAGCCTAGTTTGTTAGAAAGCATTTGCAAGTTTAAATCAGATAAGCTGACGGAGCTCAAAGGGATAAGCCAGAAAAGGCAGGATGTTACAGAACAATGCAGTCCCCTTGGAGATAAATCTCAAGGAGAGGTGGGCTGCCGGGCGGTGGCAGGGACGGCTCTGAACCAGAAGCTGTATGCCTGGATTCTAACATTCGCATTGCCACCAAAATGCTGTTCAGCTTAGCAGTTTTATCACCTCAATCTTCCTCTTCTATTTCTGTGGGAAACATACAAAATTGTATTAATTAATCCGTGTCCTTCCCATGAATCCGTGGGAGGGGAGACGTGCAGGGCATCCCTTTAAAGGTATGTCCCACTGGCAATTAACCCAAACAACCACTGACACATAGCCCTGGCCCTGGGAAGAAAGACTGTTGAATTAGGCACCAGGCATGTTCCGTTCTGTCTAGACAGGGTTCTCTTTTTCCCCGGGATGTCCTTAGCCACACTTGCTCTGACACTGGGACGAGGTGGCCTTTGGCAGCAGATGGCAGTTTTCTTGGGTGATAGAGTCAGCTACGGAACTTTCTTTCATTTTAGTGCTATTTGCCTTTCCAAGTAGAAGTGAGATTTACCCAAGCAATAGCCAAGAAGGCAGTTGGTAAAACCGGAGACACCAAAAATAGCAAACGGTATAGCCATCCTGCTTGCTTGGCCATCCCACCGGTGGGTTATCTGACTGCTGCCACCTTTTCTCCACCTTGTTCTTAGTGGAAAACAAAAGTTTTAACATGGAAAGAAAAGTCACAAGTCGTTGCATTGTGCAAACCAACCCAGTCGTCCCTCCCTAAGTCTCTGATTCCTTGATATTCAGGATGCAAAGGTTAGAATCTAGGCTTCCAGCTTCTGGTCCAAAACTTTCTCTGCTACAGCCTATCAGCCCACCTTTCCTGGAGATTTGTCTCCATCATGACTGCATTACTCTATAGCTTATCCCTTTAAGCGTCATTCTGCTTATCTCAGAGTGACTCTTGACATGCAGTTTCCTCAACATACTTGAGTCCTGGAAGTAGATCATGAAGTTCTTTGCCTTCCAAACAGATGATATTGATAGAGTCCCTGGACTCTGCAGATGATATAAGAAATACCTGTAATCATTATGAGAACTTGAGGACCATTTTCAAAATCCAGCCAGACAATTGACCAAGTGAACCCCACTCAATGGACATGATTTTGAATAACTGAATCATCTCTCACACCCTTTGGCAAAATTATCTAGAAAGGGAAGTTGAAAAAATTGTCAGGAATATTAAATTTTTGTGGTTACCAAAATCAGTCCCAATTCAGTTCCTGAAGCATATGGGCAGGGCGCTGCCCGCTGTAAGGTCAGTTCTCATTCACAGCCGGGCTGTCCCTCCTGCCTCCCAGCCCCCACCTAAGACCAGGTGGGCCAACTGTCCTTGGAGAAGATGTGCTTGTTTATTTTTTTTAATTTGATTTTCTACACCGTTCAGTAGTTGCTTCTCTGTGCTCCTTAGCAACAAACAGAGACAGCTAGCTGCCAATAAGAAGAGGAAGAGATAAAGCAGTGTTATCTAAATTGGGCGACTTCATGGAAAAGTTATAAAAGTTAAACTTTCTCATAAACATTTTGAGGTTTATTTGGAAACACGCCTCTGAGTTCCTCCAACTCCATCCCCTCTGACAGAGGCAACATACTGCTTCCCCATCCGAAAGTCCCTGTGGATGGCCTCCACCTGCACTGATATGCGAGGCCCAGTGTACCCCACAACATGCTCTGGGGCAAGATTTGGGATGGCTGGAGCCCAGCTTTGTCTTCATCCAGCCTATGAAATATTTGTTTCTTCTTTCTCCATTGGTTACTTCCCACCTGCTGCGCTTTGTCTGCTCCGACTTGTCATAGGATGCTACAGTTTTTCTAAGAGTTTCTTTCACACATACGGAGCTTTATAAATAGTCTTGTGCTGTGATGAAGCTGGCAAGAAGATCTTAAAATATGAGAAGGACATCATAGCATTTCAAACCTTCCTTTTTGGTAAAGAAAAGTACTGGAGTTCGGACTCAGGAAAAACTCTCTACAAAAAAATTCATAACTGTTTCTTAGTATTTAAAAATACCGTGATAGCATATGGCACCACCAATTAATCCCATCAGATAATTAAGAAATAGAACCATATGGTTTACCAACAAGGAATCTCGTCCAGGATCCTCAGTAGTACCTAAAACCAAGGACAATATCAAACCTTATATATTAGGGTTTTCTCCTATATACACCTTCCAATGACAAAGTTTAATCTGTAAATTAGACACAATAAGGTAGAATGACTATAACAAATGCTATAATTAAGGTCATATTTAATAATTGGAGTGATGGCTCAGTTGGTGAAGTGCTTGTCATATAGGCATTAGGACTTGAGTTAAGATCCCTAGTTCCCATGTAAAACCCAGGAGTAGTGTCAAGCACTATAATCCCTCACTGGGGAAGCAGAGATGGGATTCATGGGGCAGACTCCATGAGCTTGAGGGAACTGGTGCCACGGTGCTTCAAGCAGAGAGATTCACAACAGACAGTCTTGCTGAATCAGTGAGAAGTTCGGTAAGAGATGCTGTGATGGAGGGAAGGAAGGAGGGAGGAAGGGAGCGAGGCAGGCAGGCAGGCGAGCAGCCTCCGTGAGCTTGAAAGAACTGGTACTGTGGTGGTTCAAGCAGAGAGAGTCACAATAGACAGCCTCACCGGGCCTTTCCTGAGCTCACCTCATTTAATGCTGAGTGAGTGAGGTCGTTTCTCATTCATGCTGCCAACTCAGAGTTTCACACAAAATCATTACACTCTGCCCATCCCACCGAGAACACATCCAGTTCTTGGACTAGACACAAAGACTCTGCTCCCTCCCCTGAGCCGCTGGAGCTTGATGTGCGCTCCAATCGCGTTCTTCCAGCTTTGCCAAACTGAGTGAAATATTTCCACTGTGGTCCCTGAGGCCATTATAGCCAACAAGGTGGTCAGACTGACATGCACATTAAAATTCTTTTTAGTAGAGGCGAATCTGGAGGGAAAAAAAAACACAATCCAAGACCTGTTCACAGAGATAGTAAGATTGTACAAAAGAGGTCTGTCTCTATTTATGTCATTGAACCAAATTTCATTCGTTCTTTCACTAATTCATTTGTTTCAGAACTATTTCCTAGTCTCTCTCTGAGCTAAATAGAGTACATAATGCCAGGAGATAAACTTCTTGCTCTGAAATAGCTAGAGCACAGTTCATCAATAATAGCATGTGTTACTCTGAGCCTATAAGTGATCATCTTTGTCTGGGATGTACAGGTCATGTGGAATTGGGATGGCAAAGCAATAAGGAAGTGATTTGAAGGTGAGAATCTTTTGAATTACATCTTTTATAGACTGCCCCAAGCTTGGCTGGTCAGAGGTGAAATGGTTTCCTTAGGAGAGTGACATCTGCAGACAGAAGCTTGAGTTGGAAATAATGGGAAAACGCGGTACCAGTGGAGAATTGCACATGAAGAGCAAACCTCTACCAGAGAGCTGACCTTCGCTGTGGAAAACGCATCAGAACACGGTTGGGAAGATTCTGAAGAAAGCATTTAGATCTTGGCCTGAGATATGATTATAAGGAAAAAAAAAGTAATCGTTCTCACAGGAATCCTGGGGAAGGCAACATAGAAAACAGGGCTCATAATTAGAACTTGATTGTCATATTACTTCTGACATTGGGGCATTTTTAGTAGCTGAGATTTTTCTGGTGTAGTAATCACCCTCTAAGCAGTATGTCCTGGTTTGAATGTGAGTTGTCTCCCACAAGCTCATGTGCATGAATCTTTAGTTGATATTTGGGAAGGTCATGGTGCCTTCAGAAGGTGAATCCTCGATGGAGGAAGGTGTCACAGGGGGCGGGGCCAGAGGTTGGTTAGTCCTGCCCTGCTTTCCCTAGGCATCTCCTCTTGCAGGTGCAGCTTTATTTCTCAGTCTCTATGTTGTTTCTAGTGACCTAAGCCTCCCCCAGCTTCTGTTGCCTGCCATGCATTTTCCTACCATAATGGATTATAACTCCCCTCTGGACCTGTAGGCCAAATAAATCTCCCTTTCATTCCCAATATTCCTGAAAACAAAAAATAATGATTGTAACAGTTACTCTTAACTATTGCTGTGAGAGAACACCCAAAGTCAAACAACTTAAGGGAGAAAAGGAAATTTATTCACCTTAGGGTTCCAGAGGATAGATACAGTCTTTCACGGTGGAAACGGCATGGTTGGCTGAAGCTGGAGACAGGCTATGTCACACCCATCCAATAAGATCTATGGTACTATCCAGATAATCTCTTCAGGTGGTCTCAACTGATCTTGCCAGGTGTGGTCTCATCTGATCTTAGTTAATGCCAGATGTGTCAAGTTGACACCCAGGATTAACTATCACAATGATACAATCTTTTTAAACTAAATATGTGAACTACTGAAAAACTATTTCTGGTATAGTGGTGTTAGCCATGTGGGCTTCTAGGACTGAACTAAAATCTCCAGGTTTGTGAGCAGGTACTTTAATCTCTGAACTATCTCACCAACCTCACCCTGAACTTTAAAAAGGAGTGTTCATAGGAAGCTTGGGGCACTTTATATGTAGTCACTAGAGGACTCTAAGAGGAGAAGAAAGTATCAGGGACTGACTGTGTGTCTACCAACAGGGAGTCAGGAGTAATATGCAAAAACCAAGAAGTAGGATGATATATCCCAGGCCAGTAGGGTATGGCTCTAATCTACCAGCCAGCCAGATTCCTGAGGTAACAGGAAGACAGAGTGTGCGGTGGGTCAAGAGATCTGTACATCCATGGAGGGAAATGCGTTTTGCCCCCGCCATATGTCAGATGACAGGCAGAGGCTCTGGGCAAGAAGTTGTCTCCTAAAGACCAGGAATAGAAGGCACAGGCATGTGGAGCAGGGAGCACTGAGTGGAGGAGCAGCTATTGCCCATGTCACAAGCACTGGGCGTCCCTCAGGTGATGAAACAGAGACAGACAGGGAGATGAAGGCTAGGCCAGCATTAGCCTCCTGGAGGAGACATGCATGGAACATGCCTGTGTTCTCCTGGTCACGTGAAGCCTCTGCTAACATTAGATAATAAAATGTGTTGAGGCCTCTGACCATCCAGAGAGCTGCATCTGTATGGATCTGTGACCATCCTGCAAAACCTTCTGTCAGTGAATGGAACACATGCTAGATAGTGCAACACAAGGAATTTAATAGGAAAAAAAAAAAACAGTTTAAAGAAACTGGATGGTGATTGACAGGGGACGGTAACACTGGATGATCTTAAGAATTAAGAAATTTATTAGGACGGAGTCTTATGGCCATAGCCACCATAGTTTGGTCATAAGGTAGGAGAGCATCAGAACAAAATGACAGCTTAAAGCATGAGAAAATAAGAGATAAAACACCACACAGCATGGTGGGTATCATAGTTGGGCACAGGTATCAACTTGACAGTTGAAGATTTGAGCTCTGGGCACATTTGTAGAGAATTAGTGGTTGAGTTAGGCCCAGAGCAAACCTGCAGGAGATTGTCTAGCTGATGGGAAAGGCCCAGCCCATGGTGGGTGGGATTAGGCCCTGGAATAAAGTACACGCAGCTGGTTGAGAGAGTTGGCATCCTTGTGTACACTTGGCCAGACATGCTGGTCTAGCAAGTAAAGCTTGTCCCTCTTTCAGTCATTATGTAGAGATGGTGTGGCCAGTTCCCTCAGTCCTGGTGTTGGTGCATGCTCTCCCAGTCAAGCTGGACAGATTGTAACCAGACTATCAGTAACAAAATAAACCCCATGTTCCCTTAAGCCGTTTGATGGTCAATTATCAGCAACCAAGCGGGCTGACTGCAACAGTGGGAATTGGGTGGATCTAAGGCCTTCAGAGGAATCTCTCCAAAGCCTCTAGATCTACAAAGTTGCTCAAACAGAGGCAGCTTTTTGATTTTGTATCTTTCCAGAACATGGCAGGAGGTCATAGACCCTCTAACTGCTTCTCCCAAGCATCAGGACACACCCCCTGCAGCCTCCTCCACTGCCTTCTGACCTTTCTAAACTATCCTCCCAATCTCACAATTGTGAGCAAGCCCATCCTTCCCCTCACTGCCCTGGACCTGGACAACTTAAACGATAGCCATTCTCCATCAGTACCATCCTGACTCCTGGCACACAGCCCAAACCATGTCATGTGACATGAAACATAGAGGGTCTATGATATGCTACAAGTCTACTTAGGAAAACTGAATAATCCAACAGAGAATAATAGGAAAAATCCAATGACCAGCATGGTCACACAACCACACCAGGTATAATCTGGTAACAACATAAAGATGAGGCTTCTAACTACAGCCAAGATCCAGAGCACCTGATTGCAAGAGGGTGTGCACTGAGACTGCCCAGTGGCTCTGTCTCCTGCCAGCTCACTCACTTGTGCATGCAACATACAGTATTGGACTGTGATTACTGCTACTAATAGAAGAAACTGGGGCTGGAGAGATGGCTCAGAGGTTAAGACTCTGCCTCGTAAACAGAAGGACCTGAGTTCAGATCCTGGATACCATGTGAAAATGCTACATAATAATGAGAGTGGCAGTCTGTACTTCTTTCTAGTCCTGGAAGGCAGAGCCTGGGAAACCCCACAGCAAAGCAAATAGGAGATAGAGCAATCCAGGATGATTCCAGAAATCACCCTTAGGCCTCCACAGGGACACACACACACACACACACACACACACATACATTGAATAAATGAAACTGAGTCTCTTGAGATTAGGGCACTTACCCAAAGCCAGTTAATAGTTGACAGAATGACTAGTCAAACCACAGACTTTCCAATGTAACTCAAGCCATCTCTATCACTGTTCTTAATTATCCAAAAATGGAGGGTAGACAAAAACTACAGAAGAGGGCTAGAAAAATGTTAGAGGACCATTTACAGAGATCTGGAGCTGGAGGAGGTGAAGGAAGGGGCTGCTAGCTGGCACAAACTGAACCACTTTTTAAAATGAAGTTATTGAGATGCTAACAAAACTCCTTCCAAGTTCTCCCTTCGCAATGGCAGTACCACTTCTACTTTGATCTTTGACCTGGACTCCTACAATTAATTCCACATCATATTTCTGCATATGGCTCTCCAAGGAGAATCAAGTTTACACTTCCCCCCAATCCAAACCATAACAGTACTTAATTAGGTGATAATTTATGTAGTACTTAGCATGAACTTTTGGCACTTGCTGGCGAGGGCTGTACAAGTGTACATGTGTTATCACCTGACTACATCAAGAAATGGGGCCTGGGCATTGGTGAGGGGTCTTGGGCTTTACAAGGTATCAAATGACTTTTATAACCCTGTAGTACCTGGCTTTCTAGTAGGCACGACTGTCTCTAGTGTGTATTAATATACTGAATATTATGCCCATATGCACTTAAAACACTGATTCTGCATACTTCAAAACAACAAGGAGCCTGGAAAGTCAGAGAAACAGATGTTGGATGAATAGAAGTCCATCGCTCAGTGCCAGGAAAAAGGGAAGCACTCACACCTAGGCGTGGAAAATAGCAGAACGTGCACTGTGGCAGACAGAGTCATCAGGGACAAGGAGAGAGTGGCTTCGAGCCCCGTGCTTAAGCCTCATGGAGGCTAACCGAGAAATGACTCCTTCCAACCACGGCCTGAACCTCCGTGTTAAACGGATGCCCTGCGGTGACTGTAAATGTCACCGAGGACAGAACCACAGATGGAGCGCTAGGCAACATCAGGAGAAGTTTCCTCCATGCCGAGCAATCTGTCCAGAATCTTCTCCCTTCAGACCCTGCACCCCAGCTGTGAGACTCTCGGCAGAATTTGTCCCAACGCAAAGCCTTCCCCTCCTGCCTGGCTCGCCTCTTCCTTTCCCCACAGCGGATGCTCACTTTGCCAGCAAGCTGCTGCTGAAACCACATCGCATTCATCCCTGCTTCCCGGAAGGGCTCTCTAGTCACCTGCCTCACACTGTGAAGTCAGATCCTTCCAAATGCTGTCTGTCTTCACCCTCCGGCCCTCTCCCCTCATCCTCGAGCCTTTGTTCCCCCTCTCCTGTACCCTGTTAGGCCTGGATGAACCTTGCTGCCTGCCAGACAAGTCCTGCCTCAACACCTTTAATCCGGTCCTTCCACTGGACACCGCATGGATCATTCTCTGACCAAGAAACTTCAGGGTCACCTGCTGACCGGGGACTTTCTTGACCAGTCACACGAAGCCTCATCCTCTCACCATGTCATCCATCACCTGGCCTTGTTTCAGTTTGTTTTCCTCTCCGCTCTTGCCATAACCTGGCTGCCTTTCATGACTTCTCACTGTCTTACCTAGAAAACGGAATATTGGACTGCATCGTCCAGGGTTTCCTCCCCTGTGTTCTGTGATACTGACACAGCGTAGACATCCAACCTCTATTTTTTTAATTTATTCTTTGACAGTCCCATGCATGTGTGTAGCGCACTTTAATCACCACGTCCACCCACAACCTTCACTCATCAGCCACCCCGTCTATCCACTCCTCCCACCCCATTAGCCACACACACACTCCTTCTCCTGTGTCCCCATCCCTTTCTCTGCCTTCTTGGATTGATTTTCCTTCTTCTCCCCCAGTAATCCTAAACAGGATGGGGCCCTATGAGTCCCTGCATCATCTGTGACTAACTGGTCAGTCTTGTGCAGGCAACTCAGGCTGGTATGAATGCAGGAGTGCCACGCCACGCCTCTGAGACAGCTCTCCATGACCTCTCCCCATCCTCCAGTTCGTCCATTCTTCCTGGCCCCTCTCTTGCAGAGTTCCCTGAGCCATGGGGGAGGGAGATACGGATGTCCAATTTAAGGCTGAGCACTCAGCAGTCACTTGTTCTCAGCACCTTGAGTAGCCATGGTCTCTGCACTGGCCACTACTCACTGCAAGAGAAGCTTCTTTGATCAAGGCTCAGGGAGCACTAATGCACAAATATTTAGGAGGAAGCTTAGCAACATCATGTCCATTCAGCCAAACAAATGTAACAGCTGATCCCCAGAGCCTTGGCCTGGTTCTACAGCACAAGGCATGAACCACCTCCTGAAGTGGGTCTAAGAGCTGATCACAAGTCAGTTGGTATCTCCCATAGCAGTTGTACCACTCTCACACAGTCGGCACATCTGCCCTGGCAACTCGAGTAATAGTGTGCAAGATCCAAGACTGGGAAAGACTGTTGCTGACTTCTCTAATCAAGCTGTCTTAATCTAAATGAATGAATGAGGCTGTAAATGATATAAAATTCTGGAGTTAGAAGCCTAGCAAATTACATCTGGAATTCAGAGCTCTGAATACTAAGAGGTTGATTGTCTACCCATGATATACCTCAGAGTCAACCAAAGTCAGCTTCATGTGATACTGATGTTCTGACAACCCAAAGTTTTCTTTCTCTCACTTTCTCTTCCCACTACATATGCACATATACATGCACACATATACACACATACCCTATGCAGGCATTCAGGCGTGTTACACACATGTACACAAGTGGGCGTGTACACACATACACACACACACACCTACCTACATCACATATGTCAAATGATACTTATGAGTATGGTTACTCCACAAGCTCCTGCATGATACACAAGTTTCATGTGACCATTTGTGTCTATCTTGAGGAAGATGCAACATAAGAAAAATCTATAGATCATACTGAAAAATATTCAACATGTTCTCTTCAAAACAAGGCAATGATCTCACTACACAGTAGAGTTTCTTTTGGAAATTATTCTGTTTCCACAGAGACACTCAATAGCAAACATACCTAAATTCCCATGCTATCTTACTGCAACTCATTGATATTATATACTAACCATATCTTTCATTTAAATTTTAATCATCTCTGCAAAATGGAGTTAATAGTGACTTATATCAGGATCTGTGCTAGATACTATCCAGTGATAAATCAGAGTTATTCCCCCCTTTTTTGTTCCCAGTGTGGAGTGGAAGATGTGTTACAGTGACAAGGAGTGGAAGCAAGTCTGTATGTGGTGCTTGGAGTTGGGGAATGGGAAGACAGTGTCTTCCTGGGCTTGACGGAGGGTGAGTAGTGAGTGAAACAGAAGACTTCAGCAGGCAGACTGGCGGCTATGGAGCTCTCCCTGGCTGAAATATGGAGAGAGGGGTAAAAAATGGAAGGGGGAGAGAGAGAAAGGACACAGTCTCAAAGGTCTTTCAGACTCGGAGTTACATCTCTACTCATACATGATGTAGGCAGCTCTCCGCTCATTAACTCACTCATTTACCAATAAGATCACCTTCCACCTCTAGCTCCAGACCCTGAAAGCTTCACACAGATGTGCATTATGGGCGATTTCACTGCCTGCCTCGCATGCCACCCACAGACTTGGAGCCTTTTTTTTCAATAGCTCATTAACCAGGCAGCACCTTGGAGAAGGCGAAGGAAAGGCCTCAGGCAAACTCGTCCTGGGCTTTCACTGAAATTTCATTTGTATATCAATTAAACCATACACCTAGAACTTCATAAGGAACAAGGGCAGCCTTATTTGCTGCACTTTCTGGATGATTATCAATGTAAGTCTTTGTGCTGTCTGCTCTAAAGATCTCAGAAAACTGGAGATGTGGCCATAACATTTTAACCCTTACAAGGTCAGCAATTGAGTCAGACGAAGGATCATGAGCATGGACCCATACTTCAGGGCTCAAGTCTAGACACATCACACTCTAGCAAGATGATGCGGGCAGATCACATAAGCTCTCTGAAACAGAAGGCAATGATAATGCCTGCATGACAGGGACCTGAGATCCCAGGCCCATCATGCCTACAATGTAGGAAGCACTCAATGAAAAGTATCTACTGCTTTTATTTACTTGCTTTACATTTAAGGTTTCCTTTTTATTATTCATTTTTTATTTTTCTACTTTTACAAGCATATTGAGTACTCATCCCTGCTTCCCTCAATCCCCCTTCCCTCCCATCCTCTCCCTTTCTTCATCAATCCCTCCCACCCTCCTGCCTATATGCTTTCATGGACCCCAAGGTTCACTCTGGCTTGTCTACCCTTGCAGGGATAAAATTTAACCAAGGAAATAAAAGACTTGTATAATGGAAACTACAAAACACTGCTGAAAGAAATTAAAGAAGATACTATAAAGCAGAAAGACCTTCTTTGCTCATGGATCAGTAGGATCATTATTGTGAAAATGAACATCCTACTCAAGGCAATATATAGATTTAACGCAATTCCAATGAAAATCCCAATGCAATTCTTCACAGAACTGGAAAAAAAATCTGAAAATTCGTATGGAAGAACAAAAAAACCATGATTAGTCAAAACAATTTTGGGCAATAAGAAGACTGCTGGAGGTATCACCATACCAGATTTCAAACGATATGGTTTCTTTTTTAGAAACATTGCATTTATATACTCTATACAGGACATTATGCTGCTTTGAGAATTATTAAGAAAATTAATTCCCTGAGGCTCCAAGGTATCCAGATGGGTTAAGTATCAGCTGGAGCAATGGCAGGAATTAGACAGCATATGCAGTAACATTTGTGAGTGGGGTTCAAAAGGAAACTATTAAAAATTACAGAGTTGTGGTCAGAGCCAATGAAATCCGTAAGGGACTCAGGGCGCCCAGAGACCGGCAACAGAACAAACTATACTGTATGCTGTATACTGTATCCTGAAAGAGCAGTAGAAGAAACTGTGTCCCTGGGGTATGCCCAAATTAAGACCCGGAAACGGGGGCTGCCTGACCCTGAGGTTACTCCCTGAATCAGGGTGGGGTGAGTGGTGGAAGCGCATATGAACCACCCTCCTTCTCTTCCTATGTTCTGCAGGTCCTGCTAGTTGAACCTGAAGGAGTCAGAAACCAAAGGAATCAGAAAGAGAGGCCTGAAGTAGCTCTTCTGTAACAGGGAAGAGCGAGAGAGGGAAAGAGAGAGAAGTGAGGAAAGGCAGAAAAGCTGACCCAAGGCATGAGCCACAGTCACTTCCAGAATCTCTGTGGCTTGCTAACTACTTCATGAGAATCATCTCAGCTTCATAATAAAGGAAGAATTAAGAGGGTGCTTTTGCTCACACTTCTCAGAAGAGGAATTTGAGATCCCCAAGAGATCTAGCTGCTTATCCAAACCTGTGGTGTCTTTCTTGACTTGCTATTGAAATAGGGCGGGTATATTTTGCCATCCAGTCATAAGGCCCCTGTACACATAAACAAACATTTATGGATATTAGGCAAGATGTTTCCATTCTACTGATACTGTTGTGATACATCAGACCTTTAGGGCTGTTTTTACTCAGCAAAGTGGAGAGTCTCCTGACTAATACATGAACTAATGTTATGCCAGCCTCTTTGTGTGTGCAAGGAACACATGGTTAAAAAATGGCCTCAGAAGTCCCGAAGTTTCAGAAAATGTCAGATAGATGATAGATGATAGATAGATAGATAGATAGATAGATAGATAGATAGATAGATAGATAGATGATAGATAGATAGATAGATAGATAGATAGATAGATAGATAGATGATAGATGTAAGAATCACAGAAACTCAAGACTCTGATTTCTTGAGATAGATGCCAAGAACATTCCCTGCGGTCAGTAGTAGCAGGGGCCTCCCATTGCTTAGTGATGGCAGAGATTGGCTCCTATTGACTTTCCCAGAGAGGGCAAGGGTGGATCTTGTCCTGTCCAAAATGGGATTGAGGGTAGAAGTGTTTCCTGTATATCTCTTTCCATTTCTTGGAAGCCATTCAGACATTAATTAGCATGTTGAGCATGCTAAAAATAAAATATGGGCACAGAGCTTTATTGCAATTGTATCGTCACCTCACTGTATATAACAGTAGCCTATTCTTTCTCCCCAACGAATGAAGCCATTGGAGCACATTGACATGGATTGGCAGGGCTGTATTTTTGGCAGTGCCCCCACCTATTGTTGACATTGCATGTATAGTCTGTTGCAGTGTTTATATGTCATCCCTCTGCACAATGTATAGATGTCATCCCCCTGTTTCATGGTATATAAGGGGTTAGATTCTAAAATAAACTTGACTTGGTTTTGGCTTTTCCACATATCCTCTTGACCCAGCCTGATTCAATTCCTGCTGATCCCACTCTGGAACCTACCAGGATAGTGAGATAAGCATGCAGGTTGTAGATGCCAGCGCGTGCACACACACACACACACACGCACACACACACAATCACACACACACACACACACACACACACATTTGCAGAAAATGACAGAATCATTAAAAGATTCTGGAGCTGCCTTGAAGGATAGACAGAAGGTGGTCAGCAGAACAGGAGCATAAATGGCTTTTCTGGAAAACAAATAGAATTGCAAATACATTGAGACCTGCGATTCAAAGCAGGTGGAATATTCTGCATTGAACAGAATCAAGAATCGTGTCAACTTCCTTCTGGAATTGCACCTGGGTTGCTCTCCTCACCCTTTCCTTCCCCCAAAAAAATCTAAATAGGAAATGGACAAAAGGAGGGAAAATACCATGACATAATAAAATGAGGAAAGAAACTATCAGGTCAGGGAAAACCCAGAACATGTATGTTATCTTACTGACACAAAGAGCAAGGCTGAATTCTACCATTTCAGCCAAGACTCTGTCAGCAGCAGTAGAGGTGGCAGCTCTGTGTCCTGAGAGGGAAACAGCACAATGGGAATGCAGATGAAGCTGTGTTCCCAGCCTCTAACAAGCACCTGTGTGCATCATGGCTGCTAAGTTGTCTGTTTCTTTAGTGAGCTAGGCACCATTCTAGCCACTTCACAAATTACCATCATTCAATCTTTGCAAAACTCTTAAGAAGCAGGTCTTTTGCAGATGAAAGCATAAACTTGTCCAAAGTCATGCAGATAGAATGTGTCTGAGATGTTTTGTGCAGTGAAGCTCAGACCTCATCATAGTCTGCTGAGAACGCTGAATTGTCCTTCACCACCCCTCATCCTTGGTTTGAGCTGGGTGCTGTATGCACCGTGGCTGCCAGTATTAGCCTCTTGTTTTAGGCATGAGCCAATGCATTCAATGAGCATTGTCCTGGCCACCATGTCAAAGCTTGTGTGTCAGAACCCAGCTACCAGCTAGGGATATGACTCAGTGGCGACAACATGCTAGAACAACATGGGCAAACACCTGGGTTCCACCACTGTCCCCAAAGTATGAGACAAGAGTTAGCTCTAAGCCCAGATCTATAGACTCCAAGGTCTGCATCCTCACCAATGCCTTTTAAATGGGCTTTTATTCTTGGAGATCCTTAACCAAATGACACAAATTCAGGCATCTCTAAATCTCCGTGCACAAAGCTTGGCTTACTCAGGGACAGTTTCAGGGCATGAAAGCCTCCACATCACCAAGTGGCTTTTGGACACTCGCTGAACATGAGACATTAGCAAAATACATATCATGTCATATGTCCGTACAACACAATAATTTTAAAGACTATTGTTGATAATGAGTGCAAACCTGTATGATAAGCGAGCCCTTTGGAAGTGAGATCTGCTCTCAGACTTCATGGAACAGAGCCCAGCAGTACAGGCAGAAGGTAATGGATGGTGGGGGAATTACAGAAACTTGAGAACGAGCTCCAGAATGGGAGCCGGAGGAATGAATAATGTTAGGGTGAACGGAAACGATTTTGATGGGCAGCAAGCTGAATGTGGGGTACCGTCTGTTCTGATCCTGGGGAGACCCAAGAAAAGGTCAGGCTTACACGCAAGGTAAATTGAGTCAAAGTCAGTACGAGAATCACAGAATTCCCAGAAGTTTCCATAAGCCAGAAGTTTCTTCCAAAGGACACTAGGGGTGGCAATGCTAGGTCATTGCATGGCCTAGGCCCCTTGTAAATACTTTGGGGATGGAAGATGTCTACTGCATTGGGCCATTCTGCAATCAGAGAGACTCTGTGTGTGCCAAGGAACAAAAGAGAAGCAGAGACCCAGAGAGTAGACATGGAGAGAGAAGCCCGAGACAAAGACCAGGTTACACTCCACTCATGATCAACCCCACGGCCTTTTTAATCTGAAAATAGGGTCACCCCCTAAATGCAAGTTAGCGTTGGTGAACTGCCCCCATTACCATCAGGACCGTTTTCTCTTTCACACACGTGTGTGGTCGCCTGCACATTGAGAAGCTGTTCACAGCCAGGGAAAACACCCCCCAAAATCATTTTCCAGGGCATCTGTACCCTTGTGGGGGTGGCCACATTATTTTAATTGAGTTGGACTGAGTTACAATGAAAGGGGTAGAAGTTTTGCATTTTTAAGAGCTAATAATCCTTCAGCTTAGTAGGAGGGGAGTGCCTTTCTGGCACAAATATACAAAAGACATCTGAACTTCTACAGCCTCATGTTCACTTGAAGCAAGATCAGAATGATCAAAAGTGCATATCTTCTGACTCCCTCGGAGGACCCCGGAGAAAACATGGCCTACAGAGGATTGCCCCTGACATGCAGGGTCCTGGGGAGGTTTAGCAGCTGTGGGTGCTGTGGTGTGAATGTTTGTTCCCACTGTATTCACACAGACACTTCATTGCTGTTTGCTTTCATTTCATTAAATATTGCTGCAACAAAACAAAATACCTGACCCAGAAGGGTTTATTGTAGCTCACGATTCCAGGTGAATAATGCGTCATGGCAGGAAAGTCACGGCCACAAGAGCTTGAGCGAACCGGTCATGCTACATCCACAGTCAATGACATGAGCCAGTGTTCCATCCTCACTGTCCTCACTTGTTCTAGGTCCCTCCTCTAGGGGACGATCCCACCCACGAGAGGCAGTTATCCCCCTTAATTAAAGCAATCAAGACCACCACTCACAGGCAAGCCCAGAGGCCAGCCTTGATCCACAGACCCCCACAGCTGTGCCTGGAGACCCCCCAGGTGTTAGGCTGACGACAGGGACTTCAAGGAGGGGCTTAGACTCCAGTGCCTGATGCCATTATAACAAGTGTTGGTTCATTTTGTGGAAGTGAATTCCTCAGAAAGGACAAAGTGGCCCCATTCTTGCCTTCCTTTTGTCCCCCTTCTTCACAGCCCGGGGATGACCATGACAAATCCCTGATGCTGAACTTATCAGAAACCAAAGCTATGAGGGAATAAATTCTGTCTTTATAAGCTACCTGATCATGGGGCATGATTTATAATCATACATACACACATCCCTCATAAAGGAAAAAAATAAAAAATATTTTTTAAAAACTCAAAAAAAGGAGAAGATACATGGAAAGTAGATTTGACTCTACAAACAGCTGTCACAAGAAAGCATGCTGTGTTACCACAAAAGAACCCACTAAAGGGTGTGGCTAAAAGAAGGCAGCTTCACATGTGATGTGCAAAGGAAAAGGCACACACAACATGGACCAAGACAAGAGGCTAAGAATAGACCAGCACTCGACAGTCAAGCCTCACCACATTCCCACTGACCCGGAGCTTCTTGGGACATCTGCTCTTTCACACCTGGGTCCTGCCATTTACTGAGTCCACCCTCTCCCTGCAGCAGGTGGGCGTGGAGGGCAGAGTACCACAAGAGACAGAGATGGGCAAGATCTCCCAGAAACACAGAGGCTCCAGGTCAATTTCCACTCCGCATCCAACACAGCGTCTCCCGGTGTCTGGGCTGGCCTGGAGAATGAACAATCCCAGCGTGGAATCTGCTGGCCTGAGCCAGCGTGGTCTTGAGGAGTTGTTTGACATGTCGTGCCCTGGTTTCATCCTCTGTGTGAGATCTAAGGCCCTTCTTAGCACCAGCGTGTGTCCATCCAAAGGTCACACCTCCCGGATTCTCTCCAACAGCCTTGCCAGCTTCCTTCCACTCAGCCATTCATTTGTCTCGCTCCCGGACTTTCTATCCTGGAGTCGGTCCTCTTCTGCCAGCCTACAGCCAGTCTTCCTTCAAGCTCCTGCCTGCCAAAGGTCAGCAACGGGGGGACCTGGGGGATGAACCCACCAGGGTGGCAGCCGCTCCCTCAGCACGACCTCGTGAAGTATTATACCTCTGTTCCATGAGACTAACTTGGCGCCTTGTACTCAAGGATCCACGTGTAGCTCGCACCCTAAGGCAGCATTTGGCATACTCACGGAGTCCCAGAGACCCTCAAGGATTTTATGAAATCCCAGGATGGCACATATTCAAGCTGGTGAGACTGGCCAAGCAAGACCAAATCACAATAATGTTTATAAACAAAGACCAACTAACATAGAAACTCAGTGATTCTAACAATCCCTCAATGCAGGAGCTAGTCAAAGACTTGTCCCTGTAGCTGCTACTTTTTATCATGTTCTTCGTCCTTCCCTGTTTATTGTGGTGCTGATAGGGCTGCCAATCAGGCCCCAGCATCTTACCTGCTGCAGGCGGCCAATGCTGGAGTTGATGCCTGGAGTAGGTGACCCTGCTTTATGTTGATTGGGTTCTCGAAAACGGGGCTGGTGAAGGGGAGAGAAAGAGGTGGAATGCTAGAGCTGGAAGCTTTTGGAAATGATCTTTACTGCCCCCAAGGAAAGGGAATTTAAGAAGGAAACCACCAGAACACAATACAGAGAGGAAAAGGAGTGCAGACTCTTCTTGATCTACGTGACATGTCTCATGCAGCCATGATTTTCAGTGTCGAGCCTGCAGCTTCCTGTGCCTGCCCACACTGTTACTGTGGTCACTTCCAATTGAAATAGTCTTGCCCGTTGTAAAAATGCTCTCCCACCCTCTTGTCAACAGTAGTCTTGGTGACCTGGCTCTAGCAGCTGCATGCAAAGACACTAAACAAAGGAAAACAGGCAAAAGTCCGGCTCAGCAAAGATATCACAGGCAGGGGAAGGAGAACTGTGACTCTGAAGTGCTGGTGCTTTGACCCTTTCTCTACAGACCATGGGCACAAGTGGGGAGATGCTGCAGAGGAGACCCAGCCAGCCACAGAGGGAAAAGGAGGTGCGACCCAATAACAAAAACATCTGTCACTCACAATCAGACAGCACAGCTCCCATGAACGAGTTCCACCAGACACTGTGTCAGAACTGTAGAAAATGTCACATATATTTTCAAGTGGAAGATAGCTGAAGGGTGATACACTGGAGAGATGGCTTATGGGTTAATGCATTCATCATGAAAGTATGAGGACTCAAGCTTCAATACACAGATCCCACCTAATGTGGAAGGATGTATCTACCAGGCAATAAGAAAAGGAGACCCAAGAGTCACAAGCTCATGAGCCAGCCAACCTGGTCTACTCAATAGTGGCAAAGAGATCTGGTCACAAATAAGGTATATAGACAAGGAACAACATCCAAAGGTTGTTCTCTCCCTCCACAAGTGTCCCATAGCACACGGTGCTTGCATTCGCACCTGCACGCACACAAAGTATGCACGTATGCATGCACGCATGCACGCACACATCCATGGACACAAAGTATACACACAGAGTACGCACGCACAAAGAAAAGATAGTGCAAGGGATGCCAAGCTAGTAGAACTGCGGTGAGAGGATGGAAGACACAGATGCTGCAGAGTCCAGCTTTGTATGTCTTGAACACAGGACCCGGCCAAGAAGGAAGCCAAAGAGGCAAGTGAGGCAAATCTGCATCTGAGCTGGAGCCCATGAGAAGACTCACCCGTGAAGAGCCCTGGATGGCAGAGGATAGCAGAGCAAGGCTGGATGGGTGACAAAACTCTGTCTCCCTTCCATATTTTGTGCCAGACAAGAGGCCTAACCCTTAGGGAACTGGGAGCAACGTTTGAGCTAACTCCAGGATGTTACCTGCTCTTCAAGCTGAAGCAGTCGTGTCATGCACTTTAATTTGCAATCTTCAATCACTTCTTAACTTTCTGCTGTCTCTGGTATATAGGAGACTGCCTTCCCCACTCTGCTTCCAGCACCATGACCCTGCATTCATCCCACCATACTGCATGAGATGAGCACATGAAGATCTGGATCCCTGGGTCCAGAAAGCCCTGGTGTCCCCCACAGGGCATTCCAGTGCCTGTTCTTTGGAACCACACAATAAGGTGCTAAGTTTTTTTTCTCTCTCCTCCTCTAATGTAAAAATGCGTCAGAAGAAAAGCAGCTATTGTGCTCAATTATTTGGAGCAGTCATTTTTAGTCTCAAGAAATCAGTGAGACTCTATTACTCTAGGCTTTTGGCCAGGTCTTTAAAATATTTTTGTTATACCAATATTTTTCTAACCGTATTTGCTATAATAAGATTTGAGTTTAATTTGTTCTGTTACTACAATTATTCAAGTCAACAAGCTACAGGGTTAGAAGGAACCAGTCAGAAGAAACTCAAGACATGGAGTCCATAGATTTTCAAGTAACTTCTTAGGTGATGTTGATAGATTCTACACACACACACAGACACACACACACACACACACACACACACACACACACACACACAGGAGCAGGAGCAGGAGCAGGAGCAGGCCACCTGGCCATACAATGGAGGCAAGATGATTCATATCTCGGAATCCTGCCTTCCTCAGAAAGAAGACCCATGAGAAGGAGCACAAGGCCAATTTCTAATCCCTTGGGACATGTTCACGTGGGGAACAAAAACAAAATGTCTGCTGTAAAGTGATGTTAACATGGAAAGGAAGCTTCAAAGAACCTCTAAGGTCACTTTCTTTGAAAGATTTAAGAGAAATAATCCACAGACATTTTTAAAGGCACCATGAGTCTTTGATAGACAAATCCAAGCCAATGCTATTGTCTCAGCTCCTGAGTTCTTCACAGCCACAGGGACTCACAAGTATGTTGTCCTGCCCTCTGGACCTCTCTACCTGAAGCCAGGGGTCTCTGCACCAATCCTTCATAAACAAAGATTCATAGGCACAGTTGCATTTTTAGTGAAGCCAGAAGAAGTCTTATGAATGGAAAGTTTTGCAAGATTCAGAGAGTACATTGAAACAAGGAAAAATCTAAGCAGAGGTACAATGAGACAAAAGAAAAAACTGGAAAGTAGATGAAGCTTCAAGAGACAAGCAGAAGGTACTGACTCTCCACATCAGATACATCTCCTGAATTCCAATTTCAGTCCCTACAATTTGTCCCTGAAGATTCCAGAGAACCCAGCTATGACCTTGAGCACAACACATATCTTTTGAAATGGGCTCCTGGTCTATGTTCATTATACTACACATAATGGAACCGTCTGCCTCAACAAGTCTGAGTTGGTATGCAGTCCTGAACAGAAAAATAAAACTTACTACATGTGGCATGGGAGTCACATTGGAAAGGAGGAGTTAACATATGGCCCAGCAATTCCACTTCTAGGTGTTTACTCAATAGAAATTTAAAATTTATGTGCACATTTAAGTGTGCATGTTTACAGCAGCATTATTTTTGATAGGCAAAAAAGCGAGAAAAATCAACTGCCCATAAACTGAGGAAGAAATAAAGAAAATATCTACATCTATGCAGTTGAATAGTATCCAATAATAGCAAAATTCAGACTATTGACATATGCAAAAGCATAACAAACATTTAAAAATTTTATGCTGAGAGAAAGGAAATTGATACCTAAGACCATCTATCTCTTCTGTGATTCTATTTCTATGAAATGTCCAGAATCCAGTGAAATCTGCAGAGAACTAACTCCATAGAAATGGAATTAGTTTGGTTGGTGGTTGCCAGGAGTTGGGGATGGGAGGTATGGGAGTGATTGTTAATGGGCTTGAGGGGTTTACTTTCAGGGTGGTATGAACATTTGGAAATAGGAAGAACACAGTAGTTGGACAACGCCATGCTAAAACTACTGAATCATATACCTTAAAAGGGAGAATTTCATGGAGTGTGGTTATATCTCAATAAACCTATTATTTTTAATCCATGGTATACACAGAGTAGTCCAACGTATTGTGGATGCCAATATGCCTGCTTCCATTGCTCCAGTAGTCTTAAAAGCAGAGACTTTAGAAGAAGAATCACTAGATGGGCTTCAAAAGCTATGTAACTTTTTCACCACAATACTAGAAATCATTGAGATAAAAGATGTAGAAAGTATTCTTAAAATTAAATAATAATAACAGAACTTGAGGGAGAAAGACAATCATAAGCTATGCTAGTTTATCACGAATGAGATAAGTCCTGAAGGTTTCTAAACATAACTAGGGGCCTGTTGGAGATGCAAAGATAAAAGCATGAGGTCACAGGCAACAGAACTATCTCTCCATTAGAGATTAGCACTAAAAGCTCTTGCATGCAAAATTGCCGTAAACCTGGAATCAACTTTGCAGCCCTGATTTCCAAGTGCCCTGAGCCATTTGGCTGTACAGTCAAACTTGTCTGCAGCTTGGCCAACTGGACACTGGACAACTCTAGTGGTTTTCTTTTTTTTTTTTTTTTCAAGCCACCAATTTTTTTCTTTTAAAAAGGAGGGCCTGTTTCTATCACTTATCTGAAAATTGTATTTTTTTCTTTTTATCTAAGACTTGCTATTCTAGTGCTTGGTGATGTTAAAAGAAAAAAAAATTGAAAGCTATCTATAGTTGGAAAAGTCCTGTCAATCAGAAGAGTGGGGAGGAATCCTAGGCAATTATAAGGAAACCAACACATGAGACTCCTCACCTTCCAGGGTTAGTGGAAAACTAGAAATGGAAAACAAGGATGAAAAGACAGGAGCAAAACACAGCAGAATATCTCCACTGTACAAAATAGCATGGGCCACCCTGAAGTAATGTGTTTAAGATAACACAGCATTGCTATTACTTATGTAATTATAACAACTCTTATATTAAGGAATAACAGTAGCCTATATTTACTGAGAACATGCTCTGTGTCAGACACTGTTCTAAGCACTTTCCAAAATGTCAGTTCATTTAGCCTGGAAAGGAGAGATTATATTGCTCCCAGATAAGGACACGAAGGCACTGGGAGTTTATTTAACTGGCCAAGGTCATGGAATTACAAAGTATTTTCCTAATATGTGCTACCGCTGCCAAAACTCATTTCCCTATGCCTTGCCTGAGACATTAATTTAGAGATGCATCAATGGCAGTGGGGTTTGCTAGTTCAAAAGGTAAATCTTTGCATGTCAGAAGCAATTTCTATAATAGTATAATTAATCAGAAATCTTTAAGGTTGAAAACTAAAGAGACTTTAATCAGATTGATCAGTCAAACATTTATTTGATGCCCTGGTTGAAAGTCCACGATCATCCTCCACCCCATAGTTTATTTAACCACAATAAATGGAGAATGCACGTCTAATTTATTACCCACAATGGATATAATGTGTGCCCTTAGCTTATTCATCCACAATAGATGGAATGTCATCATGAGAATCCCATTAGAGAAGCAGGAATTTTCAACCAGATAACCCCAAAATATAAAAGAATAAACTACCACTTAACATGTAGCTATGTGTGATCAGCATTTTAATTAGTGTAATGTTCATTGAATCTTAAACATCATTAAATGAGGAGAAATATGCAAGTAACATGTATGAAACACATTAAAAATTTAGGGAAAGAGGATACATTGAAGTATTGAACTGGCATTGTGTGCTGGGACCTGTGCTAATTAAATCATTACACATTTTAATTCTCTTTATCCTCGCAATAACCCATAAAAATAAGGTCTGTGATCATGTGCATTTTACAGGAGAATGAGAGTCACACAGAAATCAGGAATGTGCCTAGGGTTGCAAACCCAGCCATTATACTTGACATTCTTTGGTCAGTTTAACATAATAAAATAACTTAGAAAATAATTTTGCACATATTCGTACATGGTAAAGAAAAGTGATGCCCCAAAGCCAGTCAGAAATCAGACCAGTGGATTCTTGGGACACCTTAAAAGGAAATGACAATTTCAGATATCCTTGAACAGGTACCTGGGGTTACGGAGATGAATCCAGGTACAAATTAGACTGTAGAATCCACAGGTTCTGAACTTTCAATCAGGTGTCTCCACAGTTTCACCTTAATTAGGGAGAAGCTTGAGTGGAACTGTAATCTGTCTACTCTATGGCATTTTTATCACCTGCTTAACATTTCAAATGAAACATTTTATTGCATTTGATGTTAGTCAAACACTTAGCATGTACTCCTCACGCTTACAATTCTCAATGTGTTCTGACTATATTAAGCAAATATTTAAGAAACATTTGGGCTGTTTTTCCATTTTTAAGTATTTAATCTGTAATAAACATATAGCATGTTAAAAATACATTTCATGTACAGTACGTGTTAAGTGTTAGAAATATATTTTTGAACTGCCTTATTTGAGCCTGTCAGATTTTCCATTACAACTCCCTAATTTAAGGGAGCTTACAACTAGCCATAAAACTCTTGGTGCTGATATTTTGAGTGAAATATTTCTCCTCCCAGAAGCCTTTTTTTGAGAGTTGATGGCAGTTTGTGTTTAATATTAATACTTTAAGAAAAAAATTGATTCTTTGAAGTAAAGCATACAAAAAGGATTTTTCTCATAGAGTTTTAGTGTAATTCTCCCTATGCTGCCTAAATAATTCCTGTATTAAAGGCACCTCGTTAAAAGCCATATACTGCAGTTTAGGAGGAAAAAAATAAACCATGGGTGAGACTGGTACCATCTGCATATTTCTAGTTCGTACTGAGATTCAGACCCCAGGACATGAAACACGCCTGCAGCCCCTTCTCAGATGGCTCTAGAATACTTAGACGCCTATAATGTATGGCACGGTTATCAGCTCTCATTTCTTTACCCGCTTCTCAGGATACTGGGTGGTAGAGAGGATTCTGCATCGTTGCCTCTTCTCACAGAGGTATATACTTTACCGTAGATCTTGAACGTTTCTTGAGGGCCCATGTGTTGAAGGCTTCATTTTCAGCCCCTGGAGCCGCTAAAAGCTATGAAACCTGTATTAGATTTCTGTGACCTCCCACTCAGTGGGAGTAAGTGAGTCATTGTGGATGTGCCTGCAAAGGAGACTTGAAATCCTGGCTCCTGCTGGTGCTCCTCTGCTTCTGAGATGCTCTCATTTCAGCATGGTGCTCAGCCATATGCTTGCTCCTCACTGTGATATAGACTCATTCCAAGTCAGTGGGGCCAAGTGAGCATGAACTGAAGTCATAAGCCAAAGAAACAAAAATGAAACAACAACACCAAAAAACTTTTTCCCCAATAGTGATATACAACAGGCATTCTGTGACAGAAATGGAAAATTAAACATAAATGAAGCAAGTAAACTTTGTGGCAAGGATAAGAGGTTTATCTATTGTCACATGACCAATTATTCATGGCCCTGGGGTTTTGAATTTAGATCTGTTTTATTCCACATGAGTGAAACCCATGGGTGGAGTTTATAGTCATTGTGTGGCTTGGTTGGGTTATTTTATTTTATTTTTCTACTTTTACAAGCATATCAAGTACTTATCCCTGCTTCCCTCTATGGTCCCTCCCTCCGATCCCTTTATCGACCTCCTTTCACTCCCTCCCACCTTCTTGTCTGCATGCTTCTTGGACCCCAGGGTTCTCTCTGGCTTGTCTACTCTAGTGGGGGTTCAGGTCTCTGTGGCATTCCAAGTTGCCTCTCTTCAGGTCACCCTACTGATAGGGGCATTTCTTCACTCATCCCACTTAGTCCTCAAAGTTTCCACTGTATGTTCTTATATTTCTTGAGTTCCTAGTTAGTCTATGGGGACATGTTGGTACAACAGTCATTATGCAGATCTGGTTAGTACAAATATCACTATAGTGAGTTCCTGGATGCAGCAGTCCTGCCTTGAGTGCAATGTCTTGCCCAATGGTGAACCTTCCCTACCTTCCCATTTTTAGGCTCTTACAAACTCAATGCCCTCTCATCTGTGAGGTTCCCAAAGCCTTAGGATGGGGAGAGATTAGGTTGGCTTGATTCTGGGTGAACCTTACTGAGGTACTGCTACTCTGCAGTATGGTTGACCATTGCTGTCCACTTCACTGCTCTCTACTGCTCTAGGCTGCAACCTGTCAGGTGTTGAGACCCTCTACCTCTGTTGTAGAAGAAGACCTCTAACCTGAATGTTAAGTGTTTTTCCAATCTATGGGTATAATAGCAGCTATTTACACAACAGTTTGGTGTACTGTCTTCCTACCTATGGATTCATTAGCTGTTCTTGCTCTACTTTACAGTAACAGGAATGTGTTCCATTCTGACAAACAGGTCTTGAGTTAAATCAGAAGGTTTTTGGTTGTCTTCTTGATACTCACGTCACTATTACACTGGTGGTCACCTGTTGCCATGGTATTTTTGATTGAACTTGCAGATCTCACATGCTGATGGGACCTATAACTATTTCTCTCCTCCAGTAATTTCTACAGTATTCCTTGGTACTATGTAAACCATCCAGCAAGTAGGAAACTCTCAGACCAGTACCAGTTGATCATGTTCTTCACTCCACATGTGTTTCATCTTCAGTAATAGTATCTTACTAACAGTTTTTGGGGAGCAACCAAGAGCAATAGAAAAGGCCTATGATGTTTGAGGATCTTTAAGATCCCCCCGTTTTCCTCACTTTATGCTCTTCTGCAATAGGATCTGCCCATTCTTGTTCCTTTCTTTAAAAGACATGTGGGGGGGATTTGACATATTACTAGCATATATGGTTCCTTTGGAGTTACTTCTATGTTTTTAGGGGTTTTTTTATGAGTCCCTCTATCCTTCCAATCTTCTGTCCCCTCATTTCCCACTATGTATTTTTCCCAATTATTCCCTCCCTTACCCTACTTGTCGTGGTATCCTAAATCTCCCTTTTAAAAGGTTTCACCCTAACTATTCCTTACCACCTTTCCACTCACTGGTCCCTGTTTTGAATTTTCTGGTTTTTACAGTGCTGCCAATCCAAATATATTGATAAGGATATCAGTGCTTGACAAGGATATAGGAGAGAACATGTGATGCTTAACTTTCTGTGTCTGAGACACTTCATTCAATATTAAAGTTTCCAGTTCCACCCATTTACCATAAAATTCCATAATCTCATCCTTTCTGATGGTTGATTAATACTCCATTGGTGTATGTACCACATTTTCATTATCTTTTCCCCTGTTGATGGGCATGTTGGCTGACTCCATTTTTTCACTTTTGTGAATAGAGCTGCAGTGAACATAGATGAACAAGTGTCTTTATAATAAGACGTAGAGTCTTTGGAAACAGTCCAAAGACTGGTAAAGCTGGGTCATACGGCAGTTCCATTTTAAGCTTTCTGAGGAACCTCCACACTGATCTCCACAGAGGCTGTACCAGTTTACACTCCCACCAGCAGTGAATAAATTTCCCTTTTTCTCCACAGCCTCACCATAAATCTCTGCTGTTTATATTCTTGATCTTAGCCAGTCTGACTGGGATAAGATGTTGTTTTGATTTGCATTTCTGTGATAATCAGGGAAGATGACCACCTTTTAAGGTGTTTCTTTGACATTTCAATTTCTTTTTGAGTAAAGTCTCTATCTAGTTCCAAGACCCATTTTTTAATTGAAATATTTGCTACCTTGCTGTGTAGTTTTTGTATACTCTAGAAACTAATCTTTCCAGATTCATAGCTAGCAAAGATTTTCTTCCATTCTGTGAATTGTCTTTTTGCACAATTAACAGTTTCTTTTGCAGAACAGAAGCTTTTTAATTTCATGAAGTCCCATTTGTAGATTATTGGTCTTAGTTCCTGGACATTTGCTGTTCTGTTTAGAAAAATCTTTATCTAGGCCTATCACTTCAAATATACTTTCTATTCTTTCTTCTAATAATTTCAGAATTTGGGGCCTAATAGTGAGGTCTCTGATCCATTTGGAGTTGACTTTTGCATTTGGAGAGAGGCAATAGCAAATTTTTATTCTTCTACATGTAGATGTCCAATTTTCCCAACACCACTTGTTGAAAATGCTGTCTTTTCCCAGCATGCGTGTTTGGCACCTTTGTCAAAAATTAAGTGGCTGTATGTGTGGGAGTTTATATCTGGGTTATGATCCATTGGTTGATGTATCTGTTTTTATGCCAGTACCAAGCTGTTTTTTATTACTATAGCTCTGTAGTATAGTTTGAAATCGGTATGGTAATACCTCCAGAAGTCTTCTTATTGCTCAAAACTCTTTTGGCTAATCATTGTCTTTTGTTCTTCCATATGAATTGTGAAATTGTTTTTTTCCATTTCTGCAAAGAATTGCGCTGGAATTTTTATTGGAATTGCATTGAATCTGTATATGCCTTGGGTAGGATGGTCATTTTCACAATATTGATCCTACCAATCTAGAAGCAAAGAAGGTCTTTCTACTTTCTAGTATCCTCTTTAATTTCTCTCAGCAGTGTTTTGTAGTTTCCATTATACAGCTCTTTTATTTCCTTGGTTAAGTTTATTCCAAGGTATTTTATTTTCTTTGAACTACGGTGAATGGGATTGATTCTTTCATTTCTTTCTCAGCCTGTTTGTCTGTGGTATATAGGAAGGCTACCGATTTGTGTATGTTGGTTTTGTAGCCTGACACTTTACCCAAATTGTTTATTAATTGGAGTAGCTTCTTGGTGGAGTAATGAGGAAATGACTATTATGTAGTCTTTCAGGGGTCTTTTCTCTCTACATTCTTGAAGGTTCGTGTTGTATGAAATCTGCTTGAATTTATTGTCTGTATGTGTGTGATTAGCAGTGAGGGGGAGAAGGGCATGGGCAACCCAGGAGATCAGGTTCCAGAGAAGAAGCCTCCAGCCCCCCACCCCTCCTACGAACCCACCCAGAGATTAGCTTATCCAGGCCACAGGCTCAGCTGCATGAAGAGAACCCTGGCTTGGCGTTTTTTTTTTTATCTAATTACTTTTAAATCTGGTATGGACTTTAAGCAAATAAAACTTAACTTGATGAGTAAATGAAGCTTTTCTGTTGTTTTCCATTTTTAGAATCAAGATCGTACAAAGAACCATATACAATACATCCCATAACCCTTGCTCAAGTTGTCCTCCAGTGACCTAAAGTTTAGTTATCCTTTACTATGCAGTGTAACACCTCTTTGAACTACATCCATAACAATCTGAAAAGTATATGTACCATCCGAGACATTTATAGCGTATTTGGAAATAGGAGTCCAACCCAACTTTACACCTTCCTCTGTACCATACCGCTTGGTGCAGTAATTAGCATGTTATGTAATTCATTATCTTCCACTGGCAAGAGTCAAAAGGCTATCACCCAGAAAGGGATGTTTGTTTCCCTGTGTTAGACAAGAGGGGCACCTCAGTGATCCATGCCAACATTTCTCAGGGGACTTCCTGCACCTTGATCTCACAGCACCCCGTGTGAGAGAGGTTCTATGAGCACATGCATTTGGAAACTACTCTCACTGTAGTTTGGAAATGAAGTATATCACAAAGATCCAAAGCTGGTGGTGGCCATTGGGAAGAGTGGGGTCTCATCAGAGCAAGCTGGTCATGGGGGAGTGTTGTCTTTCAAAGGGAAATTGGGTTTTTGGCCCCTTTGTCATTGCTTCCAGGTACACCCAAGCCTGCCCATTATGATATTCTGTCTTACCATAGTTTTTTTTTTAAAAGACACAGAACTATACAGTGAGATCTCTAAAACCCTGAGCCAAAAATGAACTATTTACTACTTTAACTTCATTCCCCTAGATATTATGTCACAGCAACAGAAAGTTAACATGTGCAACTGATGTCACAGAAAAGCAGTGCATCTCAAGCAGTGTCTTGGGAGGCCCCGCCTTCCCTCTGTGGATGGCCAATCGTCTCCACGTCTTGGGGATTCCCACTTTGCTGGCCAAGTCAAAACTAATTCTTTCCACTGTCGTCATCAGTGTGTTATGGGCCTCAGCCCATACACCATCCCTCTGGCCTTCAAACTGACCTATGTCCCCCAACTTCTAGCAGTAATTAAAGTGATATTTTGGCTAATATGGGTCATCGCAATCCTTAATTTTTATTTCTGCATTTGCACAATGGGGAAGACAAATGGGCATGAGAAGTGATTCAACTCTCCAAACATTAACAGTGAAAAATGCCTAAGGTCCTTCCAGTCAGCTGCCTTTCTTTCAGATTCATCTTCCTTCCAAGTATACCAAAAATATCCTCAGGCCTTCTGAGTAATTATATTTATGATCATTCATTTTTTCATTAGTCAAGAGCAAATATTGTGGGAACTTAAGAAAGATGATGTTCCAAAGTCAACCTCAGGTTTGGAATTGCAAGAAAGAACCACAGATTAAAATGGAATTGGAATCGACAGAGTCCTGGATGTGCTCCTCAAGGGGAGTTCTGCACAGGAACCACATGTTATACTGTCTTAATATACAGCCTTAAAAAATTAGGTGGGCTGGACCTGAAATCATACCTAGAAGACCTAGCCGCAAAGGCAAGGGCAGATTCAGGACCCGAGGAGAGAAACCAAAATTCAACAGAGGAATTGACAAGCATGTGGAATGTTTGAATGTCAAGTTCTAATTCAGACATAATGTCAAATAGTGAAAATATCCTGACTTCATTAGTTGGCTCAACAAATATTTATCGAGTTCCTGTTATATCCCAAGCACTGTTGGCGATTCTATGGATGTTGCCACGAGCTAAAGACAGAATTCTCTACCCTGGTGACACAGGCCATCTTCAAGGAAAGTATATGCAAGTCATATAAGCAAATCACAGCAAACACTAGGAAACTAGCATGGTGGAAGAAACGCTGAGCTGTTAAGCAGGCAGGGCTCTCAGGATATTAAACAGGAAGAAGGGTCCAACTTTCAAGGACTGACTAGCGGAGGCGTGATTGAAAATGTGACATCTGATCATGCACTTAAAGTAAATCCAGATCATTACACCAGGAGTAGTCTCAGGGAGAAGGTTCAGGACATCACGGCGAGGCTGTCAAAGCCGGCGGCTCGAAGAAGCTGATCACATCTCATTGGCAGTCAGGAAGTAGAGGGCCCTAGTGCTTGGGCTTAGCTCGCATTCTCTCTTTTCTATGGTTTATGTTCCTAACAGTCTTCCTGCTTCAGTTAAACCTAATGAACATCATCGTCCAGAGGCTTGTCTCCCAGGCAACTCTACAGCTCATCAGGTTGACCATAGAAATTACCCATCACACACACTTAAGACGATTTCTCTGAACTCTGCACTATCATCCAGCTACCTTTCCTGTTCCTTTCGCCCCCTATGTACACATTTCATTAGTAGAGCCCTTCTCTTCCATTCAAATCTTCATTTAATTTAAGGGCAGCTCCATTATTTCAGCTTTCAGGCCTTGGGCTAATCACTCTGTAATTTCCATGCTCCTGTCATCTTTAATGATTTCATTCTGGACTAGTAGAATACTGTGGTCCGAATATGCATGCCCCTCTAAAAGGCACATGCTGAAATCTTTATCTTCAGGTTGCTGGTAGGAAATGGACTTTTCAGAGATGAATGAGGCAGGATGGTGGGACCCTCATGGATGGGATTAGTAGGATTATAGGAAAAGTCCCCGGACCCTTCCTTATTGTTCCCTATGTGAAGAAATGGCAATAAAATGCTGTTCATGAATCACAACATGATGTTGGACTTCTCAGCCTCAAGAACTATGTGAAATACAGTTTTCTTGGTTATAAGCCCCTAAGTCTGTCCTGTTCTGCTCCATCAGCCTGAAATAGACAGAGCTAAAAAAAAAATCTTGCAAATATTTTTTTTCTTAGTATCCATTTATTTGGGTCGAAAAATTATGATACCGTCCATGTGAATCCAAGATACTTTACATTTCAAAAAAAAGTCTCAGCGAAAAAGTTCATTTAAGGATAGTGATAATGCTTATGTAAGCAGCAAACTAATTTTAGAAGTCATCGTCGTTGATGAAATGGGAAGCAAGCACCCAGACGGGGTCTGTCCTGAAGGACGTGGGAGCTTGTCCTTGCAGACTCAGCCGAATCTCTGGACATTGTGTTCCTCATTAATTTTCAACTCTGGGTGGTCTTCCATCCAAACTGATCTTGAAAATAAATAAATAGACCAGGGGAGCACATTCAGGGTAAAATTAAGGTTAAATCTGAAATTTCTTAGAAACATTTTCAAATAGAGTGTGTTCACAGTGAACTGAGGTCTATGGAAGATTCTGACTTCTCTGTCTCATTCACACAGCAGTTTAGCTCCTCTGAACAGAATGGGCAATTCTAATTTTCCTTATAACAGTCTCTAGCTAGAATCTGTTGGATCAAGTAGATTGGGCAGTTCATTTCTTTTTTTCTGATAGTGAAATGTAATTACTGTGACTTAAAGCATGTTCAATTTGTTTGAAACTATAGCATAATTATGCTTAGTTTATATGTATTTATTCATTTATTTGTGTGTGTGTGATAGAGAGAGAGAGAGAATGAGAGAGAGAACTGTATATTCCTGTGGAGGACCAAGATTGACTTCCGGAGTTGCTTCTGACATCCTGGATTGCTTCTACTTCCTTTTTGCTTCGTTCTGAGATTTCCCAGGCTTTGCCCACCAGGCCCAGAAGTGCAGGCTGCCACACTTTCCACCTGGTGTTTTTATATGGGTCCTGGGATCCAAGCTCAGGACCTACTACTTGCAAGGCAGAGTCTTAGCCTCTGAACCATCTCTCCAGCCGCACATCTCTATATTTTACAGAGCAAATCCTTTTGGCTTGCTGACCCTGTTCCATTCTTTCCTAAGCCCCTTGACTTTTGCGTTTCAGTTCCTGTTACCGTGTCTGTGTCAAACGGAGCCCTCCTGCATCAGCACCCACACCTGCAGCTTAGGGCACTAATGAGAGGATCGTTGACTGCATCATTTTTTCAGACAGATCTCCCTATACCACGCACACTGTCCTTGTACTCATGACCTTCTCGCCTTTCCCCTCCCCCCAATCTTGAGGTCTGTCAGCATTCATACTATGCCCAGTTTTCTTCAATACTTGAACAGTAACCTCTAGGGACGTCTATGTCTTCCTCCGAGAATGGAGGGCACATGTACTAGCCCAGCCCCTTCCTTGACACAAACCATGCCTCCTAACATCCAGCATTTTGAAATCATCCCATTTTAGATTCTATTATTTCTGTTTTGTCTTCTTTTGTGGTTTCCTGTGGGTTTATAGAAAGGGACAGAGACAGAAATACTCTTTTATCTACTGGATTTAACAGGCAGCCATGTTTCTTTTTTTTTACAGTATGCATATAAATTTTGTTTTTATGAGTCTCAGTAAGAAAAAATAAATAACTTTCTGGATACACTATCGATTGTACTGATAACACAGTGGATTTTTAAGGCTCAGATGCTCTTTAAGGGCTTGTTGTATGTATTTCTGGGATTTGCCTCTGTGTTCTGATTCAGTAGTTCTGACCTGAGTTCCAAGAATACTAATTCCTAACACATTCCCAGGTGAGGCTGATCCAGGAGCCACACTTTGAGCACCCCTGTAATAATCAGCTGTCAACATTTTAGTAACCTCTAGAATTTTCTAAAACTGAAAAGCAGGGTGAAATACCTTAAAACCACTAATAACTCATAAAATCCTCTTATGATGGTAACAGGCCAACCAAAACGAATATGTACATTTCAGATACAGTTGATATCAAGGAATGATGCCCACTCAATTCAATTCCAACCTCAAAGTCCTCAGGGTTTATGTTTCCCAGTGAGCAGGTTCTCTGGCCTGGAAGAAATTAGCTCTATGTGTTTCATCTCTCCAGAATTAAGTCATTAAATCATAATTTAATCTGCTTTATGTGTATATTACAATGCTTATCTCTTTCATAAACGCAAGAGTTTCCAAACAGCACACGTGCCACAAAGGCTGAGCATGAAGAGCCTATCACTTAAGCACTCTGGTTTTGTAAAGGCGAGCGCCCAGTTTTTTGGTGCATCTTTTCAGAGTACCATCTATTACTCTTTGTATTTGACCGCTGAGGAAACCTTGTACCACTAAGTAAAGGGGAGAAGGGTGTGTGGGTCAGGGGCAAATCTTCTTCACTGGCTCTTGCTGATTCACGTCTCCTAGTTGAGGTTACCCTAACCCCTGCCTGGGAACTTCCACAGAGGAGGTTTCTGATGCTCCCTTGAGAGATTGCCCCCAGACACACTGCCGTCTTTGCCACTGGTGGACTCCCAGCTCTGCTCACACTGGCCTGGGTCCTTCATCTGGGTGCACTCTATCCTGCAGCCTCTTCTCCTAGTGCCTCGCAAGGCTCCTCCCACGTATTCTGCTTCCTGGGCCCACTCTGGTCGTCCTGGAACTTACAGTTTCCTGCTGTACCATCTTCAAGGAGAGTTGCATGATCCAGGAGAAAACCCCTCTAGCCTCTCTACCACACTGCCATGCTGTCTCCTTTCAGCGTCTCAGACACTCAGATATAGTCTTTCTAGACTTCCACAAAGAAATCAAATCAGCTCAACGATGTGTCCAGCATGCTCCATCCTGAGTGGAAAGGCAGGGACTGTTTAAACATTTTGTGGCGTTTTCAAAACACAAAGCAACCTCTTTCGCCCCACCCCCCGCTCCGCCGGTCGGGACGCGTAGGCGAGATCCAGCCGGGCCTCAACGCGCGCTCTAGGACCCCAGGTCAGCCCACGGGGACCCGGCTCCGACTCCCGCCATCCAGCCGGAGCCGCGCGGGGGCCCAGGGAACGAGGAGCACCTCCCCCTGCGCCCATCCTCCCTTTTCGCCCCACCCCGCTCCGCCAGTCGGGACACGCACGCGGTCCACCCGGGCCTCACCCCGCTCCCTAGGTAAGTCCCCGTTCAGGCCCCGCCCACCAGTACCCCAGGCCAAATAATTCAGTTTAGTGAAATTGAGAGATCTTAAGAGTTAAAATGACAATGCCAAAGTCAAAGTGCAAATCCATGAGAAGCAACACTCAAGTAAACAAATCTCCCACTGAAGAAATTAATCCCATAATGTTAGACTCCAAAAAGAACAAACCCGCGGAAAAAGGCCAAGAAAGCCTGACCCAGGATAACGACTTTCAAAATATGATCATTACCATGTTCAATACTATGAAAGAGGAAATCCGGGAGGAATTACATAATCGAATCAATCGCTTTGAAGAGGAACACAACAGACATCTGGAGGAGTTGAGAAAAACAGTGCAAGAAACAAAAAGCGGCATAGAACAGTTAAAACAAACTCAAGCAGAGTTTAAAACTGAGCTAAAAGACAAGTTATCTTCAACCCAGAACGCCACAGAGAGTCTTATCAACAGAACTAATGAAGCAGAAAACAGAATTTCAGACCTTGAAGATAAAGTGGGAGTACTAGCCAGCTCAATGGAAGAGGTTGTTAAAGCCAAAAAGATACTTGAGAGAAATATCCAAGAGATATGGGACACCCTGAAGAAGCCCAACATGCGTATTCATGGAATACCGGAGCAAGAATCTCAAAATACCACCCCTGAGGAAATTTTTCAAACGATCATCAAGGAAAACTTTCCTCATCTAAAGAAAGAGAGGCCCATTCATATACAAGAGGCATTCCGCACCCCAAACAGATACGACCAAACTAGAAGCACACCGCGGCAAATAATAGTTAAAACACTCCACATTCAAGATAAAGAACTGGTGCTGAGAGCTTCAAGGGAGAAAAAACAAGTCACTTTTAAAGGCAAACCTATTAAAATAACAAATGACTTCTCAGTCGAAACAGTAAAAGCAAGAAGAGCTTGGAGAGACATACTTCAAGTATTGAATGAGCAAAAATGTCAACCCAGGCTGATTTACCCTGCAAAACTATCAGTCATGATCGAGGGAGAAAGAAAAATTTTCCAGCACAAAGACAACTTTAAGGGATACATGGCCACCAAACCAGGCCTTCAAAAACTGCTAGAAATGATACTCAAGCGTGAAGAAAAAAACAGGCATATCCAGGAGAACAGAAGGCAAATATAACACCATTAAAAGCGAAGCAATATACTTATAAAAGCTACTAAACATAATAAATGTCTGGAATTAACAATAGTTTCTCCATTATAACACTAAATGTTAATGGACTTAATTCACCGATCAAGAGACACAGATTACAAACTTGGATTAAAAATCACAATCCATCAATCTGCTGCCTGCAGGAAACCCATCTCACCACAAAAGATAGGCACGCTCTAAAAATAAAAGGCTGGTCAACAATTCTACAAGCAAATGGAAGCAGAAAACAGGCAGGGGTAGCCATTATGCTATCAGACAAAGTGGATTTCAAACCAAAAAAAATTATAAGAGACACGGATGGATACTACATTTTAGTCAGAGGTACAATTCACCAGGAAGACTTCACAATACTGAACATATATGCACCCAATACGGGCCCCTCCACATTCATTAAGAAAACCCTACAGCGTCTAAAGCAAGAAATCAACCCCCAAACGATAATTCTTGGGGACTTCAACACCGCCCTCTCTACATGGGATAGATCAACAGGTCAAAAGCTTAACAGAGACACTTTGGAACTTAATCAAACCCTGAAAGAAATGGACCTCACAGATCTCTATCGAACTTTTCACCCACGCACCAAAGAATACACATTTTTCTCAGCAGCACACGGAACTTTCTCCAAAATAGATCACATATTGGGCCACAAAATGAATCTACACATGTACAAGAAAGTTGAAATTCTAACCTGTGCCCTATCAGACCATCACGGCCTAAAGCTGGACATCCACAACACATCAAACAAGAGAAAATACACTAACTCCTGGAAACTTAACACTATGATGCTGAATGAGAACTGGATTCAGGAAGAAATTAAAAAGGAAATTCAAGATTTCCTGAAAGTGAATGATAACGAAAATACAACTTACCAAAATCTCTGGGACACAATGAAAGCTGTTCTAAGAGGTAAGTTCATAGCTCTTAATGCCCACATCAAAAAAATGGAAACATCAGAAATAAACAACTTAACAATGCAGCTTAAAGCTTTAGAGAAACTAGAGCAATCTGATCCCAAAGGCAGTAGAAGAGAAGAGATTAGCAAAATAAGGGGAGAAATATCTGAAATCGAGACTAAGAAAACGATAGAAAAAATCAACAAATCGAAAAGCTGGTTCTTTGAAAAAATCAACAAGATTGATACACCCCTAGCTAAACTAACCAAAAGCAAGAGAGAGAAAACCCAAATTAACAAAATTAGAAATGAACATGGAGTTATCACTACGGATACCCAAGAAATCCAGAGAATTATAACATCATATTTCAAAAACTTATACTCTGTGAAGTTTGACAACACAAAAGAGATGGATGAATTTCTAAGTAAACACAACTTACCTAAATTGAATCAGGAAGTTGTGAATTACTTAAATAGTCCTATAACATATAAGGAAATTGAGGAAGTAATCTCGAATCTTCCCACCAAAAAATGTCCTGGACCAGATGGATTCAGCACAGAGTTCTACAAGACATTTAAGGAGTTAATAACACCAATACTCCTTAAACTGTTCCACCAAATAGCAAAGGAAGGAACACTACCAAATTCCTTCTATGAAGCTAATATCGTTTTAATCCCAAAACCTAATAAAGATTCACTTAAAAAAGAAAACTATAGGCCGATCTCCCTGATGAACACAGATGCAAAGATTCTCAACAAAGTCTTAGCAAATCGGATTCAAAAACATATTAAAAAGATCATTCATGGGGACCAAGTAGGCTTCATCCCCGGCACACAAGGTTGGTTCAACATACGCAAATCAATAAATGTAATTCATCATGTAAACCAGTCCAAAGTCCAAGACCACATGATACTCTCGATAGATGCAGAAAAAGCTTTTGACAAGATCCAACAGCCTTTTATGATCAAAACGCTAGAGACAGTAGGAATGGAAGGAACTTTTATCAATATAATAAAAGCTGTATACAACAAGCCCACAGCAAGGATTATGCTCAATGGGGAACAATTGGAAGCATTCCCACTTCGATCAGGAACAAGACAAGGCTGTCCACTCTCACCACTTCTATTCAATATTGTACTTGAAGTCTTAGCCGAAGCCATAAGACAAGAAAGGGACATAAGAGGGATTCAAATTGGCAAGGAAGAAGTCAAGCTATCGCTATTTGCAGATGACATGATCTTATACCTGAGTGATCCCAAAAACTCCACCAGGAAGCTCCTGGAACTAATTGAGAAGTTCAGCAGGGTGGCAGGATACAAAATAAATGTGCAAAAATCAGAGGCCTTCCTATATGCCCAGAATGAAAGGAGTGAAAAAGCCTTGAGAGAAACCATGCCATTTACTATAACCCCTAAAAAAATGAAATACCTTGGTATAAACCTAACTAAGGAGGTAAAAGACCTTTACAATGAAAACTTTAAAACCCTAAAGAAAGAAATTGCAGAAGACACCAGAAGGTGGAAAGACCTCCCTTCTTCCTGGATTGGCAGAATCAACATTGTAAAAATGACCATCCTACCAAAGGCAATATACAGATTCAATGCTATACCAATCAAAATCCAAAGCAATTCTTCAAAGAAGTTGACCAAACAATCTCAAAGTTCATATGGAGGCACAAAAGACCCAGGATAGCAAAAACAATCCTGAGTAACAAAAACACAGCTGGAGGTATTACCATACCAAACCTAAGTCTATACTACAAATCCATAGTTATAAAGACAGCCTGGTACTGGCTCCAAAATAGACACACAGATCAATGGATAAGGATTGAAGACCCAGATATAAGCCCACAAAGTTACAGCCACTTGGTCTTTGACAAAGGGGCCCAAAGAATCCAATGGAAAAAGAACAGCATCTTCAACAAATGGTGTTGGCAAAACTGGATCTCCACATGCAGAAGATTAAAGCTGGACCCGTACTTGTCACCATGTACAAGACTTAATTCCAAATGGATCAAGGACCTTGATATCAGGCCAGAGACTTTAAAAGCCATAGTTGAAAGGATAGGGAACTCCCTCGAGCTGATTGGGCTAGGCCAACACTTCCTAAACAGACATCCAATGGCACAGTCACTGCTACCAACTCTCAACAGTTGGGATCTTGTGAAATTAAAGAGCTTCTGTTCAGATAAAGAGATTGTCGCACGAGCTCAAAGGCAACCCACAGAATGGGAGAAAATCTTCACTAACCACATATCTGACAGAGCTCTACTGTCCAGAGTGCACAAAGAACTTAGAAAATTAAACTCCAAGGAAAACACTGGCCCAATTAAAAAATGGGCCCTGGAACTTCAAAGAAACTTTACCAGGGATGAAATTAAAATGTCTAACAATTATCTTAAAAAATGCTCCACTTCCTTCGCCATCAGGGAAATGCAAATCAAAACTTCCCTGAGATATCATCTCACCCCGGTCAGGATGGCAAAAATCCACAGTACAAACAACGACAAATGCTGGAGAGGATGTGGGGAGAGGGGAACTCTCCTACATTGTTGGTGGGAATGCAGGCTCATACAGCCACTCTGGCGAGCCGTCTGGAGATTCTTAAAGAAATTAAAGATTGAAATGCCGTATGACCCTGCTATCCCACTTTTGGGAATAACCCCCCAAGCAGCAGAGGTTCGCCTCGATAGCACAAGCTCGACCATGTTCATAGCAGCACTGTTTACAATAGCAAAGTCATGGAATCAACCTAAATGTCCAACAGTTGACGAGTGGATAAGGAAACTGTGGTACATCTATACAATGGAGTACTACTCAGCCATCAAAAATGATGAATTACTGGAATTTGCTGGGAAATGGATGTCATTAGAAAGAATTATATTAAGTGAAGTATCCCAAACCCAGAAAATTAAGCGCCGTATGTACTCCCTAATAGGTGGCTCCTAGTACCAAACTCGCCCAGCCCACATTGGGACACTCAAAAGTAAACCTATGTAACACAGTAATTGCAAGGATTATGAACAAGAGAGATGGGTTAGGAGGGCCACACCAGAAACAAGGAGAGAGGAGACCATGTTACAGCAGAGAAAATAGGCCTCCATCAAGGTCTGCAAGTAAGTAATGAGAAACCTGGTTAAGTTCACAGACGTTCTTTCCTGATCTCACCAGAAGGGGAGGGCATATAGTCTAGCAGATAAAAAGTAATCATTGTGCAAATGGGTAATGGACCCCGCCCTCAGTGAGGTTTCCTACTCTTATTACATCTACCCTTGAATGTGCTATTACAACAAGACTCCAGTTTAACAGCTTTTTGTCTCTGGCCAGGGGGTGACATACAGTGCCCAGCAGAATGGAGTGAAGGGAATTGCAGGAGCAGAAAAACTGCAAAAGAAAATCAACAAACCACAATCCAGAACTTCAGAGACTCTATATCAATCACATAGAACTAGGACAGCCTAATCTCTCCCCATCCTGGAGCTCAGGGACATTTGCGGAAGAGGGGGCGGTAAGATTGTAAGAGCAAAAGGATGGGAGGAGCAACGATTTGCAAGATTCTCAACAATAGTTGGGGCCAAAGCAATCATAATGGAACTTTGCATGCCCTGCGCAATGTCCAGCGCACTGTTGCCCTCATAAAGTCTAGCATCTGTTAAGGGCACCGAGACCCCTGGAGGCAAGGGATTGACAGCCATAGTAGTAATCTTATGATTAAGGGGAACAAGAGAAAGGGCTTATGGAAATGCCACTGGGTCCTTATATGTCATCGGAGAGGAGGACCCAGTGGAGAGTTAGGCGCACACAATAAAGGACTCTCTGGGAATTGGGGGGGAGACACTGGGGGAAGGGGAGGGGGGAGGGAGGGAACTGGTAAAAAATTTTAAAATGTATAATTAAATTTTTAATAAAAAAAAAAAAAAAAACACAAAGCAACACTTTCATCCTTATCCATCGCCTCCCCGCATCAGGATGAAATAATGTCTTTCAAAATCTGTGATTGCAATCTATTTCAATATCTTCTCTACACTAGGGCTAAGAACAAACAGAGCTCAGATACTTAGTCTTGGAAGGTTTTTTAATATGTAAAGGGTGGTCTGGAGAATTAAAGTTAAAAAAAAATCTCTTTCCATGAAAAGTAGGCTGTCAAGACTGCTATCTCTCCATGTACTGAAAATAAAAATCCAGTGTGAAACTCAAAATTGAGCAATGAATTCTTTGTTCTAGTTGGTAGCCACAATCTCCTAAAGCAATGAATGGCATTGATTCATTGAGCTAGGGAACCCCTACACAACATGTTTTATGGGAAAGGAAAAAGACCTTGTTTTAATATTTTTTTGAAAATATTATCCCTCCTGCAAACAGGGGGAAGCACATCTGAAAGGCAAGTATAGCAAAATCCCTGTAGGGCAAAGAGTGTGAACGCCAGCGAGGAGGCCACGGAACATGAAGAAAATATAAACTCAGGAGGAGAGGAAGTTAACGAATGAACACTATGCAAAATGGAATTCAGAGTGGAATTTGTCTGTTCTTACTAAAGGGGGGGCATCAATCTCAGATTTGCTCTGCTACAGTAGTGAGTACAAGCAGTAGAAATACTTCAATACTTTTAGTATATATTCTAGGGTAAGTTTAGGAAGGTCTGAGCAGTATGCAACCTGTACAATCACACGGTGTTCCTTCCTTTGCTTAAGCGTGCAGCTATGAATGACTGAGCATGTGCACTGAAAGTGGATGGGGGGGCATTTCATCAGGGTACCTAGTCTCTCTATTTAATGTTGGTTCTGTGCTTTGTCTAATCTTCACCCCAAGTGCTTCCCAGTGTTTTAGGAGCACCACTGGCCATCATGAATTAGAAGCAGACCTCTCTTCCCATCCATCCTGGATCCCCATGTCTATGCCGGTATCTATCAAACAGCATATGCCAGACAAAGACGTGTTGAAGAAATCACACCTCTGGAAAGCAGATATAATGATATAATTTCAGTGCTAAAGGAAGAACTCATGGAATTGGAGCATTCAGAAAGTATTAGGATTCATCTAGAGAAATTCAACTGACTCTAAAGAGATCAGAAAAACTGAAATCCAAAGCAAATTTCCCAAGAGCCTAAGGACAGAACTCAGACACGAACTCATGATCTTGTTCTAATGTTCATGCTATTTCTCATTATTTTAAAAAGGTATGTTTTATTGAGATTCAGAGATGCCAATGCCAACAGATAGTTGGCTCTGTCACACTTCCCAAGAGGCAGGGGTCTGCCCCAGCGTGAAAATTCCACAGGGAAGCACAGACATGGGTCCTGGGCCAGTGGGAGTAGAAGAAACATGAGTAGGAGCTGAGCTGTGGGTTCCATAGGAAGAGTCGTGGAGGCTCAGAAAGCTAGGATTGGCTCATCTGAATATATGTAGGGAGGGGGAAGGTCCCTTGTTGGCCCCAGGGTCTTCAGGACAGGTGGACAGTGACTCCGGTGGAGGAAGAGAGGGGATTAGGGATGTGTGCTTGGACTGGTTTGTATAGGAAAGATGTATCTCTAGACAAGCTTCTGGGAGCCCTTCCGTGGTCAAAGCCCAAAGATGTGGAAAGTGAAATAAATGCTTTATATATCCACCACTTTTTAGCTTTACAAGTCTTCTCCACATTGAAACTGTACCTTGGATTTTGTGCATTTAAGGCTCACCTTTTCAATCTAGCACAATCAAATGATTAGGGAAGGGGGGGTCTCTGCATGAAGCTATCAGAATTGTAGTCTTCAGAGATTTGAAAAATGTCCCTTGGATCATAATCTAGACAATCTTTTCTGATTATTTATCTAAAACTAAAACCAGGAAATGACTCATTTGATTTCTGCCAAACCTGGAGTGTTGCCACTTCGGACGCAGGAAGAGGCAGCTTCCCCTGGCAGGCGTCTCTCCCAGGATGATGAATGAAGGTCTATGTTTGGTGCTGGCTAAAATTTTATAGGGTCTAAAACAGCAATTTAGACATGCTTTGGGTAGGTAGCTCTATTTTCTTCTCCTTTCGATGGCTCTTAGTCACAGCAGGGCGCTCACACGCGTATGCCGCACGCAGGGGTCATTGCCCAGGATGTCGCTCTGTGCGTTACTAAGTGGATCTAGGGCTTCAAGGGCTGACTGCGTGCTGAGCTCCCCGTGCACGGGCACCAACCGCATTCTGAATAGTCCATTCCTTTTGCACCTCAGCATCCTCCTGGAGACAGCGGGAAAACAAACAGTCTAACAAAGCATTTTCATGGTCCCAAGACTACAGACTGTTCATACTCCCATGTGAGAAAGAAGGCCAGTCCTTGTCTCCTGTAAACCTCAGGCGTGGATTGGATGGTCTTGCAGCTGGCAGTCCTTGTCTCCTGTAAACCTCAGGCGTGGATTGAATGGTCTTGCAGCTGGCTGGTTAGCTAAAGTGTTAGGGTCAAAGCTAACTCAAAGGACAGTGGCTGTGGGCTGAACCATCCACTTACCATAAATGATGAGCTCTCTAAATGTTTACGCCCCTTCCCCACCCACATCCAGGATCCATTTGTGCTGAAAGTTTTCTATTCATTTTTTTTTCTTTTTGAAACACCCGAGTTATAATTTGTCGTTCTCTGTCAGATTTGAACTGCTGTGTAGATCTGGCCTCCATTACATCAGAAGCTCACTTCTCCCCTTCGCATGCTGTGGCCAAGTGCTAGAAGTGAAACCAGGAGACAGAGGGCCGAGGACAGCAACGCCGGCCATCTGCTCAGGGTCTTCAGGGAAATTGCTGCGCCTGTCTGCCACGTAATAGACCATATACCTATCTACTATTTAGAAGACTTTTGTAATAATATGGAGAAATCCTTGTGGCTATTTGAATTTAGAAATTATAATCCTTAAGTAACGTACACAGAGAACTTTCATTTTGCAGAACAAGTGTTAAAAGCTGGTCAAACCCATGTCTGTTTGGCTCTCAGTCAGTGACATACTGCTCAGCCTTGTTTGAAATTAGTCATAGCCATAGTATGAACTCACAGCTTGCCATGCCATGAACACTGAACTATGAAATACTCTGAGAGAAAGTCCATGACCACCTCTAAGTCTACCTACAAACTGTTCCCCATAAAGGTGTCCCAGCCCTTTTCTCCGAGCCAGAAACCACAAACTGTGGGTTCTAGCTGCTGAGTCACAAGGCAACAGAAACCTGGGTCTCAGAGTGATGGTCTGGAGAAAAAAAACTCCCAGTTAGAGACATGTGCTTGACCGTCACATGAGGGCAATTGCGCGCCAGTATGTTCTGCTGCGGATTTGTAGGAGCTTCTCTGTTATGGTGCACGCACAGCACAAAGTCTTTCTAAATCCACGCATACAGAGGATACACTCCTAGCAGGTTTAGGTGGCGGAACTGTAAATCTATTTGGACTTTTCAAACCTGCAAGAAGCATGCATTCATTTTGTGATTTTAAAAATAATTTAAAGCAGAAAAACAGAGGCCACTGAATGAAAAAAGAAGGTAGCCTTCAGTGTGGTCATTCATCTGAGCAAATACAGTCTCATTCATGTGCAGCCAGTGTATGTTGTTTGTGTATCTCCTGGCAGTCAACACAGTATTTATTGCCTCCTGGGATGCCAAGACTAGTAAAATCCCTACGATCTCAAGGAACCCCTCAGGTTATCAAAGACCACAGCATGAAGTGATAGAGAGAGGGACTTGGAGAACAAGCAGAACAGGGGACTTAACTCACACCAAACAAATCAGATGAAGATGTAGAAGGAATGATGCTTACTCTAAACTGTAGGTACAGTTTAGGGTATTTTTAAGGATAAGAAAGGCACAGCATTGAGAACCAGCAACCAGGTATTGGGCACTAGCCACATTCCACCTTAAACTCTAGCCAGAGATTTAGAACCACGAGTTTGTTTATTTTTGTTTCTGCAGTGCTTAATACAATAGCTGGTACACAGTGAGTGTACAGCAAATATTTGTTGAACAAATAATTAAAAATAAATGCTCCTGCCAAGTGGTTATCCGGGTTCTTGCTTGCACACCTCTTTTAATAGTAGCATCTTGTGGGGCCTTCTGCACCATCTCTAAGCACCTCTGGCCGCAGAAAAATCTTCCTTATATTAAACCAACCAAAATCCCACTTGTGTCAGGATTCAAATCTACATGAGAGGAAGGATGAGCTCTAGGAGACAGTTGAAGTGATCTATGAGGACAAAGGGGGCTAGAATGGAGCACAATTCAAGACAAAGAGCCACAGTCTCACTTTCTTCTTGTAAAAATGACTGATTTGTTTTAAAATGTAACATCTGAAACTACTGAATTTGTGCATGTGTGTATATGTATGTGCATATATGTATGTATGTATGAGTGCATGCGTGTTTGACAATGTGTATGCATATGTCTGATTGTATGTGTACATACGTGTTTGAGAATGTGTATGTATGTGTTTGGCTGTATGTGTGTGCACATGTGAACATGTGTATCTGTGTAGGAAAGACACTCTACATAACTTATGTCATTTGCACTGCATACCTATACTCCTTTTTGCTGCTAAAATTGATGCCTCTGTTTCATGGCAGAAAAACAGCAAGGGAGGTAAGGACCAACCTGATTGAGCAGGTAGAGCAGCCATGGCCTGAAGTTAGGTCTTCTTGTCCTATTCTATGGCCTCCAGAGAGTCTTTTTCCCCTGAAGTACCTTAGCTACTGATCCATGGGAAAGAAATGAACAAAAGGTTACTGCACCATGTCCTCACTGACTGACTGAGCCCCCTCAGTGGGTGGGTGATGAGTCTGATGGTTTCATTGACATGGGAGTTGGGTGTATTTGCTCCAGGGTGATTGATGCTGTGACTAGTACACAAGGAAAGACATTTGAGCTGCAGTGTAACCAAAATGCTCTGCGTCCAAGAGGCTCATTGCTCAGGAGCCACCTTCCTTGTTGGAGTCAGGGGAGGAAGGTAGCCTGGACAAGGACCCTGAACAACGACCTTCTTCTTCCTCTACTTTGACTGTTCAGATGCTTAACTCTCCCAAGAACCAGAACCGGAAACAGCGACTGGGTGCTCTAGAGATACGGGGCCCCTTGGTGCTGCATTTTGCCCAAGATCCTGACTCTCTTAATTCCCAAAAGGAAGTGCAGCCCCTCTGCTTCCCCTCCCTTCCAATGATGCATCCATTGGGCAATGACTCCACTTCACAAATACCAGACTTAGAAACATGGCACTGCGGCGATGTTCTGAAAGAAACAAAGCCCCAGAGTAACCTGGTCCCTAAGCAATGTATTTCCCACCAAGAGAGGGAAGCCCATAATCATTCCTTGGCATCTGCAGTGTGATTTCAGAACCCCCAAAGATATCAAAATCCATGAAGTTCCATATGGAAAATGACATGGTTAGTTTACATCATATGTCTATGCAAGCCTATATCTATCATGTCATATGTTTCCAATACTCCCTTAGATTACTTTGAGCCCTAGTATAAGAAATATTCCATGCCAGTATTTGTTTGCCTGTCTCATCCAGTGTGTCAGTTAGATATATATGTTGACTTGACAAGGAAGACACATCTATGAAGAATCGTTCAACTAAGGCAAGTCCTGAGCAGGTCTGTGGGACATTGTGCAGTTGATACATGAAGACGCAGTCCACCGAGAGCGGGACCACTCCCTGGTGGATAAGGTGGAGAGCACCAGTTAAGAATTTTGGCATACAGCCAAGCAAGAGTGTCCCTCTCCAAGCTGTTACTATGGATATGTCCGGCCAGTTCCCTCAGCTCCTAATATTGCTACGAACTCTCCAGCCCTGCTGATGAAGTATAACTGAGAATTGTAGAGAAGAACAAACCCTTTGTTCCCCTAAATTGTTTTGATGCTGAGTCACATTGGCAACCTGAAGAGTGATGACCTCTAGGGAAGAGCTTTAAAAGAAAGATGAGTCTGGTCTATATGTGCTCAGCAGAAACCCAATTTCTTTTTCAGATATGTTCCATCCCCTTGATGGTTGATTGGGTCACAGATGCGAAACCCATAGACTTCAGCTTTCAAATGTACTTCCCTGACACAGATGAGGACGTGTGTATGAATGTGTAGGAAGCACAAAAGCAAACATGACATACTTCTTTGAATCCTGCCTTTTACATTCTCTTATCTCCACATGCTTCTGCTTGAATCCAAGTGGGAGCTATCATTCAAGGATGAACAGCTAGGTGCCAAATGAATATCATTGGAACCGAACAACAGAAATGCCAACTCATCCCAGTGTAGGCTCCAGAGGACACAGTGGTTGTCCCAAGGAAAGTTCTAGAGGATTTAAGACAGAGCTGGATGAAGACAAAAAAATCTTACCTTAGATTTTCTGACTTTTATGTAACTCTTATGTGACAACGGGACATGAATGGGGCACATAGACAGTCTCACTTCCCAATCATTGGGTTCGCTTCTTCCTTTCCTCTGAACTCGCTGGGTTAGGTTCTCAGCTTCCTTGGAGCCTGGATCCCCTGTGCCTCTTTCCTTTGCCTCGCGTGGGACCAGGTGTGCTGGTGGAGAGAAGCCCTGTTTGTTTTCGTGTCTGTCTTGTTGAGGGCCTACAAGGTGGAGGTTCCGTGTTGGGTACCCGACCTCAGCATTGTGGGATGCTGGCATCTAATACAGCAGAGTTGAGCCTTCAACAGCATGTCCTGATTCAGCACAGAGAAAATGTCTGCAAAGAGAGTGTAGAGAACTAGGAAATACTTAAAAGGAGCCTGAGAGGAAGAGAGAGAGAGAGAGAGAGAGAGAGAGAGAGAGAGAGAGAGAGAGAATTGCTGCATGTGGGAGCCTCGCTTTGCTACTCTTTACCTACTCAAACCCGACACAGTCCTGTCCCTGAAAAATAAGTTGTTCTTTTTTTCTGCAAAGTTCCTAAAGTCCACGTCTCTTTCCCATCCTTGTTCTACATACTGTGGCTGTCTCGCGACAGTGGGGCAGATCACTGCAGCAGCCTCCTCTGGCCAAGCTGGGACCAGAGCTGACTTCATGGACTACACAGTTAGATCTGTTGCTCATCTCAGACTGGGGCACTGAGCGCCTTCTACCAGTGCTGCTCCTGCCCGGGTGATACTGTGGCAGGAGCCACGCGGGAAGACTGGCGTCCCCCCAACAGCCTTTTCCTTTCACCCTAGACGCTGCTGAGCGAGACAGTAGCTGTGAGGAGACGTTTGCCTCAGACAGGAGGAACACTACTGTCACCTGGCTGGGAGGGGCTGGAAGATAGTGGATCTGCATCCACTAAATGGGAGTCGCCGGTCAGAGTCTTAACCCCCAAGCCTTCAGAACATCAGAGACTCTATATCAACCACCTGGAACTGGGCCAGCCTAATCTCTCCCCATCCTGAAGCTCAGGGAAATTTGCCAAGGGGGCGGTAAGATTGTAAGAGCATAAGGATGGGAGGAGCAATGATATGCAAGATACTGCACACAAGTTAGGGCCGAAGCAATCATAATTGGACTTTGCATGCCCTGCACATTATTGACCTCTCAAAGTCTAGCATGGACTAAAGGCACTAGGATCCTTGGAGGCTGGGGATTGACAGCCACAGTAGTGTTCCTGTGCTTAAGGGGAACACAGGAAAGGGTTCTGGGAAATGCCGCTGGGTCCTTGCACCTCATCGGAGAGGAGGGCCCAGAGGAGAGTTTGGCATGCACATTAAAGGATGATCCGGGGATGGGGGAAGGGGCATTGTGGGATGGGGAGGGAGGGGGGAGGGGAGGGGGAGTAAGGGGGTGAGGGTAGAGGGGACCGGTGTACCTGTTAAGTTTGTATGAGCGGAAATAAATAAATAAAAATGAATGAATAAATAAAAGAGTAAAATAAAAAAAATAAAAATGAGAGTCGCCCACTGTCAGTCACTGTCTTTACCTCAGGGGCCCCAGGTCAAAAACTGAAGCAAGAAACTTGGTGGCAAGCAGGATCTCGTGAGTGAAAGATCAATTACAAATGATGTTTTGGAAGAGAAAGATTTTTACCACACCTGGCCTCAGCAGGCTTCCAAAACTCTTCCAAACCCAACCCCACCAGCTGTAAAGTGGCCACGTTCTTTGCTGCACCTTCTGAACATGCGAAGGCCATTTAAATGCAATGAATCACGATGTGTATGCGTTTCCCCTCCCACTCGTGTATCAGATGTTCACTACATACCTCGTTGGCATCACTGACAGATTGACAGATTGAGAGTTTCTGTGGGCAGAGACCCTTCTTACCTATCACACCTGAAGTGGCCTGGGACCCTAAGAGACAAAGTGTGCGCATGCTCACTTCCTGCCTGAGTACGGAAGAGAGCGCTCACCCAGCTCCGCCAGGGAACTTTCTGGAACCACAGCCTCCCTGTCCCCTGGGTCTGTCTTACAAAGCGCCGACTCCTCTATGGGGTCACCAGCTGCCTTCTGTCCTCCCTATAATTATGATTCCCTTGGAAGTCATTTGCAGGAGCAAAGGACATCCGCCAGCACGGGGGAGTCTCGCTTCAAGTAAAGCCTATCTTCTTGCAATTCGAATGGGGGGAGCAAGGGCAGTGCTGGGGTGAGGAGGCCGGCGCTCCACACTCAGTCACAAAAGGAAGGCCGGTGGGGGACGAATGAGTCACAAACGCAGAGCTCAGGAGTTAAACACGATCCAACTCCTCGCGGTGAGCGGCCCCTCCATGTTCATTAGTGTCTGCTTGGTGGAGCAGGGCGCATGTGCACTGGCAAAAAATGCAATCCAATTACACACGCCCCCAGTACTCTGGGAGGGGGCCGGGAGCTGCCCACCCCCTGCCTTGCACCTGTTGGGTCTCCCCTTTCAGACTGAACCAAAGAATTAAGCCTTTCCTAATGCAGGCTTGGCTGCATGGAGACCCTGACATGAAGTTCTGTCCCACCATTTTCCAGGGGCAACAGCAAGGTAGGTTTTGCCTCATGAATGAGCCTTCGATGATAGTTAATTCTGTTGAACATCAGGGCTGTGATAGTTCTTAGATCCACTCTCCTGGAAGCCACCGCTCCTCAGGAGCCAGGGGCTTGAAGTTTAAGCAAGTCTAGCAAGAAGCAATTCGCTTTTACGTTTAGAAACTTGGAACAGAGTCACAGCCAGTAACTCGTGAAAGTGTCCTTTCAAATTCAGGTTCATCTAACCCAATGACAGGCTCTGCCCCATAGGATAGTCTTGGAATCCTGTCTCCTTGAAGATGTTCCCAGAAACAATAAAGTTTTTTTTCCATCAAACAGTAAAAGCTGTAAAAAAAATTTAGTCACAGATAATTTATCTCTTTTATATAGTGCGTGTGCAGGCGTGAGTGTACGTGTGTGTGTGTGTGCACGCGTGCATGTATTCATATGACCTCAAGAACATGATGCCAGGCCACATCATGGGTTTGGAGGGGACGACCTTGGTATTCATCTTCATCTACCTTTGCGGAGACAGAGCTCCTTTACTGTGTGCTATCACATAGACCTTCTCGGCTGGACTTCTGGCTCAGAGGGTTCTCCTGACTCCTCTTTCCATCTCTCACAGGTCAGTGAGTTTACAGACCAATGTTCCCGCCCCCAGCTTTTACATGGCAGTGGGAATTCAACCCAGGTCACCGTGTTTGCATGGCAAGTCTTTTACCTACTAAGCCATCTCCTCGGCTCTCTTTCCTGCATTTCAGTTTTTTATTTCTGTTTGCTGCGATGGTATGTCCCTGAGTGCCACAGTGCACATGTGATGGTCAGAGGAAGCTCCGTGGAGCCAGTTCTCTCCTTCCATCCTGACATGGGTTCGAGGTATCACACTCAGCTCTTCAAGAAGACATGAGAACCACTGTATTTGCCGAGTCATCTTCTCAGCTCTCTTTTCAACATTTGTCATTGGCAACCCTCATCAGATCTCTCTCAGCGAGGATACAACACTGTGCTGGGGTGTGCTGGTCTCAAGGAGCCATCCCTTTGCAGAACAATAAGGCTGCTGAAGCTACATGAGGAACTGGGCGTGCTCCCACGGAGGGGACCGTGCGCCTGCAAGATGACGCCCTTTGAAGGACGGCTCTGAGGTTCACAGTCACTGCTAGACAGAGCCTCTGGCCAAGGTTATGCCGTCCTGGCCAGGGTCTGCCATCAGGCCATCACTGTCTGCACCCAGGAATGTCTGTGTCCTCCAAAGGACTCCCCTACAGAGTCTCCCCAGTTTGAGAACTCCTGAAGCTACATCTCAGCACAGCTCTTCCTTTCAGGGTTTCCCAGTTGATCAAAATCAACTTGTGCCACTGTGACATGTACAACTGTAAGACCTTTTGTTACCTTAAAAAGAATTAAAAAATAGATCCCAAGATGTAACTCAACGGTAGAGCACTTGCTTAACATAAGAAAGATACTGTGCTCAATCCGCAACACGGGGAAGAAGGAAACAAGGGCGATAGGAAGAAGGGAGAGACACAATGTGCAGTAATTCATACCAGTAAAAATTGTACTCAAGGAGACTATTTAGCATATAAATATGTATATCACCTAAATATTAATTATTTTAATTACTTTTTTATTTTTTATTATTTTTACTTGTTATTTCTTTTTTATTACTTTCCATAGTTTCATTTTCAAAATTACATGCTATGTCATACCCTTCAAATTGTATTCTTTCTTTATCTGAACAAGTTCTTTTTTAACAGAAACATCATTAACTGGATTTTTGTCTCATTAAGAGCAGTCATCAAACTCCACAACCATGCATGCAAGAAGACATGAGCATAGAAGGGAGACTGGTAGAGAAGAAGAAAGTTTGTAGTGGCAAAGGCAGAAGAATTGTGACTGGGTAATAAAGGGTGAAAAATGGCATAAGTTCACTAAAACTCCAAAACAATTTTGAAAAGTCAGTCATCACTCATGAAAAGACATGATTTTGAGTCCTCTGTTACCCAAACCATCCCTGTGCAATATCCTGCATTTGCCATACAACACCTAATTTATATGGAGAGTGAAATAGCCCTGCTCCCACACATGTGCCCCACGCCACAATAGAAGAGGAGCAGTTGGTGTCTTCTTAGACAGCGAGATGGCCATCCTAAGGACCCTGAGGGGACCAACAAAGGAGCCTGATACTGAGAACCCTGCATCACTAGTCTTTGGACAAGAGCATCTGGTCTACCACTTTTTATTGTTCACTAATTTATTGGGAATGCTGAAGCCAAATACAGGACATCGTGCGTGCTGGTCATCTGTTTGCTGTGACTTACATGCTCTGCCCTAGTCTAGTATAGCCACTGCGTTAAGGAAGTTTGCGGTATCTGTCTTGTGATGATGATAGTCATACTGAAAACAGCCATAATGAAAAGGCACTAGTCACACTGGCACCAGCCATAAAAAACAATCTCCTCCCCCCAAAAAAGGAGAGAGGAGATCATGCTTCAATAGAGAAAATAGGGCACCATCAAGTATTTCATGTAAGTAGCGAGACATCTGGTGTGGCTCACTCTCCTGGTCACTTGCCACTGAAGAGGTTTGATCTCACCAATCAGGGAGGGTATAGGGACTGGCAGATAGATGGTGACCATCCTGCAAATGGGACACTGAACCCCCCTCACTGCTGTGTCCTACTCTTATTCTTCCATCTACCTTTGAGTCTCTTCTATTAAGATCTTCGTTTAAATAGTCTTTTATCTTTGGGTAGGAGATAACCTTTTTTTGATACCAATCAGGATGCAGCCAAGGATGGTGCATGAAAAGCAAAACTGAAAACAACAACAAACCATAATTCAGAATACCAAAGACCCTACATTAATCACCTAGAACGAGAACAACCAAATCTCTCCCCATCCTAAAGCTCAGGGTACCTTGTGGAGGAAGAGGTGGCAAGATTATAAGAGCCTAAAGATGGGGAGGACCAACAATATGCAAGATACTCCACACAAGTTAAGGCTGCAGTAGCCATATTTGGACTTTGCACGATCTGCACAATGGATGACATGTCAATGACCCCCCAAAATCTAGCATGGATCACAGGGGAGAAGGCTCCAGGTAGTAGGATCCTTAGAGGCAAGGGATTAACAGTCATAATAGAGTTCCCATACTAATGGGGAGCCCAAGAAGGGGCTCCACGCTATGCCACTGGGTCCTTACCCCTCACTAGAGGGGAGCACTCAGAAGGAGGTTTGGCATTCACACAAAAGGATGTTGCAGGGAAGGGTGGGCCACTGGAAGAGGGGGAAGGAAAGAGGGGAGTGAAAGGAAGGGGAAAAGGGGGGAAAGTGCAAGGGGAGAATGGGGAGGGGAGGAGAAGGGAGAGGGCAGGGGTACCTACTGAGCTTGTATGATTGGGAAAAAATAAAATGTGGAAGAAAAGTAACAATCTCAGCTCTTTTAGAATGGGCTACACTCACTTCTGAAAGATGCCAGTTTCTGTGGAGAAAGTGATTAAAGCCACATACTAAGTAAGAACTTAGTCACCACACAGTAGACATCCTCCAGGCAGCTGCATGAGGTAAATCAACAGAGGTTGGTACCATGTAGATCCATGCAGGTGACCTGTTTGCCTCTGCACAGGTAGGGTGCAGCGCTCTAGAAATTAGAATAACTGTCTTTGTTACTCTGATCAGCTCCTTCTTTTTACCTTTGCTGTGATTTGAATGTAAGTCCATATTTGCCTCCTTAGCTAGTGTTAATGCTTGGGAAGGCTGTGGCACCTTTGAAAGGTGAAACACTGTTACAGAAAGCTGGGATGCTGGGTGAAGGCTTCGGGTTTGGTAGCCTGGTCCTGTTTCCTTTAGTGATGGTTATTCTTGCCCTCTCTGCCTTTTGGATGTCTACAGTGATCTGCATGGGCTCCTGCTTCTTCCTCCAGCCATGACTTTTGCTACACCATTCTTGCCATGATGGATTATCTCTTCTGAACCTGTAAGTCAAATAAGTCTCCTTTTCTTCCTTAACTTGTAATATGAATATTACCTCACAACAGCAAGAAGAGTTACTGCAACCTTAATGACCCATTTTTCATATCAGTTCATAAAATGATGGTTTTTTTACATGATGAAAATTTATGAAATAATTTTGAGTTATCTAATCCCCAAGTATATTACAGATGTCATTGTTTAGTTACCAAGTAGAATTCCTTAAATTACAATTTCAAAGAAAAGAGGCTAGTCAGGTGGCAAAAAGCAAAACCACATTTTCATCAGAAAGATGAAGGAGAAAAGCATTCAAGAAAATGTTTTTTCTTAAATGTAGGTATCCACTGGTGTCAATTTGGCAACTGAAGACTTTGGCCTTGGGCACGCTTGTGAAGAATTAGCAGTTAAGCCCTAAACAAACTTTCAGGAGATTGTCTAGTTGATGGGAGAGACTCAGCCAACGATGGGGGAACCATTCTCTGGACAGACAGACAAAATGGAGGGAGCCAGGTAAGCAGATGGTATTCTTCTACATACTCGGACAGACATGCTGTCTGGCAAGAAAAGTTGCCCTTTTCAGTTGTCCTGTGGATAGGATGTGGCCAGTTCCCTCTCTTTCAAAGAGTAAAAAGGAGCAAGATTTAGTTTTCAGTGAATAGAGAGGATAAAGCACACATTCAGTAAAGTACTCCTTACAAATCTCACCCATGTGACAGTGAACCAGTGCATCAACGCAGGGAAACATCAGGTCAAAGAGGGTCAGAAAATATTGAGCAAGCACAGACTTTGGGCACTCGGAATCAAAAAACCAAATGTAATCAACCTGGAAGTTGCCAGAGGATCCTAGATCCTCCCCATAAAGCAGAGGCGTATTACCTACAGAGCCCTGTGGGAGGCCAAAGGTGGAGATGAACATAGACCAGCAAAGTATTGCATCTCCATTCCAACTCCAGAAACAAATGCAGAAAAGGAGGAGACAGGGTGGGTCAACTCGCAGAGGTTAGCTTTAGGAAGATGAACATAAAGAGGCTAAGTCACAATCGTTTCCAGATTTCTTGTAGACAAGCTTTTTTCTTCTAAACGGGACTCTTTGCTCTAGTAAATCAAGAAACACTAGCTAAAGATAATCTATCAGGGATCACCTTGCTGGAAAAACTGCCCAACTCTGCAGAGGACAAGGACATGAATTGATATTCCAGCTACGTGCTTGAAACTGATTCCACAAATGAGCCAGACACAAGATTTCTCAAGAGGGAGTCTTGAAGCTAGATACAGTGAAGAAATTCATTTAAATAACTCAGGGAGAGAAATTTTCTGTTATGATTTTTCTTTTGAAATGTACATTTATTTTTATCTTTTTTCTTTATGATAAATCTTGCTCTGACAACTTCACACATAACGCATGATGATTGCTTTCTCTCTACATTTTCTTTGCTCTGGCCCCCTCCGACCTCCCACTTAGGCAGTTTTACAGCAGCCATGCTGGGAAGGTCTTTGAAGACCTTTGAAGGTCCTGGAGGTTGTTCCCCTAGGCTGAAGGAACACACATTATTTTAATCCTCCACAGAGATAAGGTGATCAACTTCCTCCCAACCCTCAGTTTATGAAAGGATATAAGGAAAGATAGTTCTCCATTGCAGGTAAACTAAACTCCTCAAAAGAAACAACTTGGCAGTTGAGGTGTGGTACAAGATCACTGGGCTAGGCCCAGTATGAACAGACCAATGATATGTCGGGGACCAAAAGCGCCAATCAGGTTTGCAGAACTGCAACTAATCAATAAGGAGAAGCCATTCTTCCTGGGCTTGCCTAAGTATCTAAATACGCCTGACCTTACCAGCCATTAGACGGATCTCTTGCCCCTGGCAGATTCATGTCCATGAGTTTCATTCTTTCTCTCCTGTAATAAACTCTGCCTTAATCCTCTATGAATGTTCTGTTTTCAATCTTTGACTCATGAACACAAGAACCGAGACATATACAGATCCCAGAGGGAACCCTTAACAGCACCACCAGCCTCTTTTCCCTACAAGCCTTCCTCTCATGTCCACATTCTTATGTTTTGTTTCATTTACCCAGGGCCTTTTGTAGGTTCCTGGGCTTGGGGCTGCTTCTTAGAGTCTGGTAGGTGCCCATTTGGATCCACAACCTGATTACTAGATTTGTAGAATGCTCAGCATCTGTTCATATTATCAAAAACCTCCTGTCCGACTGCCTTGGATTTGGAATGTCAGCCTTTCCTTGCCTTTGGACTAAGCATCAGGCCTTTTCTTTGCACCTGCAGGTCTACAGATGGGAAATGTAGTGCTCATTCTTGGGCCTTAGGACTGGAGCCAGACCTAAACTTTTGATTTTCCTAACTTTCCTGTGTCAGATTTCGAGCAAATCCTGCACTTACTGTGACTGGTCAGCTTACAGAATTTGTATTGCCAATTCTGAAAGCAAACAAATAAATATTCCACTGATTTCGATTTTCTGGAGAACTCAGAATAGCCAAGCAAATAAAGCATGAAAAGCACTGATTTGAAGAGCAGAATCTGGTCTTTAAAAAAAGAAGAAGAAGAAAAAGAAATTCAGAAAACTGTAAAAGCAGAGGTTCCAAGGCTCCAATGAGGAGAGGACACTAAAACCACAGGAGCCCTGGTCCCTGGGAAACATCGTGAGAGGCAACACCATATGCAGCAAAGTTTCATCACACCCTTAGGAGCAGCCGACTAACCTCACCAACCCGAGGGCTCAGAGAGGATGCTGGCAAGGCGATAGCAGCCAATTGCCAAAGGTTGTGCAGCAAGAGCAGATTCAGCAAATTGGACGGAAGAATGGGAAGGATTTAGAACTGAAGTGTATTTTGAAAGCCAAACATTCAAACGAGCTAATAGAATTAAAATTCTGACAATGGAGGGAACATATTTAAAATGGGAAACAAAATTAAAATGGTTCAGATGTTAAAAATGCTAAATTTTGTTTCACCAGAAATTGTGGCACAGCTGAATTATGAAACAGCCAAGATTCAAAGACTTTTGATAAGCAACGGCAATTTGTTAGGGTTCAACTTATTATCATGGCAAGTCGGGACTGGGAGTTGATGAAGTTCTGTGTTGACCGAGAAGGTAGAAGAAGTCAACCAGACGGCTCGGCCAGTCAGCGTGCTTGCGCGTGCAACCAGAGTTCTAACCCCGGGGGCCACACAGTAGAAGGAGACAACGAGCTTCCTAAAACTGTCCTTTGACCACATATGCACTGTGGCAGATGTCTTTTCTCTTCTCTATTATCAAATGAATGAATATTTTTAAAAAGAAAATAAAATGGTGTGTGTATATATATATATATATATATATATATATACACACACATATATGAGATAGAGAGAGAGAGAAAGGAAGGGAGGTTAGGGGGAAGAAAAGGAGGGGGAAAAACAAGGCAGGGGTAAAACAATTCAATATGCTTATAAAATTAAAATAAAAATTATTAACAAAATGTATATTTGCCTAAGAACTGTCCTATCAACATCTCACTATGAAAGGGGAAAGATCTCAAGAAGCACCTCCCTTCCTATGCTTAAGGGGAACATGGGAAAGGGTTCAGGGAAATGCCACTGGGTCCTTGTACGTCATCAGAGAGGAGGACCCAGAGGAGAGTCAGGAATACACAATAAAGGACTCTCTGGGAATTGGGGGGGAGGCACTGGGGGATGGGAAGGGAGGGGTGAGGGGAGGGGGAGCAGGGGGTTCGGGGGGAGGAGGAGGGAGGGAGGGAACTGGTCTACCTAGTAAGTTTGTATGAGCGGAAAAAAAAAAAAAAAGAAGCGCCTCCCTGACAGGCCGATGAGGACTGAGAGGCAAGAAAAAGATGATGCTTTCCCCACTGGTGCACTTACTGGTCTTTACTTGCCGGAGCATGAACGGCGTCAGGCACATGTCCACCAAGGCAAAGTCGATGAAACACAGTGAGCCACACAAGGGAAAAGAGTTGAAACTAAGAAGGAATTTGACAGGGGAGTTGAAGGTTTGTAAGGGAAAAAGGAGGGGGGTAGGACCACAGATTAGGAAGTGAAAATATCATAAATTTTCACTACATTCATGTATACAACACTAAAATAATAAAAGTTTAGAAAAGAAGGGGGAAAAGTATTAAAAGAAAGCTAACGCCTGCCTTCTCTCAGGGGAAACCGGTCAGCGAAGGCTCAAATTGATGAGTCCAATGAGCTGAGTGAAGCGCATTGCCTGGGCACGTGAAAGCATGCACTCGGCCAGGCGTACTGGAAGCCGCTGCTCCGAGAGTCAGGCCAGGGGATGTGGGCAGCAAAGGCATCACCCTCAGCCTGCTCATCATCCACAGCACTGCAGCAAAACTTTAATTTTTTAAAAAACCCCAAGAAGCTCAGTAGGAGAGAAAAGGAACAGCCTTGGTCCCTTCACATGCTGTAAGAACGCAGTTAGGACCCCTGTGCCCTGCTGAGGCTGAGCAGGTTAGCCAGAGAGTCAGCCTCACGAGCTCACGGTCAGACCATCCTGCACTACTAGACACTGGTAAATGTCTGGCCAGTGAAGTGCCTCAAGTTCCTAGGTCCAAGGAGAACTTTCAACAAGAAACATAGAGTCTGCAAGAGTGGAAGGAAACATGCTTAGTTAATAATCAAGTAAAATGAATATCCGAGCTACACTAAGCACAACTAAGATTGCTACGGGTTTGGTGAGAAACAACTCCCCACTCGGCAGAAAGTGTTTTCCTCTATATTTGCTCCTAAATTTAGTGCCATATGTAAATACATTAGTGCTCATGTTGCAATTTCTGCAGATAGCTCTTTTAATGAGTATTTTCTTTTTTTAATGTGTGCCTATGTGTGTGTAGATAGATAGATAGATAGATAGATGATAGATAGATAGATAGATAGATAGATAGATAGATAGATAGATAGATAGATGTGTGACTCTGTGTGTATCAGATGGCACTGTGTGGGCCTGTGGAGACCCTAGAGTGACTTTAGAAATCACCCTGGTTTGCTTTACCCGCTCTTTGCTTTTGCGCTGAAGTTTCCCAGACTCTGTCTTCCGGGTCCAGCACTGCGGGCTGCCACCATTTCCACCTGGTGTTTTTATGTGGGATCTGGGATCTGAACTCAGAACCTTGTGCTTGTGAGGCAGAGGCTTAAGGCCTGAACCATCTCTCTGGCCCTTAATGATAATTCTATGTGGGACTCACGGTCACATGGGGCTCACTTGGTTTCTCATTCACCATGATTCTGGTTCTCCTGTGGGTTCATGTTGCAGAAAAGTAACTAGAGCCAAACTAATAAAAAGACTTTTACTCAGATTGCACACAAAATGTCCAGCTAAAATAAGTTTCCTTTGAAGAACTAGAATACCAAATAAAAAACATATACCGAAATTGTAAGTACTATCAATACAAAGATGGCTTGGAAAGGACAGGAAAATGGTGAATTGGTTCGGAGACATATTTTCAGATGGGGCCACTATTACCGTGAGGGAACATGTCAGCACAGTAGATGGGGCTGCAAGAGGCTAAAAATAATTGTGACATAGGATGTAATACGCAGCATGTGTAGATAACTCTTTAGGAAATTTGATGACCAACCCAAAATATGGGTCAATAAAGATTTTTTTCTCATCTACTTTACTATCAGTTTTCTTTCGGACATATTAGAAAGTTTTCAAAAATTGATCCAAAAGTAACAGATTCGACACAAATTGAGTCATAAAAAATGGTTCTGACAAGACAGTGAAGGGATGAGAGAAAGGACGTAGGTGGGTACTGAATGGTCATGCCAGGCGCCATCTGATTTGCTCTGTATAACATACTCGGTGGTGAAAGAGAAGAGCGAGTAGCAGAAGCGAGTGGGTCACTAGAAGGCGATGCCTCTGTGCCTCACGGAAAACACCAAAGACTGGCATTCCAGAGCAGAAGGAATTAATTAGAAGACGCCCACACTTCTTGTCATTTATCTGACCAAAGTGCTGGTGAAAAGGTAGATGTGGATGAAGAATGATTTGGGTCATTTGCCTGCATTCAAAAGAGCATGAAAGCACAGGAAGTGTGTGCAAAAAGAAAAAAACATGTTCCTCTTCCTCCCCCAACCCCCACCCCATCCCAAGCACCTCACTCACGTCCTCAGGGAGAATGCACGCAAGCATATGCTTAGCATCATGGAGCTCTCCGGCTTTGTTACATTCCTGCAACAGAGGCGAAGCCAGTGCAGACAAAAACTTTTAACACATCCGGCAGAATGATTTGCTTCTGCATTCATGAGCCGTTTCTCGGCCCGGCTGAAGGTGCCCCTGAGACACCTCAACTGACACAATGAAAGGGGAAACTGCACGCAGCAGGTTTGTTAACCAGGCTAGCACATGCAGAAGGAAATATCACTCCCCGGTAGTGTTGCCATTAGCAAACAATATAATATTTATTAAGCACTCCACTGCCTGGAACACCCTCTGGTCACTAGTAAAGATTAGAAGGTAAAGGCCAAAGGAAACATGAATTTTCCTTTTGTAAATGCAGAGGAAGAGTTCTATACAGTTTCGTAAGCCGATGCAGTGCACATTGTCTCTGAGCGCGATCGCTTTCCATATCACTTAGATGACAGGTCACTTAAGCCCACCGGGCCCCTGAGAGGTGTCACTTGGGGGTCTCCTACCCTTCCAGCCTTCTTCTGGTCTGTAGGCACTTCTCTTTTCAAGAAGTAAAAATGACTGGGCTGCTAGGATTCAAGGATGCGACTGGGAATGTTTTCCAGCTCCCACAGAGAAGGTACCTGACCTTGCTGGTATTCCAAGGTGCCCACTGATCATTGAGGTCAACATGGTTACATGAGAAAATAGAAGACCGGTGTACCACTGAGGATGTTGGGAGATGATTGTGGGAGAAAGATAACAGAAGCAGTCATGAGACTTGGCCTCTTGCCAAGACAACAAAAAGAATTTGAATTTTCATGTTCTCATTAGTGCCCAGTTATAAAAGTAACACACACTGCAGTACCCAGAAGCCTCTGGTGCCCAGCAACAGTTGGCATGGCACCAGACAGGCTCCTCAAACTGAAGTGTGATAAATGAGGCCTTCATGCACTTTTAATATTTTATCAGCACCCAGATACTAACTAGACTTCCAGGTTTTCTCTTCCACTTCATACTCCTATACCTGCCATGCCATCCGTGGACATTCTCACCAGGATATCGCCAAATGTTCTCCTAGAACAGTCATTCCTTCCTCACCTTAGTATTTTCAGTCTTAGTCATCACATGCTCTATTGACTTGAAGAAAATGAAGCTTTGTTTTGGGCCTTGACCGTTCCCACACGTGCTACTTCCTTCAAATGCTTCTGACTTTATCTTCCGGTTTTCTGTCTTCTGGTCCTTCTTCCCCCACACTCCCTGCCAGCGGTGCTACCTCATCTCAGAGGCACAGGTTGGTTTCTTTTCTGGCTAACAATGCAGCTCATTCCTGTCATCCTCTCATCCACTCTTTGTCCTGAGTTCAAGCACGTCAGTGGTTCCTCCTTCCCTTCTGCTCTGCCTATTACTTGGTTCCTGTGTAAAAGTGCGGTTAGGATCCATGTGATGAGATCTAGAATTCCCCAGAAGATGGGTCTCTGTGCAGGATCATCTTGACTGAGTTAATGGAGGTGGTGGCCCCTGGCCTCAGTCTGGAGTCCTGCAGAGTGCGAACCCCAGGGGAGTGTGTGCTCATTGCATTCGTTGCTCTCTTCATCCTAACGACTTTGCAATCTGACCAGCTGCTTCAAGCTTCTGCCGCCTTGACTTCCCCAGCCTGATGCTTGAATTGTGAGTCCAGATAAACCTTTTCTCTCTTCAGTTACTTTTATCAGGGTGTTTTATTATAGCAACGAGGAAAGTAACTAAGACACTAGTCCATATGCCTCTTCATCCATTTGTCTTCACTAGTAAAAGAAAGCCCCCGGAAAATTCTAGGTTGTTTCTATCTTTGCTTTCTGCTCCTTGCTGCTCACATCGCATCTATGGCGTCATCTTGAAATTATCTGTTCCTTCAGCCTAACTATGAACCCTAAGAGGCCAAGGATTATGATGTCTTCATTATATTAGCGACAACATCTATTGCAATGTATAACATATTAATAGGATCCAGACGTACAGAGTAGAAATCAGATTTCTCTAAGCCATATCATACAAGTTCTAGACTGGACTGGATCTTGGTGGCCATGGGATAATCCAAACTGTTCCTACTAGGATGTTATTTTGGCGGCAGTGTGAAGAAAGAGATTGTCCTAATGGCATTTTATCATGTACCCCTTTCATGACTCTCATCCCAAAGTGTAACTGAATACACTATTCTTTTACCATACACGGACTTTGCAAATCCAGCATGACAGCTACTACAATGTTAAGGAAAGGCATTTATTGAGATTCTGTCTTGATGGTGATGAGAAAGATATTCATGACTTCCTGCACTGTATTTTTAAATATGATTTATTTATTGAGAGATATAGAACAGTCATATGCATAAGACAGGAGGTCAGAGGATAATTCTAGAAATCATTTATTTCCTTCTACCATGAATGCTGTAGGGATCAAGTTCCAGTCCTGCGGTTTGTGTTCAGGTCCCTTCACACACTGGACCATGTTACTAGTCCCTTATGATACTTTTTTAATATACAAAAGGGTTAGTTTATTGTAGTTGAAATACATAAACTGAACATTCAAACATTTTAGAGTTAAACTTTAAAAACAAAAGTTCAACATTCAAGTAGGAATTCATAGGGACCACCAGAAAGGCAATTCTGTTATCTCATCCAGAATATTGATACAGATCATTCAAGGAAGAATAAAATATGTTTAATGAGCAGTTCTATTCTGGTCAACATGTTCATTATGAATGTGGTTCCAGATGAGAAGAAATTACTGAATAAATCTTCTCTTAGGCTAAACAACAAGAATTGACCTATAATCTACAGGGGATAATAATCAAGTCACATGACTGAACAAATAAAACTAAATTGTTCTTTAGAGACGAAGGTGAAAGTACAACCTTTACGATATTCTTCGTCTCTGGAAGAATTCAATTTTCAGTGTTTTCTCTTTTACTCGCCTGAAAAAAAAAACCTTGCTTCAATGTTCTTGGCATCTGTGATATTTGCATCCTGTGATGCATTTTTATGTCTATCAAAACTAAAAATATGGACTGACTGCAAGAGGCCTGAGGAATACAAAGATGGAGAGTGATTAAAGCCAGTGAAACAAAATGCTACTCAGAGAATCATCGCTGCTTTTACAGTGGGATTAATTCTAGCACTTTCAGTTTTCCTATATGTATGAAATTGTCGAGATGAGTGTTGAGAAGAAACGGTATTCATGACTAATACTGATTCTCCCAGTGGACAAGAAGGCTGCAGAGGGAGGGACAGGATTGGCAGACGACTGATTTTCTCTTGCTTATTTTATACCCCCAGCCATCACGCCATGAGAGACAGCTATCACCCACAAGAGACAGTCAGCACCCCACGAGAGACACCCACCAGCAGCCCCACTGTACCCTGCTTTAGTCCAAATACTTAATGAAGCAAAGCAGTCTGTTTCCGGCCATGATAGTAGTCTAGAGTTTATTGTATGTGCAAATCAGTGCTGAGAGCTTGTCTCTGTTGAAATCTCTTGTTGTTCTTCAAGCAGTAAGCTGAACTTCCCCACCTGCAAATGAAACTAGAAACCTCTGCCCCCCTTCCGAAAGGACTGAGGAGGAGAAAAAAAAGAGTGGCTTTGACTAGGAGAACTCTTTCCCAAGTCTACAAAATGCTTTTCTTTTTTCTCAGCTGCTTGGCGCCAGCATCGGCTTTCTCTGAAAAATGCTGAACGGTGACCTGGGAAAACTTCAGGATTGCTCATTAGGAGAAAATCACATCAGTTGTGAAAGAGGCTGGTCTGTTTTGTTTTCCAATCTTCTTGATATTTTGGATTTTAAGAGGTTTCTTCCAAAAATACTACCTAAGTCAATGTATCTATTCTCCAGGATCTCAACCATGGGGAGCTCTTGTAACTTCGCCAAAGAGAAGGCAGTTGTTTGCCTGGCCCAAGGTGTACACTGACTCTTTCATGCAAATACATCTCTCTACTCCTGTGGCCAAGTACCTTGCCGTTACTGCCACATGTTTGTTCAAGTGGTGAGGAAATATTAAATATCACACGTTCTCAGCGGACACTGGACAGTAATTATCAACAGATGGCAGCAGTGGGGGGCTGAGAGAGCAGAAGAGTCTTCCCGCAGGGCGGCAGTTGCTGAGCCCCAGACCACTCACTGGTTATCAGCATAGGCAGAGAGGAGGTGAGCTGCTGATCTCTCTCTCTCCACTGTTCGCATTATCTTAACCCCCCAGGCATTCAGTCCAATCCGAGCTCCTGGAGAAGTTGGAAGATTTAGCTGTGTAATGGGATCACTCAGAGTCCTCCAAAAGAAGTGCCACCAGGGGGCTTTGAGTGATTCAGGAGTGCTCAGAGCAAAGCTTCCTTCCCCATGGACATCATTCAGTTCAATGCGTGTGCACGCACGCGCGCGCGCACACACACACACACACACACACACACACACACAAGCTAAAGGTGCACTCTACTCTGCACACTACACATGGAAGCACAATGATTAAAAGCCAAGATATGAACATTGTCCTTGAGGAATTAGCCTCTAAACAAGAAGACATTCATTTATAACTGAAGCTATGGAAATACAGGCACTACGTACATGTTGGAAAAAATATTTTTGTCATGGTTAATCTGCATAGAACAGATGATGTGGGGATGGACGAATTACATCAAAGAAGTGTTATGAAGGGGATATGTCTACTCCAGGCTCACAAATAAGGACATGTTTGTTTTAAATGTAACAAGTGATGAGTATTTGGCACTTAAGGATCCTTCTATAATGGACAGAGAATAGGAAGATGAGAAGAATTCTCCCAGGAGACTAGGGGCCAGGAGACAGAGTTCAGAAGAAAGCATAGAATCATGGGAAAGTGGAGAAGCTCCTTCTCTTTTGCCTATGGACTTATTGACTTATATTTGTGCCACAAAAATGGCATTAGAAATGTGAGTTTGAACATGTCTGACAGTCTTATCAGCCTTTGTGATGTTTATCAACCAGTACAAATTGTAAACATTGAGGGCAGCATTTAGCAGATAAGGGTCTCAGATTCTTGCAGAATTCAGGCTACCTGAATTTGGATATTTCATGCACAGAAATAATATTATTTCATTATTGTAATAATCTTTGTTATTGTCTTTATATTGCATTTCATCACATTAAATCTCTATTGTTTTTCTTTATATTCACTCTTTAATACATACAATTATGTAATTTCTCAAGCAATTTTTAAATTCATTAGATGCTTCATCCTTTCATTCAGTAAAATGATTGGGAGATAGTAGTGTTCAAATAAGGAAATTAACCTAGAGCAGTATCTAAAAAGATAATGGAAGAGACTGGAAGGATTAAACATTCAACAATATTAATTTTATTCTTTAAGGGAACCAAGACTTCTCAGGTATTTAATGAGAGAGACAACAGTGCAGAGACTTTCAAAACAACTGTCACATCAATGAAATACTTTCCATGAAATGGCAAACAAGTAGATAACTTGTACACATTACCCAAACTTGCTCAAATAGCAAGTGTGAGGAAGCAAACCCTCCAAATAGCATGAAGCTCCCTTCACACTCCTCCTGGGCTCTCGTCCTCCTTCCCTACGGTTCATCAATTGAGCTTCTATTTTAGTGCTCAACATTAAACTTTTAAAACTTTCTAAGAAGCCTAAAGTTACTCACTTTCTGTCTTCTTCCAAATGAGTCAGGAATTTGTCACATTTTAACGACCCATCCAAAGCTCAGCTCTAACTTCCTCCTCTTGCTGCCTACACATTGAAGACACTGTGATGTCTTTCCTATAGTTTGCATTTTCATCAACTACAGAGTAGTCTATTTACTTATATTCTGGCTGTTATGTGTTCCCGTCCTTCTTTATGGATTCATTTTCTTCTCTTTGAGGCATATGTTTCACTAGTTCTTTCAGTGGGGTTTGTAGAGGGTTAATTTCCCTAATCTTTGATTCTCTGGGTTTTTAAAATTTCACTGTCCCCAGTAAATGGCAATTTATTTGGGTTTAAATGTATAACTGTTGGCAACTTTTTTTTCGTTGTATTTTAAGGGTAGCTGTTGCTCCACTGACTTCCACCTTCTGTTCTGATAAAGAATAATCACAATCTGAGTATTTGTGATTTACTGTTTAGCTAACGTGTGATTTCTTTGTTAGCTTTAAATTCGTGTTTTTTCTAACTTTGTATTCTACAGTTTCCTCATATTGCTTTGGTTTAAGATTTGTTCGGCTTTGTCTAATCTGGTGCTTCTACCTTTCCTCGACTTTGCAAATTTCATGACCTATCTTTCAAAATTTTTTCACTAATGATTTTATCATTATTTCTTATTACAGTTCCTTCTATACTTGAGATAAATTTGATACTGGCATCTTCCAGAATATTATTTGCTTATCTTGTCCAGTCTGAAATTCACTTCACTATTTATTTCTAGGATTACACTCTTAATTTACAATATAATTTTAAATTTTAAACAGAAGTATGTTCTTGGTGAATGAGTACTTTGTTTATAATTTCCTTGATGTGCCTCTCATTGCCCCTTACACATTTGTAACTATTTTTTTTTCAGACTGTGTGACCATGTTATTTCATATATTGTGCCATATCCAAACTTGGGTTTTATGATCTTCTTCTATCCATGTTCTTCCTGTGTTTTCTATCAATTTCCTGGACAGGCTGGTTTGGGTGGGAGGTACAATCTGACTATGTCCAGCTTTCTCTGCCTTCCTTTGCCCTCTGATTCCAGAGCAGGAGAGCACAAGGTTTCCTCTGGGCCAAGACCTTTCCTTCAGAAATTCTCTGAGCATCACTGTGAGCAGAGATTTTCTTGACTCAGAACTGAAAATTGCGAGTGTACATATACCTTAAAAGCAGGAGTTTGACCACTAACAGGAGAACATGCCCCAGTAGGAACAATAGTCCACTTAGCACCACGGACTACGCCATGCCTCCCTGTCTCCTCAGAAATCCAAAGACCATATTTCATGTTTCTTTCCATTTTCTGAACCCCACAAATGTTGATCTTATTTTTGAGCCATTGTGGGCTTTCTTTTTTTTTGTTTGTTTGTTTTCTACCTGTCATTTTCATGGTTGGGAAGCAGCACAGTTGAGTGTCCTCCAATCATACATGTTACAACCAGATAGGTGTCCAGTCATCCCTCAGTCTTGGTCCAAGATCAGTCTTTCTTAGAATGCTCCCACCCCAGTTGCCATCTTCCTATTCTATTAAAATGCAGCCCCAGGCTGTTCTTTCTCAAGATTATCTCTGGAGCAGCCCCTTCCATCACCTCCAGCCTTCTTCTCAGCACAGCATGAGCTCCTTGGAGGCTCGGGTTGACCTCATCTCCTGTTACCTCTTAGCTTTATCCTTTCAGAGTGCTTGATCAGCATTTAGTAAATGAATGATCAATGCATGTTTCATTTTCTCTTTAGAAAGCCCAAGGTTTTACTTTCCTAAAATCTACCAGCAAAGTTAAAAATAATGACACTAAAATAACTCTTCTCTTAAAACTGTCTCAAGCTCCCTAAAACATGTAGCAATTTTGCAATGTCTTCCAGGTCTGTGAAGCCCAAAGATGTTTGTTCTCCTTGACATTTTGAAAGATAAATAGGATTTGTGGGTAGATTATGCAAACTCTCCTTGGAAAATCGAAAGATTTTTTTAACCCACAGGCAAACTTTTGAAAAGCCAAAATCAACTAGTTTCATTTTACATGCAGAACTTTCTACACCTCACAATAAAATAATGTGGAGGATGAAATCTTATTAAAGACATAAGGAAATCAGAACAACACACTTCATTAGGGAATCCTAGATATAAACACATGTGTTCATGTATGTATCTATAAGAGCATCCAGTAAAAACAGCATCTTTATACAAGCTGAAGAAGAAATGTATTCAAAAAAGGTTTTAGCCAATAACTATTTTTTAAAATAACTGGTACTTGTTCCAAAATTTAAAGGAAAAAATTGTAGCTTTTCGCAGACACACCCTGCTCTCAAGACCCTATGCATTTTAAACTCATCTTGGAATCACCTCCCCATCAGTGATTAGCTGGATAATGCTCCAATTAAATCTGCCACCTCCTCTGGAGGCTACTGATTCCTCATCAATATCTCCTCCAAAAGCAGTTATATTTCTCCATGTTTCTGCCTTTCAACAATCTAAGCCAAGCATATTCAATACTTATGTTCATCTTGGAGTCCCAGTCTAGTTCTGTTTAGTACATGACAGATATTAACAAATACTTGATGAATGAATAAAAGAAACCCATGGGCAGAAATGTTTTGTTATATCTTCCATCATGGGATGAGGATTCGAATGACTTCTACTTTGCCCAAAGGGCCCTTGAAAACACAATGTAGCCTGTACACACACACACACACACACACACACACACACACACACACACACACACACATACACACACACAGACACACACACACACACTTTTGGGTGTGTAGCATAGTTCTCCTGAGCTGAAACAGGCAAGCCTTCCCCCTCTTGAAAGTCACTCCTTTTACACCAGCAAATAAACACTCAAATGACATGTTTTTCTATTAAAAACTCATGGGCCTTAAATTTCTTTTTAATCACAGGCTTTAGTATTATTACACGTGTTCCATTAACAGGCATATCCAATGAATTCCCTTTCATAAACACTAGTAAGTTCAGTGCAAACCAGCCAGGTGATTAATTTATAATTCTTGACACATTAAGGGGTGGGCTGGCGGTAGAAGCAGCAGTGAGCCTTGCCATGGGAGGCCATTCAAGCCAATGCCATGGACACACACAGAGAGGGGTGCATACAAACACCTGAGCACACGTGCACACACACACACACACACCACCCATGAACACCCACTGTGCTGAATTGGCAATGGATCCAAATTTGACAAGCCAGTGCCTGAAGGCAAATAACAGAGCCTAAACTGTTGCAGGTTCCTTTTCCCATAAAAAATAATAATAATGAATAAAAATCATTGGAGATTGGCCAGAGCTTAATGCAACACAATTTCTAAAATCAGCATCCTCCTTCCTTCCACACACATACTCTCCAACAACTCCATGAGTTCCTTCTTGCCTTTCTAGGTGGGTTACTTGCTCTACTATGAACACATAGTTCTTTGATTGTTTCTTTTGTCCTTGATGAGCACATACATACTAGACCTTCTCTTTGAGCTTCAGAGATAGAGGAATAATGTGCAATAAAGAGAATGTCAGGCTAGATTTGAACAGTCACTAGCCTTCTGTGTCATGTCCTCTCTATGATATAAAGTGAGCATAAGAAAATGAGAAGCTCAGCTGGAATGATTCCTCTCTCTTCTGATGCTTCAGGTAATGGCTTATACTAGATCACTAGATCTAAGCCCTTTACTGACTAATAGTGTGACTGACACTTTTCTGTGCTTCGGTTTATCACTTGCTAGTGATAATTATGGTGTTGGTGATAGTAATGATGATAAGGATTGTGATGGTGATGAAGCATGATGAAGATGATGATGATACAACAGGATAATACTAAATACCTCTTCCAGGGGTCATGGATAGGATGATGAGTTATGTATAAGTGATGGATTGTACATAAAGGGTCTATCCAAGATAAGCCTTCAGTAAAGATTAATCACTGTTAGTAAATGACAAATAAATGATTTCTGGAGGCTGTGCTACAGTCTTCTGTTTTATTTCCTATTTTGAAATGAAGGAGGAACTGAGTTTGGAACTGAACAAAGATAAAGCTCTGAGCTTTCTGCTGATCGCTGGCGAGGGCAGCTGCTCCTCCTAGCAACTAAGCCCATGACTTTCAGTCTGGTAAATCAATGATGCCTGAAGCACGTGGCTGATGCTCTTGAGATTGAGAGTAAGTGTAGGAAGGCCCAAGGTCAAGGGCGAAAGTGAGCTGGCACGATCTCATATGATGCCTTTGCCAAGCAGTTCTGGGCAGCATCCAAGTCTCATTATTCCTCAATTTCATGATCACCAAATATCACTCACTGAAAAGTCCAGGACCTAAATGAGTACAGGAACTATAGGTCTTGGAGTACCTGGGTCACCTTCAGGTCAGGCTGCAGCATCCTGAGATGAGGGGGGATCCAAAGCCTTCAGGGGAGAATGGAAACCACACTCTACCCTCCTCAGCTGTGGATCCGCAGTCTTTACAGGATGTGCATGAAGGACAGAGAAACAAACAGTTCAAATTATAGATCCTCCAGTACCCTGGTTCATATGCATATTTCCTCCTGAATGTGGCATAGGAGCTTCTCTGAGTGCCTGAGCAGGTGCTTACCTTCTTTTAACAAACATTTGGATATAGGATTCAGATAACAATAAGGGTCATAAATACGGCTCAAACTGGGGTGAGAGGACATAAAATGATATGATGTAGATGAACCACTGGTTAACCCAGGACCCGGTGGCAGTGTGATGCCTTTGTTATCTCCACCCTCGCTTAGCACCACACTTGAGTCAGACAAATAGATCTGACCCCAGAACATCAGCTGAAGAGCTGTGTGACCTGGGATACTGTCACCCAACCTTTCTGCATTGTCATGTGCTCAACTGCCAGCCCCAAGGCAGCCTCTGTGAGGTTTGGGATTGCTGCTTCTCAGTCACACACTGACCAACTCACTTTTCCACACCAGACTCCAGTCTCATCATCCATAAAGTGGAGATAATGATCAATACCTACAAAATACAACATTAATGAGAATGCAAAGTGAACTAATGAAGCATACACGCTTAATAAACAGAATGCAAATGTGCTGGATGATCACCATGGTAACCATATGCAATGAGGACTGGCTATGAACTTGATGACCACCGTGGTAACCATATGCAATGAGGACTAGCTGTGAACTTGATGACCACCGTGGTAACCATATGCAATGAGGACTAGCTGTGAACTTGATGACCACCGGGGTAACCATATGTAATGAGGACTTGCTATGAACTTGGTACTGTCCCAAATTACCTGTACTTAATTCTTAACACAATTACCATTTCCACAATAGATAGCAGAAATGACACTGATTGATCCGGTGTCCCCATGAAGAGCAGCACCCAAAGCCAGGCATTGCTTGCAGGGGCTTCATTTTGATAAGTGATCACAAGGAATGGACTTGGGCCAGCAGAGCTTCAAGCACCTGGGCAAATGCAGGGCGACTCCAAGTTACCAGGTAAAATATGCCCTAGAGCTGCCAGCCAAGGACAGGCCTTAGATTGGTTATCCCTGACCCACTTTTGCCAGCAGTCTGCTTTTGCAGTTGGCAGCTACTTCTCTTGGCCTCCATGATTTCGACAATGACTTAAACTGCCTTCAGTTTCTGTAGTCTGCCATAAGGGACTGTGTCTCCCCTCTGGAATCACAAGCCAGGTAAGTCTCCTTTTCTCCTCTTTGCTTGAGTCTGAGTGATGTCTCACAACAAAAAGAATAGCAGAAACAGAAATTGGTACCAGGGGTGGAGTGAGACTAAGAGAACTCAGTGCCAGAAAGTGAAGTATTGTTGTGAAGCTGAAAGAAATTGGTACCAGGAAGTATGACCATTACTGTGATATGGCTTATATGCCTTTGCAACTGTTTCTTGGGGAAAACATGGAGAACTTTGGTATTTGGGGCTAGGAAAGCCTTTGCATCTTGGAAATGGAACTTAAAGGCCACTCTAGAGAGAGCTTTGAAGAGAGTAATGCTCTACAAAATGCAGACAATGGAAGCCCAGCTTATAGTGGTTCAGAGGAGAACAGAGACTGTTTTGGGAACTGTACTAGGAGCAAATGGTATGTTACTTTGGCAGAAAGTTTGATCAAGTGGGGCTGGAGAGGTGGCTCAGGGGTTAAGCCTCCGCCTTGCAGGCGGAAGGTCCTGAGTTCGGATCCCAGATCCCACGTATAGACACCAGGCAGAAGTGGGGGCGGCCTGCGCTTCTGGTCCTGGTAGGGCAGAGCCTGTGAATCCCGGGGCAGAAGGAGGTGGAGGCGTCCATGGTGGTTCGCGAATTCGTCCGTGGTTCTACACACACAGACACACATGCACACATACATATGCACACACAGATACACACGCGCGCACATACACACGCATATGCACACAGTTGAATAAATAATAATAAAAAATTTTTTTAAAAATTTTAAAAAAAAGAAAGTTTGATCAAGTATTGCCTGTGTTCTGAAGCTCGCCTGAAGTTAAATTCAAGTGTTTGACAGGGGAAGTTTCAAGACAATATAATCTTAACAGTGTCGCATGGCTAATTTTTACTAGTCTTTTCAAATTTGCGATGAAAAAGAGTAAGAAATCAGACAGAAAGAGATAAAACTGTAAGGTTTGGAGAAAACATGTGATGACAAACTTGAAGCACTGAATCAGGAGAACACAGACAGCAAAACTATGACTATTATTATAGAGATTAGCACCATAAGTGAATTAAAGGGTGCTCTCCATGGGGATAATGGAAGAAGTCACACTCTGAGGACAAGATTCTTCTGGAAGCAAAGAGATGAAAGTCACATTCCAAAGTAGAGGTCTATTCCTTCTCTGAAGTAATGGCCTGAGATTCTCCACAGCATCAGCACAGAGAAGCTGAAACAGCTGCAATTTAAAGGGGTCAATCTCTACCTAGGGGTTATAGAAGAATTTGAAAAAGTTGTCCACATGATACTGGTTTTAGAGGTATCAAAGATGCGATCATAAAAAAGATGTAATTTCTCCTCCAAGGCTTCAGAAGTAGATGAAGCCAAACAGTGTGTGACAGGATTAAAAATCATGCAAACTGGCCCAGGAAGAACATTTCATGCTGTAGAGTTAAAGCCTTATTTGTCATTACAATGTAAAGATGTTAGAGATGCCAGAACAAATGTGGAACACCTACCAAAGAGAGCTGCATACCATGGGAGGAGCCAGACCAAGACAGAGATGTGTTCTGTTGTCAGCTGCTGGACCAGTGGAAACAGAAAGTCTTTTGAAACCGAGATGATTTCACCAGAAGGTTCCTATACTGGACTTTGAGTTAAAGTATTTAGAGTTTTCCTACTGGTTTCTTGTCTTTAATGGACCAGACTTTCTTTGATATGCCCCCATCACTGCCTTTTGTTATGGAATCTCTATATAGTGCCATTGTTTGTCAAAAGTATGTAACTTGTCTTTTAATTTTCTTTACTTGCATGTGTGCACATGTGTGTGTGTGTGTGTGTGTGTGTGTGTGTGTGTGTGTGTGTATCATAGGGTACTGTGTGCTCTTGTGAAGACTCAACAGTGACTTGGCCAATCATCCTGGATTGCTTCTACCTCCTTTTTGCTTTGCTTTGGGTTTTTCTAGACTCCACCTTCCAAGGCTAAAAGTACAGGTCACTGCCATTCCTACCAGGTGTTTTTACATGAGATCTGAGATCTGAATTCAGGGCCTTCTGCTTTTGACAAAGTCTTAACCACTGAACCATCTCAGGAAGCCCAATTTTTTCTTTTTTTAAAGTTTACATGTTTGTTTGTTTGTTTGTTTGTTTGTTTGTTTGTTTCACATGCATGTGTGTGTATCAGAGGGTACTATGTGTGCCTGTGGAGGACCAAGAGTGACTTTGGAAATCATCCTAGAGTGCTTCTACCTCCTTTCTGCCTCACTCTGAGACTTTCCAGGCTCTGCCAACCAAGGGCGGAAGTGCAGTGCACCACCATTTCTGCCTGGCATTTTTACACGGGACCCAGGGTCTGAATTCATGACCTTCTGCTTGTGAGGCAGAGTCTTAACCCCTGAGCCATCTCTCCAGCTCATCTTTTGAGTTTTAAAGACGCTTTGGACTTTGGACTGTGCTGAGACTTCTGATGCAATTTATGGGACTTTTAAAGTAGGACTGAGTGCAGTTTGCATCATGATGTGACCATGAGCCTATGGGGGATCAAGAAGTTGAAGGGATTAAATATGAGTTGTCCTGAACATGCTCATGAGTTTGCATTCTTATCTTAATGTTAATATTTGGGAAGGTCATGGCACCTTTAGGAGGTGGAACCAATCAGGAAGAAGGGGTATCACAGAGACCAGACCTTGAGGTTAGTTATCCCTGTCCTGCTTCTGCCAGCTGTCTGCTCTTGCAGTCTGCAGTTTGTTCTTTTGTCTTTCATGATGTCTGCAGTGATTTAAGTTGCCTCCAGCTCCAGCCAACTGCCATGATTTTACTACCATAATGAACTGTGTCTCCCTCTTGGAACTTCAAGCCAAATAAATCTCCTTTTCTCTCCTTATATTGCTTGAGTCTGAATGTTGTCTCACAGCAACAAAAAGAATAACAGAAACTGGGCCTCTTGTTACTCTCATGTCCATGAAAGCACCAGGAAGGTAATCTAAAATTACTAAAGCCAACCCAGAAGCCCAAGAGACAAAAAAAAAAAAATGAAAATAAGGGCAACCAGAGTGATTCCTACTTCTTCCAGAATTCCCTGAAACCAGCAAGCACTAGTAGGAATGAGACCATCCTAAAGGTAAAGTATGCCAATGATAAGAGTGCTGATAAAGTGTGCTGATGAGCAAAACACTGATAAAGCAGCTAACAGTAAGTTGAGGGCTCACTGTGCACAAGGCGTGGATGGACTCCCTAGTCATAACAGATGCCAAAGAAGAGCAGCTACTGAAGTCGTCAGGGCAGCAGGGCTGAGCTCACTGCTGCATTTGCCTCTGCGCCAAGAAGTCCATCTACGCTACCACCACCACTGTGTGGTTTCCAACAAGACCTGATCCCTGGATCCTGGCCCATGGGACTTGGAGAGAAGGCAGGTGCTCACCTCCAGGTGTCACTCCTCCGTGGGCATCGCCCACAGCTCTCCACACTGTCCTTCATGAGGTCATAAAGCCAAAAAAAATGACATGAAGATGAATCTTACCACTAATATCTGCTCTGTTGTAGACATGGTAAAATTACCCTTTCTGGTTCTACCATTTTACATAGGGAGAAGTTAAAGTATGGCTATAATATAGCATTACGCACATTATATAATAGCGTATATATAATAGTTAATATATGGTTATATGGTTATATGTAATAGTGTTGGAACTGACATTTGAACTCAAGATACTGGCTTGTGCTGAAGAGCTAACTATGGAGCTCAAAGAGAGCAAAGTCCTTCCATCCAGCCATGTTCTCTGAAAGCAGGAAACTAAGGAAGAGTATTTGATCATCTAGGCAAGCAGCAAGAACAACCTTTTCAGAAGGAGGTGGCACAGGTATTCTCCACCTATGTGCAGGCTGCATACGTCATTTTGATACAGATGGTTATGGCATTTTCTGTTCATTAAAAACCTCAATATAACTTTACAGCAACAATGCTTGTCTTGTATTTCATATAGTCCCACGAGTGCTAGGAAAGGGGATTAAGCCACCCAGCAACACTGCATGAAACTAATTAACTGGCAAAATTCACAATTCTTACAAGTATTATGGCGCTCTGTGTGGAGGGAAAAGGTGAGGGAAATGAACTTCAAAGATCTGTGGAAAGGAGGATGTAAGCATCCACTCATGCTAACTCCAGAGAAAACATGGAGTGAGCAAAGAGCACACATAACCTTTAGCTTCTTCCATCACTCTGACAATGCTTTGTCCCCAGGCCATAGAAGAAAACAGATAGACATGAAAGAAAGACAAATAATATCCCGAGGCTTGCCAACTCACTTGGAATAGAGAGGAACAATGAACTTATCTCTAACTGATAGATTCTAAACTTTCCATGAGAATCCATGGCTTATCGGCAAGACTCCTTTTTATTTGTGTGAGTGTGTGTGTGTGCACACACATGCATGATTAAATGTGCATATTAAGTACTCACATGCATGTCTGTGGGGACCAGAGGTTAATGCTCAGCGCCTTACCCTATCATACTCCTCTCGAGAGTGACTAGTTTTTGAAACAGTCTCTCTCTCTCTCTCTCTCTCTCTCTCTCTCTCTCTCTCTCTCTCTCTCTTTCTCTCTTTCTCTCTCTCTCTCTCTCTCTCTCTCTCTCCCCCTCTCCATGGAGCTCACTTTCTCAGCTAGACTGGGTGACCAGAAAGTCCCGTGTGTCTCTGTGCCGCCCCAGCCTGGGGTTATGGATGTATATTGCTCCATTCAGCTTTTAGGTGGGTTGTGTGGATGCAAACTCTATTTCTTATGCCTGCATAGCGAGTCCTTTACCAACTGAGCCATCTCCCCAGCCTCAAAAAGTTTGTTTATAACTGAAGCAAGCCATGATTTAAAAAAAGAGCTGTGAAATGAGTTGGGCCTGACTCTTCTAAAATAGAAATGTTCTAATAAAACTAGTTCTAAAGTCAACTGCCATAAAGCAAATTTCACTTTCCTATTGTATTGGACAACATCCTGTCACCATCAACAAAGCAGGAATAAAAAGATCATAAAGAGAAATGTTTATTTTTGACTCAACGGATGGCTGCTTCTTCCATGCTTTGAGTCTATGGAGAGGCAGCACATCTTGGCAAGAAAACATGGATGAAAAAAACTACTCATTTAATGGCCAGAAAGCAAAGAAAATGAGGAAGCCACAGGGTCCTACAGTCTTCTCCAAGTGCACAGCCCCAGTGACCTAAGAACCACCCACTAGGCTATGCATTCTAGAGGTTCCATCTTTCAGCAGTACCACTCTGGGGTCTTAGCTTTTACCATATAGGCCATTGGGGAACACTCAATATCTAAACTACAGAATCAAGCAATGCTTACATTGAGAAAATGAGGCAAGCACTTCCATGGAGCAGAACACAAGGACAAGGGTTAATGCTTGTGGAATGTCTGTCAGGTGTTAGTATATTATAAGTGCTGTTTCTGTCCTACTCATGACAAAACTGACAATTTATACTTAATCCCACAGTTAGAGTTAAAGAAAATAAGGATGCGTAAAGACACTTGTTTTGCCTGTAGCCCTGTTCTTAACTTAAGCCAGAATTAAATTGCAGCTACTTTGGCCAAAATGAAGAAAATAAATGACCATGGATTTTGGTCCTAAGTAGGACATCTAAATCACTGCAAACCCCAAGAGTCAGGGACACTGAAGGAGAGAAGGCAGTAGGATGTAAGAGCCAAGAGCCCGAGGATGGGAGAACAGTGCTGCTAAACAGTGCCTTCTGGACATGACAAACTGATGCTCCCATGAGCTCACTGGAGCGTCTGCTCCCACAAGACCTGCGCAAGGTTTGGACTTGCTCAGTTCTCAGTCTGACTCTAGTGCTGTGCCTATTCTATAGAACGGCAAACCGAGATATGGGGAGATACTAATATGAAACCACCTGCCCAAGTTTGCACAGTAAGCAAACAGCGGAACCAGAATTCAGATGCAGGCCACATGACTGCAGCCTGTAGGCTCCTAGCTGCTGCCCCATTGTCTGACCTCGTGTCCCATCCCACCCCCACCCCTCGCAATAAAGCTCGACAGTAGGGTATTTGCCTAGCCTGCATGCATCGCCTAGCCTGCACGTGTCCATACATTCAAGAGCCGGGAAAACAAAAACAAAAAAGGAAAATAATAATAATAATAAAGCGCTTTATAAAGGAACAATAGAGAAGCATCTTGAGGGTATCTTAAGAATTGGCAAGAACCTCCCCATCACAGGCTCCAGTGTACAAAGTATGTACTCACTTTCCTTTAAGAAAAGAAAGCCTCCAGGGCTCTCTGCTTCTACAGCGAGAGTAAAGAAGTTTTTCCCAGATAAAAAGCCACCACTAAAGGAACCTGACTAATGCTTGGGCTAACAGTCAGTCTTAGTTCACCTGTGGGGCACTGCTTTGCCATTCATTCAAGACTTAAATACTGTGGGTCACGAAGATGTCCAGAAAGATTTCAAGGAAATCCCAGAAGTCAAGCGATATCAGACTGGGCCATAATCTCTGCAGAAAGATCCTGAGAGAAAAATACATGAAGCCATAAGATGAAACCTAAGTGGAAATAAAGACCCTGAGACATCTGCCGGGAACATCTGACGATATGTGTGAGCAGTGAGTAAGGCCAGGCCAAGAGAGAGGCCAAATGGTCTGTGAAACAGGGCTGCCCATGCCTGTTGAGGTTCACATCATGCCCTGTCTGGGTGCCCCACATTCGTAGAGCTATCAGATTTAAGGTTTGCCCTGTTAGGTTTGGACAATGCTGATTTTTCCTGCTATACTGCTATCCTCACTTTTGAAATGGGAATGTTCACTGTGTGCTTTTATATGTTGGAAGTAAGTAACTTGTTCTTGCTTTTGTGAAAATTCACAAATAAGCATTGAAGCCTTGAATCTCAGAGGAAATTTTAGACTTTTGAACAAAGTCGAAACTGTGAAGACCATAGAGATTCATGGAAATGAGCTAAAGGTATTTTGAATTGTAAAAGAGCCATGAGCCTTTGGGCACTAGGGGTGGAATGTTATGGTTTCACTATGATATGTCCCCCACAGGTCTGTGTTTTTAATTCTTTGTCCGCAGCAGGTAGCACTCATTTGGAATGTGCCAAAAACTTTAGGAAATGGGAACCTAGCTGGAGAAAGGTCATACAGGGGAGGCTCTTGGGAATATCTTGCTCCTCCTTCTATCTACTTCCTGTCTGAAATGAACTGAAAAAGTTCTGTTCTCTCATGTTCCCACTATGTTCTATGTAAGCACCTGGGGCCAGGTGATTACAGACTAACCCCACTGAAGCCATAAGTCAAAATAAACCCTTCCTCATCTACATTACTTTCTTCAGGTATTTTGTTCACAGCAACAAAGATACCTAATATAAATAAAGCTATAGTAACTGTGAAACAGGTAAATTTAGATTTTACACTAAGGTTTCTGGAACCTTAAAGAAACAGAGTCTATGAGTAATAAGTTTCTGGTTGAACAGCAGTTATCTTGGGTCAGACCCTGTGGGAATGGTTGTTGAACATCTGCAGATAAACGAAGGACTCATAGAATCTCTTTGATTTATATTCAGGAAATGAGAGTGTATACAGTAATGCAAATGTCAATACACCAATGTATCTATCATCTATCTACCATCTATCAATCTCTCTGCTCTGGTTACTCACTATGATAAAATAACTTTATCAAGCAATTTAAGAGAGAGTTTATTATTTTATCTTATATTTGCAAAGGAATCAGAGTTCATCATGGCAGGATTGTAGACCTGCCATGGTTGTAGTCAGAAAGGTCAAAGTGACAGAAGCAGGAAGCTGACTGTTACATTACAACCATACTTAGCAAGCAATGAGAGATAGAATAGGACATGGGTCTGGGTCATCAAACTTCAAGACCTGTCTTCCCAAGTATGTGCTTTTTCCACTTCTTCCAGCAAGGTTTGTAAACGTTCTATAACTTTCCCAAATAGCAACACAAGCTGGGGATCAACTATTCAAACCCATGAGCCTGTGGGAAATATTTTCCATTCAAACCATGGCATTCTACCTTTTGACTGTAACAGACTCCTGATAAATCTGAATTCAATCCAACATCAAATGTCTCCATTGTCTATAGTGGTCCTGACATTGTTTAAAAGTCCAAAGTCTCTTCTGAGACTCAAGAAAATCTAATTTATGATTTGTATAATTGAAAAAGAAGTTACATATTTATACTTCCAATCATGACACATATTTAACATTCCCATTCCAAAAGGGAAGAAAGGGGGTATAGCCCATAAAAATTAGACCAAAGCAAGACAGAAGCCCAGCTTAATAAACATTGAATCCTTGAACTCTTTGTCCAGTATCTGGAGAATCTTGATGAAATTTTATCTTAGTCCAAAGGGCCTAGGTGGCTCCATCCTTCCAGATGTACTGCCAGTAGCAGACACCTCTCTCTTGGCTCCAGTTGTTACAGCAGCATTCCTTGACATCTCAGTAGCAATACACACTTAACTTCACAGTGCCATGCAATAATGTCTTAAGATCTCTCCACAGTGTGACCCTGTCACACACTGCCTGGTCACAGCAGCCCGCTCTGAAACCATGGATGAGGAATGCATGACCCCTTAGTTCTTGCATCTTTCATGCCTCCAAAACCACATGGAAAACATTGCCAGCTCCACCACACTCTCAAGCTGGAGCCTGACTCCCGTGGCATAATACCACTGTTGCAGTCTCTTTGTGCTGATATTGGGGAGAAACTTCCCTGGGCTGCTGATTTACAGAAACAGAAAAACACTTAGACTCTGTCCTTTCAAATGGATATGCTTTCTTACGAGTTGGAACTTTATGACAGGTGATATCTTCCCCACAAGTCCCCTTTCCTGTTATTCTGGCAAAGGACTAACTTTTCATTAATTGTGCTAGTCTAACAATAACTGCCATTATGTTAATCTGCACTCTTCTGGCTCAATCCTTGAAACTTGACTGCATTCCTTTCCTCACCAGACTTCAGGGTTTTTATACATTTTGCCTGACTCACTGCTCTTTTTCACTACATATTTAGTAAGACCACCAACAAGTAGCCATGCTACAGACTCACTGTTATGTATCTTGAAACTTCCTCCACCAAAGATATCAGTCTGTTACATTTTAATTCAACCCCATACAGGTTTTTGGGACATGGGGAAAATGTGGTCATACTTTTTCCAAAACATCACATGAACTGCCCCCTCACCCTCCATCAAGTTCCCAGTATAGTCTTTGTTCTCCTCTAAAATATGAAGCAGGCCTCTTCTCTCTGCGTTTCCCTCAGCACTACTGTTTTCCAAGCTCCCACAGGAACGATGCATTAGAATCTGCTTAGAATATTCACTAGCTTCTCTGGCTCCAAATTCCAGTCTTCCATGTGTCTAAAAACAGAAGTTCAAAAGGCTTAAAAATCAGATGATCAAGCATCACACCAATGATCCTATTTCTTCAGTAACAAATTGTGTTCCAGTTACTCTTCCGCTGTTATAATAAAATACTCTGACTCAAGCAACCTGAGAAAGAGTTTATGGTTTTGTCTTATAGTTCCAAAGAAAATAGAATTACGGCAGAGAACACGTTAGAAGGCAGAGAAGACATGGGGGAGAAACAGGAGGCCAGTTTTTGCATTTCAGTCATACTTAGGAAAGTATATAGAAAGAAACTAGAAAGGAGGACTGTTATCAAATCTCAAGGCCCAGCCAGTGATGTGATTCCTCCAATCAGGCTCCATCTCCTAAAGGTTCCAGAATCTTCCCAAGATCACCACCACCTGGCAGCCAAGTCTTCAAGCACATAAGCTTGGGGGATGTTCTATGTTCAAACCACACTTTCTGACAAATTTTTTGAGTTTGTATTTAGGTCCAGAACCCACAAACTTCCACCCACTGGCTCTTTCCAAGACACAAATATTTAGTGTTTTGAAAAGTAAATCTCTTTCTGTTACCTGCATAGACAACTAGGGCCAGACAACTTTTTCAAAGAGGTCAAGTGATAGTTTTTTTTAACTTTGAGGGTCAATAGAGAATAATGTATAGGTGCTTTTATCACAATAGGAAAAACAAATTTCTATGTTTTTATTCACAAAATTCAAACTACAATAATAGAAAGTAAGCACTTTATATTATTTTATGAGAAAATGTTCTTTTTAAGGATTATAAAAGATGTAACCTTCTAAGATCTTTACGATTTTGCTTAATTTGGAATCAAAATCAAAGGTCCCTATGATCAAACTTGACAATCAGCATTTGAGAATGCTGATTGCCAAGGGCATTTTATCTGCCTCATCTGGAAAGAATCTATACTTCTGTAAAAATCTGCTCCCACTCGATTGTGGTACAAATGTAAAATTAATAAACGAACAAGCAGAGCTGGGCCTGTATCACAGACCTGCAACCCCAGCCGAGGCAGGAAGATCACAGGCTCAAGTCGGTCTGGGTCGCAGAGTGAGCGCTGGACTAGCCTGGGCAGCTGAGTGACGCGTCATCACAAAACACGACGCAGGAAGAGCGCTGCGGCAGCCGCAGCTCTGGGTGTGTTGTCACTCGTGCTTGGCGCGCGTCAGGCCTTCTTTCCACTCTTGGTGCCATTAAAAAAAAGCCACAACACCAACACAAAGACTTAATGAAGAACGTTGAGAGCTGTGATTCATTTAGAGAAAACAAAAAAAGGATAGAAAAGAGAAGGGAGGTTGGAAAACAGAAGGGGAGGATAGGAAGAAAAGGAGGAGAAAGGAGAGAAGACATTTCTAAAGCCCTGCTCGGTGCCCTGTCCCATGTGTGGATCCTGTCACTTCGTCCTACAGTCCCATAGCATGAGGTCTTCCCCGTGGTGCGGTAAGGATTGCTGAGAGCAGTCAGGTGGCAAGGCAGTCAGCGCCAGCAGGAGTTGGCAGAGACCGGCATCTGGCCCAGCAAGGGCAGCTCTCCATCCCCACCCTGCATTGTCTGACCTGGCAGGTGCACTGTCAGAAGAGCTGGTCCTTGGTGTCACACTCTGTGTCTTGTGGGTTTTCCTAGGTAACCCCACTTCTGTGGAACTCCTCCTTGGGTTCATTCACTGTTTTCCTGGAAAACCAGGAGCAAAGGACATTTTTCAGGTCTAGGCAGTGTCCTGGCCCTGGGCGGGTTGGAAAGAAAGGACTCCTTGTCACCGTGTCGCCCCACCAACATAATCTCATTTTCAGCTAATCAATTCACATTCTGCAAAAAGCCTATTGCGACTCCACATTAGCCAGGGATTGTAAAGATGCCGGTTCCGAGGTCTCCCCAAACCCCCAAATGCCTAGCACCTCCCACCAGCGATTATCAAATTGACTGGCATTAAGCATTTTAGTGGTCAATCTTTGCTTTGTTTCTTGATTTTAAAAATGAACCTTAAAAAGGTGGAGAAGGTGGAGGAGATGCCTCTTCCGATTACTGGTGTAAAAGAAAACAAGCAGGTTGAGGCGAATTCCAGTTTTCTAACGTGAGAAGCAGGAGAGAAAGGAAAACCTAAGGATAAATACGCCTGGAGCGCCTCGCCAGGCCAAGCCGCTGTGACCGGCAAAGCCGACGACCAAGAGGGGTCCTTTCAGCTGACGCCTGCCGCGGGGGACCATCAATGGCCCCTTTATTTGTGAAAGATGGATTATTTTAAATAAATTACAGAGCACTTTGGCTGAATAAACAGCGCCTCTGCGGCTGTGGGGTGCTGCGCATGCTTAATTGGGCCACAGAAAAAATCCAAACGACTGGAGCTGGGAGCTGGCCTTGCACTGAGGACCCCAGTGGGAAGGACCAGAGGGAGGCGGACAGCAAACCCAATCGGGAGTATATACTTAGGAGATTTCGGAAAACCGCAGGGATGGAAGATGCCCAACCGCACAAGGCTGCTCACAAGTGAACCATCTGTGTGTCATTTTTATTTGCATTTGATATGTTCGATTCCCCCACCGTTTCTGGCATGGAAACCCACCCACACATTGCAGAGATTCTTTGGCCAAAGCCAGAAAACTTCAGCCCGTGGCGCTCAAGCCCCTCCCTGGTCCACCACCTCCCAGCACACATTCGCACGCACACCTCCCAGGAGATCCTTGAATTGTCCTTTCTTTGGCCATAAGTGCTACCGTGAGAATTCTACCTAAATAGAGATTTTTTTAATCCTTTCTTTAAAAGTCACAGCACAATCTGACCTTGTTTCAGAAACAGGTTAAAGTGATTTATTATGTGCAGACCAGGAGTGACTACAGGCAGGAGTCGGGGGAAGGCTGGAAGCAGGAAAGGGCATTTGAAACCTTCCCCAGGAGCCGGGGGAGCGGGCAGGACGCCTGGATGCGAGATGATGAAGAACTCCAAACAGGAGCAAATCAAGTCGGGAGAACAGGTAGTGCTATGTTTTGGAGGAGCCATGGGGTATTGCTTTTGACAGCCGGTATTACAGAAAGTAAAATGACCCATACTTGCTAATATTCCCAAGACTGAATTGCAACAAGCAAACAGCTACCAGTTGCCAGACTGCACAGCAATCAAGAAAGAACAAGACAAAAAAGAAAAAAAAAAACAAGTGGGAAAATAAAAAAGATGGATGGACTCAGGCTTCCAAAAAAAATCTAGAATCCGGGGTTTCTCTTGAGATTTTTCAACACACAGTACTTTAATAAGGGACTTAGCACACTCCCCCTAATGTAGCTGTGAAATTCTTCCCCAAAGGTGACACAATGAATTGCTCTTGCAATTAACACAATTAAACTGTAGCTAAAGACTGGCTGGCACCTCCTAAATCTCAAATGCTCAGAGGGATAGCCAAGTTCATAAGTCATCCACTTGCAACTCGGGAGGAAGTATCTAACAGCCTGGGATTGTGGGAAATGAAAAGTAATTAGCGACAATCAACAAAGCAGTCCAGAATCCTTCCTTTCCATGATATCACTTTTCCTAATTGTTAATTTTGCATAAGATTTTAAAAGCTATTTCACTTTCAAGAATATTTGAACACACTGTGCCTGCTTTAAGTTCCTGATTTTTTTTTCATGAATGAGTAATGTTGTCATTCAACAATGATGCTCACTCTCAAGGAATTTCAGATCCAGTGAGAAGACAAGACTTATACCTTAGAAAAATGAACACTACCAAGTACCAGTTGGGAAATATAGAATTTGTGGTAGGTACAATCTCCAGCAAGTTACATAAACCCTCTGAAAATTAGAGTCTTCATAGGAAAAGTGAAGAGAGTATGACCAAATTAAAATGTTTTGAGTATTATGGAAACATACAATGGAATTTCTGTTTTCCAAATCATTGCTTGGACTTTTTTTTAATAAATCTTGCAGGGACAAAGGGAAGTGTATTTGCCACAGGGACACAGTTCATATTCAAGAGTTCCAGGGATTATGATGGAAGCCAACAACAGTTTGCTTGCAATTCTTACCGGCCTTGAAGGTGAGGCTCAGGACTCCATTCTGAGAAAAACAAAGAGTCACAGACTCTGAATGTGGCAGAGAACAACATTAGAAAAGCTGATTTTGTGATATAACTGTGTCATGCACAGAAATGAAAGGAGAAAGGAGAGGAAGAGGTGTGGGCATTTTAGTTTTATCATAATGGCCCAGACAGGGAGGCCAGGTCTGGATGGAGCGTATTCAGTGTGATTACACATGAGGCAAGAGCCAGTTGGAAACCTGAAGTCTGAAAGCCAGGGAGAATGAAAGTAAGCATTTGATTGTTGATTTGCTGACTTACTCAATATACATTCAGGGCTGTGTATTATCCCCAGAGGCCGAGAGACTTTACAAAGAGATGAAATTCCATGCAGCGGTGCATGCACATAAACAAACATGATATAATGTGCCTTGCGGTGAACATATTCCAGCACAGAAAATTCACTCCATCAGTGGAGAGCACCAAGGTATAGATCCAGTGTGAAATACCACCCCAGTCCAGCAGGTGGTGCTATTTAAGACGACAGCACCTGCCTAATGGGAGTAGATGGCTGTACAAAAAAGCCTTTGAAGGTCTATCCCAGCCCTGGTTCTGGTCCAGATCTCTCTCTCTCTCTCTCTCTCTCTCTCTCTCTCTCTCTCTCTCTCTCTCTCTCTCTCTCCCTCTCTCTCTCTCTCTCTGTCCCTCTCTCCTTCTCCCTCTCCCTCTCCCTCTCCCTCTCCCTCTCCCTCTCCCTCCCCCCCCCTCTCTGTCTCTCTCTCCATTCTGCCCAGCACCATATTGACATACTTGCTGCTGCCATGACCTCAACCATGCTTTGCCCACTGTAAAGGATCCTTGTCCTCCTTAATTTATAATTTATCCCTGCCAGGCATTTCGTCACAGAGAGAAAAATAGTAACTAATACATATTGAATCTGGATCTGAAAGATTCCCTAGACAGTGGACAAAGCAACAACATTTCAGCAGAAGAAAGTATATGAGCAACAACGACATGGAATTGTGAACTTCAGTGTCACGTGTGGGAAACCCAGAGAGTTTTAGCATCAAAAAATGGAGACTGGAGGAACAGGAAGGGATTATGGCAAATAACTTGAACTTTATCCTGTAGGACACAAAGGAAACTAACAGAGGTATTCAGTATTCTAAACAGATCAGCAATTATATAAATTATATTAAATTGTCTATCAAATATTTAATATTATATATTAATATCCACAGATGTACATATGGATTTATTTAAATGTATGAATATTATAAATGGAGAGAGAGATTGAGAAAAAGTATGTGCATATACCACTGAAGGGCCACACAGGCTGTCCCCATGGAGAAGGTCAGTATATCATTACAGAAACAAACCAGTCGAGAAGGAACAGTCAGGTTGAAAGATGTCTTGAAGCTGTGGCTTAATTATAACCAATGAGGCTTCAGAATGGCTATGACATTCTAGAGAAGGTTCAAAGAGATAAGAAAGTTGTGATATAAACTGTTTACTCCTCACATTCAATAAGACAAGTCAGGCCACAGCAGGTAGAAGGGGGGCAGGACCATCCCCCTAGCAGGCTTCAGTTAGAGGACAAAACCACACAAACAACCATGGGTTAGAGACAGCAGGGTGCAGGGCTTGGCACAGGGAGCGAGGCTGCTGGAAAGGTATCACAGGCATGGCAGAAGATGCACGCCCAGTAGCTATCCGGAAATGCAAGGCAAAGCTTCTCTTCAAAATAACAAGTCGTCTAAGATGAGCCACAGTCCACTGGAAGCATGAGACTGGTTTCAGAAGAGGGATGGAAATCTGCAGCAGGCAGGCTTTCACATCAGGAAGGGTCGCATGGATGCGCTGGGCTTGCCACGGCCTTGGACAAAGCCAAGCTGGCTAGGGAAGGAGATTATTACAACAGGCCCTTCTAGTAGGAGGAAATGCCAGAGTTTGCCGGAGAGATGGAAACGCATGTGCTATTTGCACAGGACAACTAGAAGCTCAAACTGTCAGGTGGAGAAGCTGAACTGGGAAACAAGAGGAAACAAGACAGGATAGGTTGGAAGGGACTGGAACCTGAAGGGCCTTGAAAGGAAGGTAGAAAAATGTGTTTGTGGCCTCAGCCTTAAGTTAGAGAGACACAAGCATCCATGTATTCATTGACCTGTCTGGTAAAGATTGAGCTGAATCTACTAAAAAAAAGACATCTTAAGAGATCACAGCCGTCACCCACATTCCTCCTTCCAGCAGAACTGAAGTGACATTTCAGACCAGACTCAAATAAACTGAGAACCACCAGGTCCAGGACTAATCATGGTCTGGCCTCAAAAAGATCCCCTATGACCAACTGTCTTCTCTTAATGGCCCCTCTAGCGTTTGAGTTAACTGAATCCTGGCTCTCCCATGAGGACACTACTTTACTCGTGATCTCTGTAATGACAAATCTTTGTTCACCAAACCTTTCAGAACTGGAGCGGGAGTAGGTGTCCTGGTTGTTCCTTGTATCAGCTTCTAACCACTATCTGCTCTGTCTCTAAAACCCCAGGGCTACATGGAAAACAACAGCACATATCAACCCATCCCTAATTGCAGCAGTGCCTGGAAGACTCATGGGACAAATGCACAATGACTCCTTTGTGAGCTCTCTCTCTCTCTCTCTTCTTTTTGGTCACTCGCACAACAAACATTCTTCTAGCAATCTAGGCTCCAGTTCCCTGGCCTCTTCTGTGCATACCTTGGCCACCCTCCAGGGCCCAACTTGACATCCTTTCAATTTCTGTAGCCTCCTTCTCATCTCAGTGGCCTGAACTCTGTGTCCTTCCTTTCTTCCCTGTAGTCTTTGCTCAGGACCCTTCCCCCAGGGCTCTTCTTACTTGCCTTGGGGTAGGTTTCCTAGCCTCCACAAGACATTCTCTCTCTGTCTCTGTGCCCTCTGTTGCTCAGCACAAGAAATCCAGACCCCATTTAACTGGGTGCAGCCTCTGCACCTAAGCATCTGTGAGTGGCTCATATCAAACATATAGCACAGTGATGGGTGCCACTCAAAATGTAAGGTACCACTGGGGGACTGCGTGTGGCAGACCACTCGTTCAGGATGACCACTCATTCAGGAGGATGTCTACCTCTGATGCTGTCTGGCAAGCATTTCTCCCTGTCCTTGATACTCTGATCAAGGTAGAAAATGTAAACCATTGCATTGCCACTAAGCAGAAGTTAAGGTGGAAAATTCCTGAAATCCCAAAGGCAATCAAACAAGGACATTTAACACCCAGATCGTGAGCCCTATGCAGTCAGCCTACCCTGCTGACAGTAACTTTTGCTTCTGCCTCTAGAAAGTTCTGCTTCACTTTCCCCACCCCTGCCCTGCTTTGGTATAAAATAAAGTACAAGCTAAACTGGGGACTGGAATCCTTGGAGAGTGATCTCAGATCTAGACCACTGGTGAATAAAACTCCTCTCTTCTACCCTAATTGTTGCCTGAGGAATTATTCCAGAGTAACTCCCTCTACATGAGCTCTCACACAATCTAGTCTACCTGTCCCTCCCTTGGGAAATCCCCAAGCCTTCCATCTCTCTCATTACTCTCAGATGATGTCTTTACATCCCATTCCCCTGAAAGAATAGAACAGAACGGATGAGTGTGATTGCTAGTTCATTCCACAACCTGCTGCTCAGAAGCAACTAAGCAGTTGACCCACGCTGCGAGTTGGGATCTGCGAGGTGCCAGCAAGCAATTCGAGTTAATAAATAAGTGAACCAAAGGCACTTCCACACCCCATGATGACAATCCTGACCACCACCTGTGTTCCAGCAGATCGTCTGAAATATTCTGCCTCTACCGCAAGCCTGCAAGGATGACATGCTCCTAGCTGGGTCAGTCACAAGGGTCCTAGTGGTGCTAGCACATGTGCTTTGAGAGGTGGCATGGAGAGGACAGGGGTACTTTGCAGATAGAGGGACAAGAGTGTGTAAATACTTACTGCGATGATTTGGGGAGCAGCTGGGGTTTGACTGAAATATACCTGGATGGCTACCAGAACAGGAGAAGGTAGGTCTCTGTTGCTTGAGGTTGGAGTATCCCAGGCACATGTGGAATTCTCAAACATTATCATCAGGGTTTCCTGCCCCAGGACGGAACCTAGCACCTTGGCCTTGCATGTGCTTCGCAACCGCTCTGTCTCTGTGCTGCATCACTAACTAGCCTTTGGTATTTTAAACAGGACTCTCTTAGCCCAGGCTACAGACCTGAATTTATGATTATCTTGTCTCAGCTTTCCTAACCCAACACCCGGCACCAAGGTGAGAACTTTATCTAAAGCAGCTATCTGGTAGGAAATGGCTGATGTGTAGAATGAAGGCAGCTTGCTTGCCACAGCAGTACACACCAGTAAGTCCTGTGATTTGGGATCCGGAATGGAGATGGCAAACAATCGAAATGAATGAATGACCCCCAAAGGACCGTGTATACCCTTGGTCGACAGCAATTGGGTTAGTCTTATTCAATCTGGTCTTTTTTTATGAGAGCAAAAGAGAACAGGATCAGGGATGTGGGGGTCAGAGGACAACTTTGGAAGTTGGCTTTTTTATTTCCATCATGTGGACATCCAGGGATCAAACTCAGGCTCCCAGGTCTATTTGCAAGTTTACTGGAAGGTGCCCTCCTGGCTGAGTCATCTCACCAGCCCCTTATCTGTATCTTCTAGGGAGTGCTGGCCTAAGGTCTAGAAATAGGGTAAAGAATGTAGATCCGTTTCTGAAATCTAATGGTGGAACAGAGTCCTGTCACCATGCTTGTAAAAATGCTTGTAAAACTAGGGGGAAAAGCTTTCCAATTAATGAAAATGATTAATTGATTAAAATGATTCACACTTGCTGTGTCCTAGTTTCCAGCTGACCTCTCCTGTCCTCTTTTGAATAAAGTTTTGAATAAAAACCAGCAGAACAATTCACTCTACATGTGTCTCAGGTTCTTGTTCTTGGCTCATCCACAAAAAAAAGCAAAGTTCTCCACCTTTCCTTTAGGAGGACTCCTGCTGACCTTTCTCCCTCTCTTTTGCTGCTGCGAATGAGCCCTGTGCTGGTGGGAGGGGCCTTGTCTTCTCCCCTACTGGGGCTCCAAGATTGTTGTTTTCATTTCCCTGGTTGCTGGGTGACCGTGATGTGACCATCAGGGTGAGGGAATCCTGGGGAGGGTGTGGCCAGCAGGGATCTCATTAAAACACAGAGTGGTCCCGCTGGGCTCCATCCTGCCTGCTCCCACTATCCCACTCCCAAATATGATCATAACAGCACGGACCCATAAAGTTGTTTTTCATAACACACACTGCCAGACTCCCTAACAAGGATCTGACTGTCGCAGAGAAAAGGAGGGCTTTGTAAGACTCATCAAATGAAAGAGGGAAGAGAGGCCCACGGTAGAGGGGAAAGGTCCCTGTTACCCCTCCAAACAGAACCCAGAGGTTCCTGCTAGTGTCTGGCAAGGTCCTCCCACTTTGGCTTCTATTTCCCCCCTTTGTAAAGTGACAACCTAGAAGACCTCTCTGGACACTAGCGAATATTCTCCTATCCACACTGAACAGGACACTCCACGACCTGCTGCATGGGACTCCATAACTCCTAACCACGTGGTGTTGGTGGGTTTGCTTGTTTGTCAATGTGGGGGGTGCGGACCAGAGTCACCTACATACAAGGCAGAAGCTCTTCCACTAAGCTACACCCCAACCCTTAGCCACAGAATTTGAACCAGATACATCAGTGTCATTTCGGTTTGCCTTGGATGTCAATAAAACACAGATTTTATAGCTTACTCACCACATCACCTTTCAGAACCATTAGTAAGCATCTACTACTGCTTAGTAGGTGTTGAATTCATAAATGCATAAGGAAATGCATTACTAGGGGCAGGTTGTGAGGTTTTACAGCAGCCCCACCTCTTATTCACGCTCTGCTTCCTGACTCCCCATCCAATGTGTCCCACCAGCCTTGCGCTCCTCCGCCATGTCTTCCCCACCGCAAGGTACTCTATCCCTGGAACTTAAAAACAAAAAATAAGCCTTTTTCCTTAAAATCAATGCACAGGATATGTTAGAAATAAGTTCTTCTTTATACATTATTCATTCACACACTATGTATTGAGTGACCATCAGGTAGAAGGATCTAGAGATGCATTAGCAAATAAACCAGACCAGAACTCTGCCTTGAAGGAGTCTACATTCTAATTGGATGATGCAAGGTACTGTTTTGTGTATGATGTGGAAGGAGAGTTTAGAGCAGAAAGAGAAATTGGTTAAAGTGAGGCAAGACTGTAAGAGGAAAATCACTTATGACATGAACAGAATGATGCAGGAAAAATTGGTACCAAATTTGACCATCTATACTGAGAAAGATGTGGTAAAAAAAGTATCCAGCCCAGTCCAAGGTGAAACTTACAATCTTCGGTTCTTACAGTCTCACTGCCAGATCTGTTGTGAGGTTCCCAAAGCCTTAGGATGGGGAGATTGGGTTGGCCTGATTCTGAGGTGCCCTGCTGAGTCTCTGGTACTGTGCATTGTGGCTGACCATTGCTGTCCACTTCACTGCTCTTCTATTGCCCTAGACTGCATCCTGTCAGGGTGCTGAGATTCTCGCCTCTCTTATAGGAGAAGATTTCTAGGCTGAGTGCTAAGTGCTCTTCCAATCTATGAATATAATAGTAGCTATTTGCAGAGCAGTTTGGTGTACTGTCTTCCTCCTTTATAGGTTCATTGGCTGTTTTTTCTATTGATCCATTTCCTTCCCCTTTTTAGGTTCTTGTTCTAGTTAACAGTACAGGAATGTATTCCATTCTGATAAGCAAGTCTTGAGTCCAATCAGATAGCTGTTGGTTGTCTCCTTGATACTCATGCCACAATTACTGTGGTGATTACCTGTTGCCATGGTGATTCTCATTGCAACTTACAGATCTCACGGGGCTGAAATCAGCTCAGAGCACGTGCTTGAGACTTAACCCATTCAGTACCATTTACATAGTGCTACCAAGACCTCAAGCACTGAAAAAACCCTCGAGCTAGATCCAAACTTCCTCAAGGGCAGCAGCTCTTTGCCACATTTCTATGTTACCACCAAATCTTGGCAAGCATTACTTGGGGACGGGACCTGGTAAAACTGTTTTCTCCATCCGAGTTCATCCATGTTGGACGTCTTCCAGTTCCTGATTTCAAGCAGTTTCTGACTTTATACCCTTGGCCAAGAGGGTTAAGGTTCTGGGCAGAATGAGGTGTGGCTACAGATTTGTCTTCTTTGTCAGTGATAAAAGAAGACACTAATGTGTTAAATGTTGAAAGGAAGTGGGAGTCAAAAGGGAGATGTTGTGGAAACCAGCGGAAAATGAACAAATGAAGCTGAAAGGTTGTGTAAGGGTCAGGAAGATGAGAAAACTTTAAAGAGGAAAAGAAGGGGAGGTAGGTAAAGGCTTGAGCTTCAGAGCTAAGTTGAAGTGAGTTGCATGATGAGGATCTGTGTGCATGTGCTAGGCATGCAGGCGGCACAGGGAGTATGAAGAGAAGAACATAAAATATCTTCTGGATAGCACACAGGAGACCTGAATAGCAAAGCAGCGTGTAGGTATCTCTGGGCACATCTGTTGAGGACAAAGAGCGTCACTTTGTGGTCCCCTGATCTGTGGGCTAGGACATATGCTGCCTGAAAGGAGCACATATCCACCATGGAATTTTGTTCATCCAAAAAGAAGAATGGATAGAATTCGTGATCATCACGTTAATTGAAATAAGCCAGACTTAATAACCAATGACAAATGTTTTATGTTATATGTGGAATCTGAATGTGTGTGTGTGTATGTGTGTGCGCACGCACATGTATGAGATATGAAAGTAGAAAGGTTACTGTAAGTGGAGAGGAAAAGAAGTCTAAAGAGAGACAGAAGATAGGAATAAAACAGTGAGAAACTAACTCTTATTTTCTTCCATATACAAAAACTATACTAGCAATATATTTGTGTGCTTGTGCATGTGTGTGCGCATGTGCATGTGTTGCAGAACGCAGAAGGAAGGAGACTGTCTGAGGAGAAAAAGAAAAGAGCCCAACAAAGGGAGGGTGGGAGCAGGGGGGAAAGATGATAAGGGTAACGGCACACACATGAAAATCTCATAATGAAAACCATTGTTCTCCAAACTAACTAAAATATTAACTTTAAAAGAAGCAAGCAGCTGAAAAAAAAAAAAAACAGTACTCTGAGGCTTGATAAAGTTCCAAGATTTTCTCCTTACTTGACTTAGAGACATAAAAATTGCACAAAAAATTTCAAGGTTCAGCGGAGACTTTATGCAAGTGGTTTGGTAGCCAATGGGAAGTTGTGGAAGGCTTGGGAGCAGTTGCATGATAGGTTCAGAATTATGCCTCTGAAAAAACCTGGAAAAATTAAAGAGAGTCCGTGATAACTGGGGGATGGGGGGGTGTAGCAGTGGCGTGGTGAAGTAAAAAATATTAGAATATAGGAATTCATAAAGATTTAATAAGGGATGATATGTCTAAAAAAACCTATTGACAGACAAAAAAGAAAGGAAGAAAGGAAAGAAGGAGGGAGGGAGAGAGAAGGAGGGAGAAAGGGAGGGGAGACGGCTTCCACAGTGGACACACGGGCTTTGCGAGCCAAAGTCAGCAGCGCTGGTCCGCGGCGCACACAGCCCACTTTGCAGGTCAAGCGCGAGTGAGCAGCGCTTCAGACACAGAGTTCAAGTCAACACCAAGACATCTGACTCCAACCAAAACCAAGCCAGCTATTTATGTCTTAAAAGCAGAGAATCAGACACCAAGAAGGGAAATTAACCTTTCCCTCACAGAAGCCATAAACAGCATCCAATGTGGAAGAGCTCGGAACCACCGGCCATGTGTTAAAGGAAACATGATACCACGGGCTGGCCCAGGCAGGACCCGACCGGGAAGCAGGCCCCGGTATTAAAATTCTAACACACGGGGCTCCTGGAAAATTCAAAATAGACACAGTGGGACAGGACTCTCTCGAAATAGATGAGACAGGGAGAGGGAAATGATCTACTGGAGTCACGGCGGAGAGAGCAGTTGGGACCGCGGCGATCTAAATGGAACCCACAACCAGAGGAAAGGTTATTGGTCCCCAAAGAGAGATAAGTCAAAGGATCCGAAATTGCTCCTCGGGATAGAAGTGGGAAAACAAGAACACGGCCGGGCAGGGAGTATCGATTTCTCTAAGCGAGGGGGTAAG